>CM056050.1:403563216-404085716 GCA_029574335.1 Rana kukunoris
AACATCCTTTTTCATATGAGGCCACCATACATGACGTTGCAAGGTCTTAAGAGTGATGGTGACACCAGGGTGACCGGATAACACGCCATTATGTGCCCAGAGGAGTACAGGTTTTCTGAGACTAGGGGCTACGTACAGGCGACCTGGTGGTATCTTCAAGCCCTGGGGAACACGATTCTGGGATTCTTGTAGCTGTTGGGAAAGAGCCGTGGAGATCTGCGCAACAATTTTGTGAGGTGGGATTATATACTGCTCGCCTGGTTGATCTTCTTCAGAGGTAGCGAACTGTCTGGAAAGAGCATCGGCTTTTTTGTTTCTATGCCCTGGAACATAAGAAAGGACAAAATTAAAACGGGAGAAAAACAGAGCCCATCGAGCCTGACGTGAGTTCAGACGTCTAGCAGTCTGAAGATACAGTAGGTTTTTATGGTCAGTGAGGATAGTAAAAGGCTTGGGAGCCCCTTCCAGAAGGTGTCGCCATTCAGACAATGCCAATTTGATGGCCAGTAGTTCTCGATTCCCAACATCATAATTCATCTCTGCAGGAGAAAACTTTCTAGAGAAAAAAGCTACTGGATGGATTCTACCAGACTTTGGCTGTCTCTGGGAGAGTACGGCACCTGCTCCAACCTCAGAGGCATCAACCTCAACAATGTACTGGAGATCAGGATTTGGATGCTGAAGAATTGGAGCTTTACTGAACGTGTCCTTTAATCGCTGGAAAGCCGATCTTGCTTCTGAAGACCACACCTTACAATTTGTACCCTTCTTAGTCATGGCAGTAAGGGGTGCCGCAATGGAGGCAAAACTTTTAATGAAGCGTCTGTAGTAATTTGCAAACCCTAAAAAGCTTTGGAGTCCTCTTAAAGTGGTCGGTTGGGGCCATTGCAAGACAGCGGAAAGTTTTTGAGGGTCCATTTGGAAACCGTCAGCACTTATGATGTACCCAAGGAAAGGAATACAGCTTTGATGAAAACTGCATTTTTCGATTTTTGCATAAAGATGGTTTTCTCTAAGTCGTTGTAATACCTGTTTCACATGCGAGATGTGCTCTAGATGAGTCTTGGAAAAGATTAAAATGTCGTCCAAGTAGATGATCACAAAGCGGTTGCTGAAATCATGGAAAATTTCATTCATGAAACGTTGAAAGACAGCAGGTGCGTTACACAACCCAAATGGCATGACCAAATATTCAAAGTGTCCATTACGAGTGTTGAATGCTGTCTTCCACTCGTCCCCCTCTTTAATTCGAATCAGGTTATATGCCCCTCGTAGGTCTAGCTTGGAGAAGATGACAGCCCCCTTAAGTACATCAAACAGTTCAAGAATGAGAGGCAAAGGGTAGGAGTCCTTTACGGTGATTTGATTTAACCCCCGATAGTCTATGCATGGTCGAAGGCCCCCATCTTTCTTTTCAACGAAGAAAAAACCTGCTCCTACTGGAGAAGAAGAGGGTCGCATAAAACCTCTTTCCAAGTTGTCTCTTACGTATTCCTCCATAGACTTTTGTTCAGGCAGAGACAAGGGGTAGGTCTTTCCTTTGGGAAGAGGTGCTCCGGGAATCAATTTAATTGTACAGTCAAAAGGACGATGTGGAGGTAACACCTCTGCCTTTTGCTTGCAAAATACATCTGCAAAGTCATGGTATTCACGAGGCAAGGTAGGTGGAATAGTCACAGGAGCCAACATGCAAGCAGAAAGTCTTTTGGGTTGAGACAAACAATTAGGGCGACAGCACGATCCCCAGGAGGTTAGTTCTCCCTTTTCCCAATCAAAAGAAGGGTTGTGAAGTTGCAACCATGGGTAACCAAGGATGATAGGCAGAAGCGGAGAATCAATGAGAGACAAGACAACTTCCTCTTTGTGGAGGAGGCCTACCTGAAGGGTGATTGTCGTAGTCTCGAATTTCACAATGCCATCTCCCAAGGGCTGTCCATTCAGGGTGGTAATATTCAGGGGTCTAGACTTTGGAACAAACGGGATGTTGTTCTTTCTTGCAAAATTGTAGTCCAAGAATATGCCAGCAGCTCCAGAATCCACAAAAGCCTCGCAGAAAACAAGCTTAGAAGGTAAATGGATAGTAGCCGGAACAGTAATCTTGGTCTTGGAGGATCTACCTGTAAGGTCTAAGCCAGCTCCTCCAACACTGGTTAGACCCTGCCTTTTACTGGACGGGAAGGGCAGACAGATACTAAATGTCCTTTAAGTCCACAGTACAGGCATAGGCCCAATGAACGCCTCCTTTGTTTCTCTGACTCAGTTAGGTGGAGACGGCTCACATCCATGGGTTCCACAGGTGCCTGGGGTTCAACAGAGGTTTCAGGTTCTGGCTGAGGTGGTGCTTGGAAGTTAGGGGCCAAACGGTAAACTGGCTTAGGAAACTTGCGGGTTCTAAGTCTCTCTTGGCACCTTTCATGGTACCGAACATCCAGACGAACACACAGCTCTATGAATTTCTCAAGGTCTTCTGGGAGATCCTTATAGACTAATTCATCCTTGATGCGATCTGTGAGACCTTTTCGGAAGGCTGCACGTAATGCCCTTGAGTCCCAATTAGTCTCAGCAGCAAGGGTACGGAACTCAATAGCATACTGTGCCACAGATCTGGTGCCTTGTTGTATGTCCAAGAGGGAGTACTCAGCTGCAGATGCTCTATCTGGCTTGTCAAATACAGTCTGGAGAGAAGCCAGAAATTTCTCAGCATCTTGAAGTATAGGATCGTTTCGTTCCAAATAAGGAGAGACCCAGGCCAGGGCCTTCCCCTTTAACAAGGAAATTACAAAAGTCACTTTGGCAGATGAAGTGCTAAAAGTCACAGGGTTGTTGCGGAAATGCAAACAGCAAACATTTAAAAAGCCTCTGCAGTCCTCAGTATCACCACCAAACTTGTCAGGCAAGGGAAGTTTTGGTGGTACAGAAGAGGCGGGTTGGACCGTAGCAGAAGTAGGATCCGGCATCTGGACCGTTGCAGAGGAACCAGGCAAACAAGATTTAAGCATAGTGCAAAGTTCATCTAACTTGGCGTCCAGGGAAGAAAGATGCTGTTCATGCGCTCCGATCAGTTGTCCCTGACGTGTAATCGCCTTAACAATCTCAGCAGGGTCCACTGCCATTGTGGCCCGTTTATTATGTAAGGTACCTGTAAAAGGTAGTGTCCGAAGTGGAACAGGTATGCTGGAGATCCAGGCAAAGCGTCGTCAGGCAGATACGGTTGGCAACGGATCAGGCAAATAGTTCACAATCGGATTCCGGAGAAGGGTCAGGCAGGCAAAGGTCATACACGATCTGGCGGTAAAGTACAAAATCAGCAGGCTGTAGAATAGTCGGGATATCAGGCAGGAGTTCAATACAATGCAGATCACTGAAGACAAAACACCCAGGAAGTAATCCAAATAAACGGGCGCTGAGTGATGACCTCACTTCCTATTTAAAGGCTGTCCAGAATGAGAATTGTCCACAGCTGGCAGCAGGTGGAGCTAGTGAGTCCGAGGTGTGTGTTGAACACAATAAGGATATTCCCAAGGCCTAGATCTCTTCTGTGGCACATCAGGTAAGGCTATGGTTTAAGACCAGGAAGACCCAGGTTCGAATACACCCCGGGACATGACAGGCAGAGGCGCTGGGCCTGTCTCTAGGGGAGTTGGTAGACCAAAGGGTATTGATTCCGGTACCCCAGAGGGAGCAAGGGCAGGGAGTATACTCTCATGTTTTCATAGTCCGAAAACCATCAGGCAAGTTCAGGATGATCCTGAACCTCCGACCCTTAAACAAGTTCCTCGGGTACAAACGATTCAGGATGGAGTCCATCTTCACAGTAGCAAGGCTCCTTTTCCCCAAGTGTTACATGGCAACCCTGGATCTCAGGGATGCATACCTCCACATCCCTATCCATCCAGATTTTCAGAAGTTCCTCAGAGTAGCAGTGAGGGGGGACTCGGATATGCGACACTACCAGTTCCGAGCCCTTCCCTTCGGTCTGGCCTCCTCACCGAGAATTTTCACGAAGGTGCTGGCGGAAGCCTTGGCCCCATTAAGAGACAGGGCGATAATGGTAATCCCTTATCTGGACGACCTCCTGTTTGTGGCAGGGTCAGCCCAGCAGTTGGAAAGAGACTTAAGGGAAGACCAGATGTTTCTATCCTCACTCGGGTGGATAGTCAATCGAGAGAAGTCCCAGTTGATCCCATCCCAGGAGGTTCTATACCTGGGGTACAGGGTGTCCTCAGTGGAAAGAAAAATCTATCTCCCCGAAGAAAAAATAGAAAGGGTAAGCCAGGCAGTTGCCCAGTTGCAATCTACCCAAAGAGCTTCGGTCAGGGAAGTAATGAGGGTTCTGGGAATGATGACGGCATGTTTTCCAGCTGTGCCTTGGGCGAGGTTCCGTCAACGTCCCTTGCAGGAGCTCATGCTTCGCTTCTGGAACGGCCTAAGTCAGGGCTTAGAGGAACAGATTCCAATCTCCTCAAGGGTCAAGAGGACCTTGTGGTGGTGGCGAGTTCACCAAAACCTAAGCAGGGGACTAGATTGGGTTATACCGGTAGAAGTAGTAGTCACCACAGACGCCAGTGCCTGGGGATGGGGAGCTCATCTGGAAGAAGCAGTGGCCCAGGGGCCATGGTCCCTAGAGGAAGCAGGCCGCTCCTCAAACCAAAGAGAACTTTTAGCAGTCCTCAGGACGATAGAGGTGTTCCGAGAGAGGATAATAGGTCGTCATCTGCAGGTACGCACAGACAACGCGTCCGTAGTGGCGTACCTAAACAAGCAGGGGGGGACAAGGAGCCCTGCCCTTCAGGACATATCCAACAGGATTCTTTCCTGGGCGGAGACGAACCTGGCCTCACTAACAGCGGTTCATTTAAAAGGGGTACAGAACACTCTGGCAGACTACCTGAGCCGTCAGCTGGTGAGACAGAACGAATGGGCGCTCAACGAGGAGGTCTTTGGGCTAATAGTGCAAAAATGGGGTCTCCCAGAGATAGATCTTTTTGCAACAGAAAGGAACTGGAAAGTAACCCAATTCTTTTCAATCCATCCTGGGGACCAGACCAGGAGGATAGATGCGTTCTCCAGTCCTTGGAGGTTCAACATCAGCTACGCATTTCCTCCAGTGAGGATGATTGCCGCAGTTCTCCAAAAATTTCGGTTAGAGGAGACGGATTTAATTTTGATAGCACCCTTTTGGCCGAAAAGGCCATGGTTTTCCACCTTGAAGGAACTGACCATTTTTCCACCGTTTCGGTTGCCCATATGGGAGGATCTGATATCTCAGGGACCCATTCTTCACCCGCAAGTGGACAGATTGAACTTAACGGCATGGTATCTGAGGAACAATTATTAAAATCTCAAGGTTTCTCAGCAAAAGTAATTCAAACCCTGTTACAATGTAGGAAGCCTGTAACTAGGGCTATCCATAATAAGGTTTGGAGGAGGTTTTGTTCCTGGGTAGGAGAATAAGCTCTTTCTTACCCAGGGATACCAGCAATTCTTGAATTTTTGCAGGCAGGGGTAGACCTGGGTCTTTCACCAAGCACCCTAAAAGTACAGGTGGCCGCTCTTAGCGTGTTTCTACAATGCTCCCTTCAGCAAAATCGTTTTATCAAGAATTTATTTACAGCCCTGTCAAGGTCCACACCAGTGAGAGTGTCATCCTGTCCTTCCTGGGATCTTTCAGTAGTACTTAAGATCTTATCAGAGCCCCCTAGTCGGACTTTAAAGGCACTGTGGTGTGTCAAATGTAGTTAGAGAAAACATAGTATTACAATATAATTTATTGAAGAAGTATCAGATAAAAGTTGATTACATGATCTATAACAAATACAAAAAATACAAAATAATGAAATATAGTTCAACATATATTGCTGTGTGATGTGATGCCCTGTGTGGTCCCGACGTTTCAGGGAGACATAGTCCCTTTCTTCAGGGGTATTCCAGGATTCACAGCTCTGTGCGGGACTTTGTCCATGCAGAGGAAACTTGTCTCAGAGAAGAAGCCTTTCCCCAGATCTGACCGCTCTGATCAACCTCATCATCCGAAAAGGGCGAGCAAATCCAGGGGGTGCCGAGGACTAGGAGCCCGGGGGGGGGGGGGGGGGGGGGTCACATACACACCATTCACTTCACTCAGCGACAGGTGATCCCGGAATATCGATGTCCATTCACCGGGACAGATCACAGCTGAATCCTAAGCGGCTTCCCTGTACAGCATCATGCAGCAAATCCCCCCAAAATCCGGCAACTACGCATCCCCCAAACCCGCCGATCAATGATCATCCTATGTGTGAGATGTGATCGCTTCCAGGGGTCCCTTCCACCAATGGGCTCTGCAGACACAGGATCTCCGGCAATCACAGGATCTCCGACAATACGGATCTCTCCGGCAATACAGATCTCCGGCAATAGAGGATCTCCTCCTCGGCGGAGAGTTGGCAGAGCCGAGTCTTCTAGAGATCAGGAGAGGAGAGAAGTGAAGTCAGTCACCTGCTGGTGAAGGACAGAAAAGCAGCTCCAGCAAGAAGAGACAAATCTCTGCCTCCCTCTCCTGATCTCTAGAAGACTCGGCTCTGCCAACTCTCCGCCGAGGAGGAGATCCTCTATTGCCGGAGATCTGTATTGCCGGAGAGATCCGTATTGTCGGAGATCCTGTGATTGACGGAGATCCTGTGTCTGCAGAGCCCATTGGTGGAAGGGACCCCTGGAAGCGATCACATCTCACACATAGGATGATCATTGATCGGCGGGTTTGGGGGATGCGTAGTTGCCGGATTTTGGGGGGATTTGCCGCATGATGCTGTACAGGGAAGCCGCTTAGGATTCAGCTGTGATCTGTCCCGGTGAATGGACATCGATATTCCGGGATCACCTGTCGCTGAGTGAAGTGAATGGTGTGTATGTGACCCCCCCCCCCCGGGCTCCTAGTCCTCGGCACCCCCTGGATTTGCTCGCCCTTTTCGGATGATGAGGTTGATCAGAGCGGTCAGATCTGGGGAAAGGCTTGTTCTCTGAGACAAGTTTCCTCTGCATGGACAAAGTCCCGCACAGAGCTGTGAATCCTGGAATACCCCTGAAGAAAGGGACTATGTCTCCCTGAAACGTCGGGACCACACAGGGCATCACATCACACAGCAATATATGTTGAACTATATTTCATTATTTTGTATTTTTTGTATTTGTTATAGATCATGTAATCAACTTTTATCTGATACTTCTTCAATAAATTATATTGTAATACTATGTTTTCTCTAACTACATTTGACACACCACAGTGCCTTTAAAGTCCGACTAGGGGGCTTTGCCTTTATTCTTTTTGATTTCTCATTTGGATGTGGCACTTTAGAAAATCAACTCTGATAATCCTCTTCTTAAGATCTTATCAGAAGGTCCGTTTGAACCTCTGGAGGAATCCAGTCTGAAATGGGTTACCCTTAAGACAGTTCTTTTAGTAGCAGTAACCTCAGCTAGGCGGGTTAGTGACCTAGAGGCCCTCTCTATTAGAGAGCCGTTTTTGTTAGTTTTTGATGATAGAGTTGTGTTAAAAACAGACCCCAGTTTTCTCCCTAAGGTGGCGTCAAAGTTCCACAGGACACAGGATATTGTCCTACCTAGTTTTTGTTCCCCTTCGGGCCTTGAATCTTCATCTCCCAATTTACTAGACGTCAGGGGATGTGTTATGTTTTATTTGGATGCGACCAGAGAACTCAGAAAGTCGGATTCTCTTTTCGTTAATTTTTCAGGGGTTAGAAAGGGGCGTAAAGCCTCTAAAGCTTCCATAGCCAGATGGTGGTTGCTTAACTCTGGGATCAGGATGGCTATTCAGAAGGCATATGAGTTAGAGGGTTTGCAGGTTCCGTTTGTGAAAGCGCACTCTACTAGGGCGGTCTCGAGTTCATGGGCAGAGAGGGCCGGTGCCTCACCAGAAGAGATTTGTAGAGCGGCGACTTGGTCCAGTTATACCACGTTCGCGAAGCACTATCGCCTGGATTTGATGTCTGAGAAGGATCAGGCATTATGCCGAAGGGTCGTATCCTGGGGGGGCTTGGTGCGAGTGTATTCCCAAATATTCCTGTTGATGGCGCCTTGTGAAAAGGCGTCATCAACAAGGGTATAAAACACCTTATAGAACCACGACTGTGGTTGAGGTGATCTTTTATACCAGGTTTTGTTATATAAAATTTGTATTGTATTGGTTATTTGACATTTGATTGGTTATTACGACTGTTTCCCCCTTTATCCGCCTGTTTGATTGTCAGATAGTGCTGTGCTGTGTTTATAGATATCGCAGTGCAGCAATCTCTGACTGGGAAAGATTTATTTTTTGTTTGTCGGGTAATTGGGGGAACTTATTTGATTTTAATTTGAAAACTGGCATAGAACGCAATGGTTCATATTTACTCCCGGTACAAAGATCAGAAGATGGATAAAAATCCACGGTGTGGACACCAATCAAAGAAAACGTATAGTGGAATTAACTCGGATACAACATTCTTGGACTCGTCTATCTCTGGATCTATCTCTGCATCTGGTAAAGGTAACACACATGGTGGTTCCATTATTCGCCCCTGTGGGCAGTCTGGTTATGGGTCTATTACATCTATGAACACGGGTGTCTCTCCGATACATGACTCTGGGGCTGGAAGCATACCCCACCAAGACACAACACTTAGTGAGCAGCCACCTTGAGACACTAGATACTCTTAGTGTCATCAACTTTTCTGACCACCAATGATTATCCCATGCTGAACAGTTATTGCTTAGCAAAGGTCTCGGTTTCTGCCCTACTGCCGACTCGGACACCTTTGAACTCATTAAAGATGTTCATATTTTTGCCAGGAAATTTCTAGTCCTTATACTAAAAAGGCTGCAATCCCGGACCCTTCTCGAGCAGGACCTGTAACGGATGATGAAGCACTTGACATATTGGTTGGCCTCTTTGAGGAATCTGACACCTTTGAACCAATTAACACCGTGGATTTTTATCCATCTTTTGATCTTTGTACCGGGAGTAAATATGAACCATTGAGTTCTATGCCAGTTTTCAAATTGAAATCGGATAAGTTCACCCAATCAGCCGACAATAAAAAACTTTTGGCATTTAATGCTGTAAGTAATGAGTTTAGGAATATACATAAACAAAAAATAAATCTTTCCTAGTCAGAGATTGCGGCACTGCGATCTCTATGCGCACAGCACTCTCTGACAATCAAACAGGCGAATAAAGGGGGAAACGGTCGTTATGTGAAATGACCACTACAAAGAAATGTTTGGAAATTTTACATACCGAAACCTGGTATAAAAAGATCACCTCAACCACAGTCGCTAGGTTCTATGAGGAGTTTTATACCTTTGTTGATGCCTTTTCACGAGGTGCCATCAACAGGGATGTTTGTGAATTTTCAGTAAGCAATACAACATGAGTATCCTGGGGTGCTTGGTGCGAGTGAATTGCCAAACAATCTCCCCTTCCTCCCATTAGACCAGTTATCTCTGGGCGAGGCTGCATCAGTGACATTACCATGACCATACATTGCCAACCTTCCATCGTATATAAAAGATACAATTAATTTATTACAAGTCTTAGATAATGTGGTTTTGAACCCCGACGGTCCATTCTGGTCAATTTTGAGCAATATGGGACAGCATTTGGCGGTGTTATCCTCTAATGGGGCGATGTGCCACAATACACATGGCAATTTTCTTATAAGCTTATACTGTAAGATCCATACTGCGATTAACATGCAACAGCTATTATTGTTGATGGTATGTTCCAGGTTTTGAGTTATCATTACCACTTGTTTTTTGTCGTCTCACCTGTTGTTTTGTGAAACCCTGGCAATACTGATTTGGTTTGTTGTTGCGTTGTCGCAAGGTTTCCACCTCTGTGTCCTCAACGATGCTCATGTGGTTTCTTTTTACCGGTCACCAAATTTATTTTCTTTGTATATTTTTATAGATATTTTGTGTTTTCCAACAAGGAATTTTCCCTCGAGGAAGGGGATCTATCCTGAAACTCACAATTGATCACATTTTGTAACCATGCTTTGTCATTTAATGACTTTGTTCTTATTTGTTAGTCAATTACATGCTATTCCATGATTGACTTTTTATTTTGTTTATAATGTTTTCTATTCAATAAATTTGTGTTTTCTTATTGTCCATGGACGGACACAGCCTTCTGAAATCTTGACAAGTGGGTTATATTCCTGTTCACAGGAGAGGACTAGGCAGAAACATGTTAGATAATTAACCACTTCAGATCTGCCCCACGTCCAAAGACGTCATTTTTTTGAAGATGGATATCTCGGTAATGGCAGCAGCTGCTGCCACAACCAAGATATCCATCTCTTCGTGGGGCGGACCTGTTAACGATAACTGCGGTCATCGCGGCGGATTCGCCGCGAGATCGCCGTTATCGGCGGCGGGAGAGGGTGCCCCCCCTCTCCCGCGCCCTCCGCCGCTTACCGTAGCCGTCGGTAGCGGCGGAGGCGATCGGGTCCTCTTGCTGGCTGTCCGGGGATGCGACTGAGGGAAAAAATGTCCCTCAGCCGTCCCCATACCTCTGCTGGGCGGAAGTGATGTCAAAACGTCATTTCCGCCCAGCGTCTTAAAGAGACATTTAATTTGTTTACATTTTGACTTTTTTTTTTCTTTTTTTTTTTTTTTGCATTTAAGCCTGAATATGAGATCTGAGGTCTTTTTGACCCCAGATCTCATATATAAGAGGACCTGTCATGCTTTTTTCTATTACAAGGGATGTTTACATTCCTTGTAATAGGAATAAAAGTGATGAATTTTTTTTTCTTTTTCAGTGTTAAAAATTATAAAATAAATAAAAATAAAACCGAAAACCCAAAACATTTTTTTTTAAAGTGCCCCGTCCCGACGAGCTCGCACGCAGAAGCAAACGCATACGCGAGTAGCGCCCGCATATGAAAACGGTGTTCAAACCACACAAGTGAGGTATCGCCGCGATCGTTAGAGTGAGAGCAATAATTCTAGCCCTAGACCTCCTCTGTATCTCAAAAAATGCAACCTGTAGAATTTTTTAAACGTCGCCTATCGAGATTTTTAAGGGTAAAAGTTTGACGCCATGCCACGAGCGGGCGCAATTTTTAAGTGTGACATGTTAGCTATCATTATACTCGGCGTAACATTATCTTTCACAATATATAAATAAATTGGACCAAATTTATTGTTGTTTTATTTTTTAATTCAAGAAAGTGAATTTTTTCCAAAAAAAGTAAGACCGCTGCACAAATACGGTGTGAGAAAGTATTGCAATGACCACCATTTTATTCTCTAGGGTGTTAGAAAAAAAAATATATAATGTTTGGGGGTTTTAAATAATTTTCTAGCAAAAAAAACTGTTTTAGTCTCGTAAGCACCGAATCTGAAAAACAGGCTCGGGGCTCAAGTGGTTAAATACATGTTCCTTTAACAGAGTTGAACAGCCCCCCCCCCAGGGGGCGGTCCCTCTGGACAAACCCCCCCCCCCTCCCTGCAGCATGCAGCCTCAGTTTTTTTTTCTGCCTAGCAAAGGACGTATGGTTCCCTTTGGGCCCAGCACCACAAGGAAAATGTTATTTTTATTTTATTTGAGAATCTTCTATCAACTGCCGGCTGAGAGGCACACTGGATATATAGATCCTTGTAGTCTCCTTAGTCTTGGCCAGCGAGTGTGATCACACAATTGCCAAGGACTGCGTCTGCCACAACATACCCCATGACTCCTGGGGTGGCCGGTAATCAGTGTCCACATATGACTGGGCTGTGGTGGTGTCTCACTCACAGTGGACCGGGCCGACAGCTACTCCAGCGCGGTTGTATGCCTGTCAGGAATGCACCAGTGGGTCCTCGCATGGATTGGTAAGTACAGTCCTTCTCGCCTCGGCGGGTTGGTACGGCTGGGCATTCCTGGGGTTCGGGGGTACTCCTGTCCTCATTCCCTGCTCTGTCATGTTTCCCTCTGCTGCTCTACTGCCGCTGCCGGGGTGGACCTGTGGGGGGGGGGGGGCGCCTTTTCCCACCAGTGGACTGTGGGGTGACTGGGCCTGTGTTTTTTCTGTGGGGGTGTGTTTGCCTCAGAAAAAGGCCCCATTAGGCCTTCTAATCCACATTGCGGCGTTTCACCACCATTTTGGTGGCGGCACTATTTTTTTGTAGTCTATTTACATTGGGAATTCCCATTGGCAGCCATTTTGTTGTGGTCGCGCTATGGCACATCTTGCTATTGCAGTTGCTTTTACAGTGCACAACACAGGTCGCCTCACGGTGTTTTACCTCACAGCTTTACCTCACAACTATCCCCTGTGAGCGATCACAGCGGGAGTGGCGCACATGCGCCCCCTAAACCGTGCTCACGAAATGATGTACAGGTTCGTTATTTTGCATACCCAGGCCACCCTGCTTCAGTAAATGTACGTGGGACGGTCCAGAAGCGGTTAAAAGATAAGTTCACCCTTTAACTTTTTTTTTCTAAATTCCAGCTCCCCTTTGTACCAATATAGCATTAATGTACTTTTTTAAAGGCTTTCAATTTAATTCTACAGACTCTTGCTTCACTTATCCATTGCTTTTGCTTTACTTCCTATTCAGATTATGGACCAGCTGACCTCATTAGCACACCCTGCATCATCCACCCTCCTTTCTACCCATTCCCAGCTGCACGTTTTTTTCAATTAAATGCAATCAATCAGTGATGACCCTTCTCACTAAGGCCCCTTTCACATGAGCGGACGAACGGTCCGCTAATTACAAGTCCGTTTACGGACTTGTAATGTGTCCCTATGGGAGCGGATCCGTTAGCGGATGATGCATCCGCTAACGTCCGCCTACTATCCGCGTCCACCTGGATCCGTTTTGCGGACTGAAGAAAACCCTATTTCTTTCTCGTACATCACGGGACACAGAGCGGCATATTCATTACTATATGGGTTATATGGAGTACCTTCAGGTGTGGACACTGGCAATCTCAAACAGGAAGTCCCCTCCCTATATAACCCCCTCCCCTAGAGGGAGTCCCTCAGTTTTTTCGCCAGTGTCTTAGGTGTTGGTCACGGAATAGCTTTGCTCCACATCCTTGGGATTAAGGGCGGGCTAACCGGATCTGTCCAAGGAGCCTCAGTGCCAAAGTGGAC
Organism: Rana kukunoris; assembly: GCA_029574335.1. Lineage (NCBI taxonomy): Eukaryota > Metazoa > Chordata > Amphibia > Anura > Ranidae > Rana > Rana kukunoris. The sequence continues at coordinate 403,576,347 of CM056050.1, forward strand.
AGTACCCGGGCCCCAAACCGTGGGGTTTTGCCTATAATGCTCCTCTTTGGAGGGCTGGACCCTGGGCCCAGGACTTGGAGTTCATAAAGACCATAAGTTCCTGTTTGCCAGGGTGCTATATAGGTCCAGGACAGTGGGTACCTTCATAGGACCCCAGGGCCTGAAGGTCTACTACGCTACCCACGGAGATGGGAGAAGATTGGATCGTTTTGCTGGACAAACATCCTGCAGCATGGAGCAGGTAAGAGGGGAGCCTGCGGGACTTGGTTCGACAGCAGGCTCTCCGGGGTAACCTAAAAGGGGGGTAGCCTAAGTATGCTCTGCATTGGCAACCTTGCTCACTATGTCTGAGAAAGACAGGATGATCCCTTTTCCCCCATCACTAGGTTCCCCTGTCTAAGAAGGGTGTTGCTAGCTACCTGCTGCTTTCTTCCTAGGACTGGTAAGGATCCCTATGGGGCCTTTTGGAGAGTCCTACCTGGCCGGGGGTTTGAATCTGCCGCCTGATACTGCAGTCCTGGGTCTCCAGCAGCGCGGCTCCTCCATGTTCCTCCTGCTCCGGCATACGCGCGCGTGGATAGTAGGCGGACGTTAGCGGATGCATCATCCGCTAACGGATCCGCTCCCATAGGGACACATTACAAGTCCGTAAACGGACTTGTAATTAGCGGACCGTTCGTCCGCTCATGTGAAAGGGGCCTTAGTGAGAAGGGTCATCACTGATTGATTGCATTTAATTGAAAAAAACGTGCAGCTGGGAATGGGTAGAAAGGAGGGTGGATGATGCAGGGTGTGCTAATGAGGTCAGCTGGTCCATAATCTGAATAGGAAGTAAAGCAAAAGCAATGGATAAGTGAAGCAAGAGTCTGTAGAATTAAATTGAAAGCCTTTAAAAAAGTACATTAATGCTATATTGGTACAAAGGGGAGCTGGAATTTAGAAAAAAAAAGTTAAAGGGTGAACTTATCTTTTAACCGCTTCTGGACCGTCCCATGTTCCTCCTGCTCCGGCATACGCGCGCGCGCGTCTTATAGACGTTTTTCGCGCCGTTCGGAGAGGAGGGCGGGGGGGGGGGCGTGCCTGCAGCGTCATACAGGGGCGCGCCTTGTGCTGTTATAGATCAGCAGGCATTGTCAGTGCTCGGTCTGAGGCTGATCTCAAAGGGAGAGGACGCAGAGCGGCAGAACAGTGACTCCCGGTGGCGGAAGAGGGGTAGTACATGCTGGACTTTGTTCCAATGCCTTTTTGTTAAGCCAAGAAATTCCATTTTTTGCAGCAGGTTGGAGGCTGGCAAACTAAGTTTGGGGTCACTGTATGTTTGAAAAAAAAAAAAAAGAAAGAGACTTATATATATTTAAAAAAAAAAAAAACATACGGGGCCCCATCAGTTTTTGGGCATTAGTGATCTATTGTCCGCTAAACTCTAGTTTTGTACTCCTGGCCACTACAGTCTGTTGTTGTTGGCGGAGTCCCTCGATTTTGTATTATGGCTTCCAAAGGTTCGGGGTCAAAGGGTACAAAAAAGACCAAAAAACAAAGGGGTTCCCCCTCTGATTCTGATGATATGCCGATACTTTCCCCGCAACTTATTCCCATAAAGGTCGCCTTGGATGAGCCATTAGGGGGCTCTGGTGCGGAGGCTGGCCCAGATCAGCCCAGCCCTGTGTTTATCACAGAGGAGATGCTAGCTGTATCCCTAGGGGGGCTAGAAGAGAGAATAGCAGCATTGATCGCTAGAGCTATTCCTGGCAAGAAACGGGTTAGATCCCCATCACCAAGAGGTGTATCCTCAGATGCTGAGATTCTCTCTCCGGAGGAATTGGAATCGCAGGAGGATCAACTAGACCTGAACCAAGAGGGTTCAGGGATTGAGGGATCTACCTCTGAGGAACCATTTTCAGACTCCCAGACAGAGAGACTGTGGGTGCAGTCTTTGACGGACATGGTCCGCTCGGCATTTAGTTTACCATTGCCAGAGCCTCAGGTTCCTCCGGTATCCTCTCTGGGCTCTTTGAAAGCTCCGTTAAGCAACGCAGTTTTTCCGGTCCATCCTCTCTTGGAGGAATTGATCTTTCGGGATTGGGTACGGCCGGACAGGATTTTTCTGCCACCGAAGAGATTTGCGGTCATTTACCCCATGGAGGAAAAATTCTCCAAGAGGTGGAGGCTCCCAGTGGTGGATGCAGCCATCTCATGTGTGAATAAATCACTAACTTGCCCGGTGGAAAACATACATATGTTTAAAGATCCGGTTGATAAACGGTTAGAGACACTTTTAAAAGCATCCTTTGCTACGGCAGGAGCAGTGGTACAGCCAGCTGTGGCTGCAATTGGAGTTTGTCAGGCGTTAAAGGACCAGACAAAAGAAATGTTAAAGGACATGCCTACCCAACAAGCAGAAGAGTTTTCTGACATTCCCAGAGCTCTGTGTTTTGCTGTAGATGCTATAAAGGATTCCATCCAGCAGGCCTCTCGTTTATCACTATTTTTGGTGCACATGAGAAGGCTCTTATGGTTGAAGAACTGGGCGGCGGAGCCCCCATGCAAAAAGCTTCTGGCAGGGTTTCCTTTCCATGGAGGACGACTCTTCGGGGAGGATCTGGATAAATACATTCAGACTATTTCAAGTGGCAAAAGTACCCTTTTACCGGTCAAAAAGACATTCCGGGGTCCTACATTTAAAAGGCAGCTCTTTCCTGTCTCAGGGCCCTCAAATTCCAGGCAGTATCGACGGCCGCCTGCACGATCCAACGTTAACAGTAGATTGCAGGGACAGGCCCCTGGGGGTAAGAGGCCATGGTATTGCAAGCCGACAAAGACAGCCCCTAAGTCTGCCTTATGAAGGGGCGCCCCCACTCTCGCGGGTGGGGGGAAGGCTTCGTTTCTTCTCAGAAGTTTGGGAAGCCAAGATCCCCGACAAATGGGTCCGGGCGTCTGTAACCGCAGGCTACAGACTGGAGTTTCTAAACTTTCCTCCGCCTCATTTTCAAGAGTCAAGGCTACCAAAGGATCCAGCAAGGAAGGCCTCAATGCTGGCAGCTTTGGATCACCTGCTTTGCCAGGACGTAATAATAGAGGTGCCAGCCCAAGAGCAAGGGCTAGGTTTCTATTCCAATCTCTTTGTCATACCAAAGCCCAACGGCGATGTCAGGCCTATCTTGGACCTAAAGAGGTTAAACGGTTACCTAAGGGTTCGTTCCTTCCGGATGGAATCCATCCGGTCAGCAGCCGCCGCGCTTCAGAGGGACGATTTTCTGGCTTCCATAGACATAAAGGATGCTTACCTTCATGTACCAATCTTTCAGTCGCATCAAAGATTTTTACGCTTCGCGGTGGGGCAGCAACAGTTCCAATTCAGGGCGCTCCCCTTCGGGCTGGCCACGGCCCCCCGGGTATTCACGAAGATCCTAGCCCCAGTTCTGGCCAATTTAAGGATCCAAGGGGTCACAGTCCTAGCGTACTTGGACGACCTTTTAATCATAGATCACTCACGGCCGTGTCTGCAACAGGCAGTAAACCTCACGGTTCAGTACCTCGAAGGATTCGGCTGGGTCCTAAACCGGGAAAAGTCAGCGTTCCAGCCTACAAAGCAGTTGGAATACCTCGGCATGAGGTTAGACACAGAACAGCAAAGGGTGTTCCTGCCCCTTGTAAAGATCGAGGCTATCAAGGGGTTGGTTCAGTTGGTTCTAAGCAAGAAAAAACCAACTATTCGCCTGTGTATGCGATTACTAGGCAAGCTAGTGGCCACGTTCGAGGCAGTACCATACGCTCAGATCCACACTCGCGTCCTACAGGCAGCCATTCTAGCAGCCTGGGGCAAGAGAGCACATGCCTTGGAGTCCCCTTTGACGCTATCATCAAGGGTCCGACAAAGCCTGGCCTGGTGGTTGAACCCTCAGAATCTTCTAAAGGGAAGATCCTTCAGCCCTGTTGTCTGGAAGGTAGTTACCACAGACGCCAGCCTGGCAGGCTGGGGGGCGGTCTTCGAGGGGTTCTCTCGCCAGGGAACTTGGGTGAAAACAGAGAGGCAGCTCCCCATCAATATCTTGGAGATCAGAGCTGCTCGCCTAGCCCTTCTGGCATGGACCTCCAGATTACAGGGGTTCCCGGTGAGAATCCAGTCAGACAATGCCACAGCGGTGGCATACATAAACCACCAAGGGGGAACCAGGAGTCAGGCCGCTCAGAGGGAGGTGAGCTTGATTTTTCAGTGGGCAGAGGTTCATGTACCCTGCATTTCGGCGATATTCATTCCCGGAGTGGACAACCTGCAGGCAGACTTCTTAAGTCGCCAGAGTCTGTTGCCAGGGGAGTGGTCTCTGCATCCCCAGGTCTTTCAGACAATCTGCCAGAGGTGGGGAATGCCAGACGTAGATATAATGGCATCCAGGTTCAACAAGAAACTAGACAGGTTCGTGTCTCGAGCGAGGGACCCTATGGCCTGCGGAACCGATGCGTTGGTTTGCCCTTGGCATCAATTCAAACTTCTATATGCATTCCCTCCGCTACAGTTACTTCCTCGCCTGTTGCGCAGGATCAGAGTGGAGCACAAGCCGGTCATTCTAGTAGCTCCAGCTTGGCCCCGGAGGACATGGTACTCACTAGTCCTGAAGATGGCAGTGGGAGACCCTTGGACTCTTCCTCTACGACCAGACCTACTCTCACAAGGCCCGATCCTCCACCCTACATTACAACGTCTAAATTTGACGGCCTGGAGGCTGAATCCCTGATTCTCAGGGGTAGAGGTCTGTCTAGGCAGGTAATTCCTACCCTGATTAGGGCTAGAAAGCCGGCCTCCAGGGTGATTTATTACAGGGTGTGGAGGAACTACGTAGGCTGGTGTGAATCCAAAAGATGGAATTCCCGCAAATATACCATTGATAGGGTGTTAAGTTTTCTCCAGCTAGGAGTGGATAAAGGCCTGGCATTAAGCACAATCAAGGGACAGATTTCAGCTCTGTCAGTGTGGTTTCAGAGGCCGCTGGCCACCCACTCGCTGGTAAAGACCTTCATACAGGGGGTCTTGCGTATTAATCCTCCTGTCAAGTCACCAATTTGTCCATGGGACTTAAATATTGTCCTGTCCACTCTACAGAAACAACCCTTTGAGCCGTTGGCTGAGATTCCTTTAGTTTTACTGACAAGAAAGTTGGTTTTCTTGGTCGCCATAGTTTCGGCCAGGAGAGTGTCAGAATTAGCAGCCTTATCGTGTAAGGAACCATATCTCCGTTCTACATAAGGACAGGGCAGTTCTCCGGCCCCATCCTTCCTTTCTACCAAAGGTTATATCCAATTTTCACTTGAACCAGGATTTGGTACTTCCATCCTTCTTTCCGAAACCCACATCTAGAAAGGAGGGGTTGCTGCATACCTTGGATATTGTCCGGGCCATGAAGGCCTATCTTAAAGCTACAGAAAAGATCCGGAAAACAGATGTGTTGTTCGTTCTACCAGATGGCCCCAAGAAGGGGCAGGCAGCTGCAAAATCCACCATCTCGAGATGGATTAGACAATTAATCATTCAAGCCTACGGTTTGAAGAGGTTGCCTCCTCCTTTGTCGGTAAAGGCCCATTCTACCAGGGCCATGGGCGCCTCCTGGGCAGCACACCATCAGATCTCTATGGCTCAGATATGCAAGGCGGCGACGTGGTCATCAGTCCACACGTTTACAAAGTTTTATCAACTAGACGTGAGAAGGAATGCGGATTCTGCCTTTGGACAGGCAGTACTACAGGCTGCAGTTTAAGATCCTCGGGATCAGGGGCACCCTTGGTTGTAAAAAAAAAAAAGTTTTTTCTTGACTAAGTTGGAATTATTATTATGATTTGAGTATACCTCTAAATTGAATCCTTCTTTGGAAGATGTCTCCCTCCCCTCATTAAAGCATTGCTTTCGGACATCCCATATAGTAATGAATATGCCGCTCTGTGTCCCGTGATGTACGAGAAAAAAAAAGGGATTTTTAAATACAGCTTACCTGTAAAATCCTTTTCTTGGAGTACATCACGGGACACAGAGCTCCCACCCCTCTTTTGGGTGAACATTTTGGGAGGCATACTGCTTGCTACAAAACTGAGGGACTCCCTCTAGGGGAGGGGGTTATATAGGGAGGGGACTTCCTGTTTGAGATTGCCAGTGTCCACACCTGAAGGTACTCCATATAACCCATATAGTAATGAATATGCCGCTCTGTGTCCCGTGATGTACTCCAAGAAAAGGATTTTACAGGTAAGCTGTATTTAAAAATCCCTTTTTTTCTTCCGTCCGGTGGACCGGATCGGATGCAAACGGACAGACGGTCCGTTTCCATCCGATTCCCCATAGGGGATAGCGGAGGAGAGACAGGGCGGTCCCTGCACAGTGTGCGGGGTCCGCCCTGTCCTCCGACAGCTGAGCGGGACCCCCCGCTGAGCCGACAAACACACACGGAGCGGACCGAAAAAACGGACCGCTCCGTGTGAAAGAGGCTTTAATCAGATTGCATAAGTGTATTGCCCTCTTTATTCAAGTACATAGGAGGGAGTGGACAGAAACACTGTCTAGCATCATTCAAATCTCTGCATAACATGAAACGTGTTTGTTTTTTTCCGAGAGAGAGTGTGTGTGTGGGCACGGGGGGGGGGGGGGGAGTGTTGTTTATGTCATTTTGGAGCATTATCACGCATTGGGCAGCCCATCCACCTTAATGGGCTACCCTACATGCAACAATCGCCCTAAAGAGGGCTTCAGAACCTTTTTTTTTACAACGGAGCTTGGTGCGTTTTTTTACTGTGGTTTTTGGTGCAGTGCATTTCTGAAATGCAAGAAATCGCACATATGTGAAAGGAGCCCCATGTAGTGCAGCCAATTGAAATCAACAGGCTGCCCTATGCGTGTCACAGGAAAAATGAGCCACACAATGTGCGCTCCCACTATGCTAGACGTGAATGGGGCCTGAAAGTGAAATAAGTGCGTTAACACAAGAACAATGAGGCTCCATTCACATCTGTGTGTTTCTTTGCATTTCAGAAATGTGCTGCACCAAAATTCGCAGTTCCCACTATGCAGAGATGTGAATGGGGCTTTTCAGTGTTTTGTCCACTCCCTCCTATGTACTTGATTAACCACTTATCCACCGCCCGCCGTCAAATGACGACGGAAGGAAGACCCTATTGTTCTGGGCGAACTTCATATGACGTTGCGTCTTCCAAAGCCACCTGGTGGGCGCGCACGCCGCGTCACTGGGGACCCGATGCGCTTGCCGCCGATCACCCGCGATTGCCTAGTAACTGAGCAGGACTTGTAAACACACAGATCCAAGTCCTGTGATGGAGAGAAGACCGATGATGTGTCCCTTGTACATAGGAACAACCATCGGTCACCTCCCCCAGTCAGTCCCCTCCCCTCCCACAGTAAGAATCACTCCCTAGTTAACACATTAACCCCTTGATCGCCCCGTAGTGTTAACCCCTTTTCTGCCAGTCACATTTATACAACAATCGATGCATTTTTATAGCAGGGATCGCTGTATAAATGTAAATGGTCCCAAAAATTTGTCAAAATTGTCTGCCGCAATATAGCAGTCATGATAAAAATTGCTGATCGCCTGGATTACTAGTAAAAAAAATATATAAACAAAATGCTATAAATCTATCCTCTATTTTGTAGCTGCTTTAACTTTTGCGCAAACCAATCAATATACGCCTATTTTACCAAACATATGTAGAATACACATCGGCCTAAACTGAGAAAATATATATATATATATTTTTTTTTTTAAATGTATCTTTTATTATAGCAAAAAGTTAAAAATATTGTGTTTTTTTCCTTATTCGTCTTTCAGGACAGCCACAAATAGAGAGATAGGCTCCTCCTCTTCCTCTGGGAAACACTGCACAGCCTTTAAAACCTCTCCTCCCCCTGCCAGACCTCAGTTAATTGTGTTTCCTCCGGTGGGGAGACACTGTTTAGGAACAGGCTGAGCAGTCGGGGGACTGTGGTTGCAATTCATGCCTTAAAGGGAGCAGGGGCCTCCTAGGTTTTGGCAGGTACTTACCGCCACATCTCGCCATCCCAAATCCGTGTCGAGCGCGGCAACCGGCTTATGGGGGGTCCTCTATTGTGTCCAGGTGGACCACGGCGGGGAGGTATTCCAGGGGTAACATCCATAGTACCCCATACTGCTTTTAGATATATTTTTCACGTGATTTTATTCATTTATTTTAAATAAAGCCTTCATTGGTTTTTTGATCTGCACCATTGGGAGCATTTCTTTTTTCTTTTTCCCATGCCACACATGTTGTGTTGATACATGAGCCTGGCCATCCCTCCATTGGCCTTTTGTTTTCCGGGTTCCTGTCCCTGAAGTGAGGTATCCGACCAAGATTGAATCCATCATCTCAGCTGGAGTGACCATCGCTGCAAAACCTTTCACGCACAGAGCCCAGGGTCCGCTGTGACCACCATGCCTGATCTGACTTGCTGTTAGTACTAACATGTGAGTCCACCACAGCTGGTAAGAGTATCCATTTCCATTGATTTTGATAGTCTGAAGGTTGCTACAGACAAGCCATCATTGTTGTCTTAATTTCCTTGAACTGGCATCATATGTGAAGATTTCATTCATCCATTTGGGACACACCTATGAACTATTCATTTTTGTTTATTTTGTTTGGTTGGTTTTTTCACTCATCAGTTTGCCAACATATGTATGGACTATATCAGTATTTCACACATGTTGAGTACAATTGTCTTTTACTATGCTTTTACATACAGTTTTTTTTTGATTTCACATGGTTATGTCATGTGAATTTGGCAGCATTTTCACAAAACTAATTAGTATAGCGCTGCACTTTCTTTCTCCACATTCCAGGGGCCCTGTTTTTTTCCTCAGGCCGCATGTATTTTCCAAAAATCGCGGGCCGAATGGCGGGTGACGTCATTTCCGGCGTCACGACGGAAGGCCTCCCCTTTGACCCGCGACTTCCTGTTCCGGGTCGCGGCGCTAATAGAGGCCCAGGCTTTTCGGCTGGAGGAGTCAGGAACTCGCCGGGGCGAGTAGAGACACAGCGCAACCACCTGCAATGTCGGCGGCATCTCCGGAGCACGGCCCGACCAAGGACGCTTCCTCCAGCCAGCCCAAGGTAGGGTTCCCTGGGGAAGGGCCCCCGTACCTTAGGCTTGATTGTTTTTTCCCCCATTTATCCCCTGTGGTGGTTGAGAGGGGGGGGAGAAGGGGGATCCTAGCATGGTGTTTGTCTAAGTCTCCCCCAAGGTTGTAACCCTTTGTTTTCTAATGTGTGGGTCTCTTTTTTAAATGTCTTTTCAGAAGAGTCTGGAAAAGTCTAGTGGGAAGACACATGGCTCTAAAAAGGAATGTGCCTCCTGTAGGGACACTCTTCCTGAGTCCTGGCCTAAAGTAATATGTAGGGATTGCATACAGTCTTTGGTCAGGGAAAGGGATGCAGAGAAAGAAGATAGTTTAGCAGCTTCAGTAAAAGAACTGTCTTCCACTTTTGCTTCCTTCAAGTCCCTATTTGAAAGGCTGCAGCCTCCCACTATCCCCACACAGGTTACAACCCAGTTAGAAAATCAGGGTCTCGCTCCTGCCCCACCTGATCCTTCAGTTATAGCAGTTGAGCCGGCAGGCCCTTCCCAGGAGGGACGCTCTCTCCCAGAGAGTGTCGATCCTGAGTCCCAGGAGGAATCTGACGAGGATGACCAGGACGGGGAGTCCAGGAAACCCTCGAGATATAAGCTCTCTCTCGATGAGTTTGAGGACTTATTAGGTGCAATTTACACCACCCTCGGCATTCAGGCTGACAATAAACCCTTAAGCCTCCATGACCAGATGTACAGGGGGCTGGGGGAACAAAGGTCAAAGGTCTTCCCTGTACATGAGCTTCTAATTGATTCTATTAAGAAGGAGTGGCAGGACCCCGAAAGGAAACCCTTTTTTTCTCGATCTCTGAAAAGGAGATTTCCCTTTTCTGAAGACCCCACGGCCATCTGGAACAAGGCGCCTAAATTAGATGCAGCCTTCTCCCAGGTCTCCAGAAATACTGACCTGGCGTTTGAAGATATGGGGACCCTTCCTGATGCCATGGACAAGAGAATGGATTCTCTGTTAAAAATGACTTGGGACTCCGTGATGGGGAATCTTAAGCCAGAGTTGGCAGTTACGGTGGTGGCTCGTAATTTAGAGCATTGGCTCTCTAAAATACAGGAGCACATTGAGGCTGGGACAGATAAGGAAACCATCCTATCCTCCTTCCCCGCAATGTTGCGGGGTATTGCCTACATTGCGGACGCCTCGGCGGAATCGATTCGCATGTCGGCCAGATCCGCGGCTCTGGCCAACTCAGCCAGAAGAGCCCTATGGCTCAAGACTTGGCCGGGGGACATTGCCTCCAAGTCCAAGCTCTGCGGGATACCCCTTTCAGGAGATCTCCTGTTTGGCCCAGGGCTGGAGACGGTCTTAGACCACACGGCTGATAGGAAAAAGTCTTTTCCCCTTAAACGAAAAACTCCAGTGAAATCAGGGAAGTTTTTTCGTTCACAGAAACAGACAGGGGTTCCAAAACCTGAAGGTCGGAAGAGGGTTTGGACACCCAAGGGGAGGGGCAGAGGAGCGATTTTTTGCTCTCCTGACCAGCCCGCAAAAAGACAATGACGCCCAGGTCAGGGTGGGGGGAAGACTGGGGGCCTTCCTCCCACAGTGGGAGACCATCTCCCCAAACAGGTATGTCCTGGAGATTGTGAGGAGGGGGTACCATCTGGAATTTTCGTCCCCTCCCCCCCAGAGATACCTAGTCACAAAACTTCCCAGAGACAGGGAAAAAGCAGAAGCTTTACTAGAAGCCCTAAACGATCTAGAGGTTCAGAATGTGGTCCTCAGAGTTCCAGTAAAGGAGGAAGGCAGGGGGTTTTACTCACACATTTTTGTGGTAAAGAAACCCTCAGGGAAGTACAGGCTAATCCTGAACTTAAGGCCCCTAAACAAGTCCATCACATACAAGAAGTTCCGTATGGAAACGATCTTTACGGTCAGGGCCCTCCTCCCGCAGAATTGCTTTATGGTTTCCTTGGACCTCAAAGATGCGTACCTCCATGTACCCATAGCAGAGGGGTCGCAGGAGTTCCTAAGGTTAGCAATAGATCTGGAAGGAGAGGTGGTACACCTTCAATTTCAAGCCTTGCCATTCGGTCTATCCTCCTCGCCCCGTGTCTTTACAAAGGTCCTGGCGGAACCTATAGCCTTTCTGCGTCTGCAGGGAGTAGGCATCATAGCCTACCTGGACGACCTGCTCCTTTTTGCAGCGTCCCCAGAACAACTATACAGGGACTTGGAGGTGACAAAAAGGACCTTAACAGGGCTAGGCTGGCTGTTAAACCTGGAGAAGTCCAACCTGACACCTTCACAAAGCATTCCCTATTTAGGGTACCTTCTGGACTCCACCCTCTCAAGGGTCTTTCTCCCATTGGAGAAGGCCCTGAAACTGGACAGAGCAGTGGCCACCCTCCAGGGCAGTCATCGGGTGTCGATCAGATCCCTGATGTCGACCCTAGGGTTACTAACGTCCACCCTCCCGGCTGTTCAATGGGCAGGGCTTCATTTTCGACCCCTTCAGGCTTTCCTGCTAAAAATTTGGGACCACAGTTTGGAGTGTCTAGACACCTTGGTACAGGTCCCAAGCCAGGTAAAGAGATCCCTTTGGTGGTGGAGGAGGATTTCCAATCTGTCACAGGGCCGTCTATGGCACATTCCGGATCCCCAGGCGGTAACTACGGATGCCAGCGGCAAGGGTTGGGGAGCCCATCTAGGGTCTCTTCCGGCGCAAGGTGTTTGGAAGGGCATGGAATTGGGGAAAATCCTCCAATTGGAAGGAACTGAGGGCGGTAGGTCTAGCTCTCAGATTCTTTCAAGAGAAGCTCCAGGGGCATCATGTCCAGGTAAGGTCGGACAATGCCTCGGCCGTAGCAAATTTGAACAAACAAGGCGGTACGAGGAGCGTAGTTCTGTCAGCTCTAACAACAGACATTCTTCGTTGGGCCGAGTCCAATACCCTGTCGCTATCAGCAGTCTTCCTGAGGGGAATAGAGAATGGGACGGCAGATTTTCTGAGCCGAAGTCAACTAAGAGAGAGCGAGTGGGCCCTCAATCCGGAGGTCTTCCATCTCTTGACAAGGAGGTGGGGATCTCCGGAAATAGATCTCTTTACATCCAAAGAAAACGCAAAAACCCCTTTGTTTTTTCTCCCGGAACAAGGGGGAGGGAACAAGGGGGAGGGAGCAAGGGGGGTAGATGCTCTGTCTCAGAGCTGGCGGTTCAGAATTTGTTACGCCTTCCCACCACCAGTGCTTCTACCAGCGGTTCTAAGGAAATTCCAGCTGGAGAACACTTCGCTGATTCTAGTGGCACCACATTGGCCCAAAAGGGCTTGGTTCTCGGTTCTCAAACAGCTGGCCGTGGAACCTCCCATTCTCCTTCCATCAAGAGAGGATCTCCTCTCACAGGGCCCAGTCCTTTGCCCACAGGTTCACAGATGGAACCTGGCGGCATTGGCTACTGAGGAGGCCCTGCTGAAATCTAAGGGTTTTTCTGAAAGGTTAGCTGCCACCCTTCTTAATTGCAGAAAAAAGGAAACCCGCTCTATATATAGGAAGATCTGGCTTCGTTTTAACTCATGGTGCCTAGAATCTTCCTATTCAGTGCAGAACCCCACATCTGTTTTGGAATTCCTACACTGTGGAGCAGACAAGGGACTTTCAGTTAGTACACTTAAGAGTCAGGTCTCAGCCCTTAGTGTGTTTCTAGAAAGACCTTTGGCCAACAATCCCTGGGTGGTTAGATTCTTTTGGGCCTTAACCAGGCTGAAGCCGCCGCAGGGGCCCCCCTTCCCCAGGTAGGACCTATCTTTAGTTTTACAGGCCTTAACAGATGCTCCCTTTGAACCCTTAGACAAATGTCTATTAAGAGAGTTAACCCTAAAGACAGTTTTTTTGGTTGCAGTGACTACTTCTAGGAGGGTCAGCGAGTTGGAAGCCCTGTCCGTCCGACCCCCTTTTTTTTGTTGTTTTTCCGGATCGGGTCGTTTTTAAGACCGATCCAGCCTTTCTACCCAAGGTGACTTCTAAATTTCATAAAGTCAGGAAGTGGTTCTTCCTTCCTTTTGCCCAAATCCCTCAGGTAAAAGGGAGCAACAGTTTAGTACATTAGATGTCAGGAGATGTATCCTACACTACTTAGAGCTGACTAAGGATTTTAGGAGGTCAGACTCTTTATTTGTTTTATTTTCTGGTACTAGGAAGGGACAAAAAGCATCCCGGCGCACAATTGCTAGGTGGATTAGACTAGCCATTGCACAGGCATATGCCTTGTCAGGTGAGGATGTCCCTACAGGAATAAAGGCACATTCTACTCGTGCGGTGGCCGCCTCTCAGGCTGAAAGTGCTGGAGCGACGCCAGAACAAATTTGCAGGGCGGCAACTTGGTCCAGCTACTCCACCTTCGTCAAGCACTATAGAGTAGACTTGGTGTCGGCTGCTGAACAGGCCTTTGGGCGAAAAGTTCTGCAAGCCGTGGTCCCACCCTAATTGGTAAGTGCTCGTCTATCCTCTCTATTTGTGGCTGTCCTGAAAGACGAATAGGGAAAAATGGAGTTACACTTACCGGTAACGTCCTTTCCAGTAGTCTTTCAGGACAGCCCTGGTTACCCACCCGAAGAAGGTTTTGTTTGGTCCAGGAACATAGTATGTGATTGATAATTTAATCTGAATATTACTAACGTGTTCTTGTGTCTCCCCAGCTGACCGGAGGTGCTCGTATAAAAACTGAGGTCTGGCAGGGGGAGGAGAGGTTTTAAAGGCTGTGCAGTGTTTCCCAGAGGAAGAGGAGGAGCCTATCTCTCTATTTGTGGCTGTCCTGAAAGACTACTGGAAAGGACGTTACCGGTAAGTGTAACTCCATTTTTTTTTCAAACTTGTCCCTCTTCTTTTGTTTATAGCTCAAGAAATAAAAACAGCAGAGGTGATCAAATTTTTTTTATTTTTTTTTCATTAATATATTCAATATATTTTAATATATATTATTCACGTTTTTTCACATTTTTCCAACACAATTTTTCTAACACATTTTCCTTAACACAATTAATTCGTTACCCGAATATGTGATACACAATAGGGCAGTTAGGATAATGTCCTTAGCAATAAATACACTAGGTCACACAGCTCTAATTTAATTTGGTTATATACCTTTATGGTGATAACCCTTATGGTGTTATTCATTTTCAGAAGGGTGTAATCACTTGTATGTCCACCTCTTAGGAAAGTCCTCCACATTTTAATATGTGACACTTTATGCACTCTAGAGTAGGGCTCTTACTGGGGTATATATATGAATTTAACATTTTTTATATATATAATTTATATATATAATTTTTTTTCCCATGGTACATACACTATGCGTAAGCGTCTCAATTGGGGCTATATGCTGGTGACCACGTTGGATATATGACCATATAGAAGTTCTACCAACTGTGTACCATATCTTCAGTGGAGGCTCATTTAGGATACATAATCATTTTTGGTGCTTCTTTCTAAAAGCACACCGGTGTGCGTCCTGACGTGAGGTTGTGGGGGTTTTGCGGCTAAGTGCCAGGCCGGAAGTCCTCCGCACTGCTCTTGTTGGGACGGTCACTGCCCTTGATTTAAATTTAATTTAACACTTCTCAAATATAAGGATTCTCTCCTCCTTATAAGAACACACAAATAGCAGAAATTATTTCTAAAACTTATTTGCACATTATGATTGAAACATTGAGATTATAACGTGGTGGTGTGGGCACTACTTCCCACACTTAAGATGGCGTTTAGGTCGGATGCCCTCCGTCCCGTCCCGATTGGGATGTCACTGTCCATGCTCCAAATCTAAATTTATTTTCAAAATTTTCCAAATATAACGTTTTTTCTTATTGGAATAGACATGTCAGCAGGAATTATTTTAATTTTATTTTTATGTACAGTCGCGATTGAACCATTGAGATCATAACATCATGGTGTGGGCATCCTTTCCCATACTAAAGATGGCGTCCGGGTGCGCTCGTTATGCATTTCATAGCGAGGGTTGGATATATAATGTGGTGTGTTATTGCGAGGACCTATCCCATTGAAAACGTCTGTTGATGACGAAACGCGTCTGGGGGACACGCAGTGACGTCACCACGTAGGGGGAAGGTATTGCTCCGTTTGCCGGCCGGCTTATACATGCAGATTTTCATGTTTTTATATGTGAGTACCTACTTGCTTTTATGAATACATTTTAAACGTTATCACACTATGGTATACTTTCCCATTATTTTCACGCCCGGATTGTGAGCTGCGCTGTACCATTCGACTGCTAGACTGACTCGTGAGAATCTACTGGAGCCTCTGGTAGCCAGGGCCGTGGCTGGGCTGTAGCCATCTGCTTTAACTCGGCTTGCCTCTGGTAAGCAGCCATTTCATAGTTGGTGAAGGGATCACTTTTGCTGTGAAAATGACAATTGTCCCAAAAATGTGTAAAAATTGTCCGAAGTGTCCGCCATAATGTCGCAGTCACGAAAAAAATCGCTGATCACCGCTATTAGTAGTAAAAAAAAAAAAATTAATAAAAATGCAATAAAACTATCCCTTATTTTGTAAACGCTATAAATTTTGCGAAAACCAACCGATAAACGTTTATTGCGATTTTTTTTACCAAAAATATGTAGAAGAATACGTATCGGCCTAAACTGAGGAAAAAAAATGTTTTTTTATATATTTTTGGGGGATATTTATTATAGCAAAAAGTAAAAAATATTGCATTTTTTTTTAAATTGTCGCTCTATTTTTGTTTATAGCGCAAAAAATAAAAACCGCAGAGGTGATCAAATACCACCAAAAGAAAGCTCTATTTGTGGGAAAAAAAGGACGCAAATTTTGTTTGGGAGCCACGTCGCACGACCGCGCAATTGTCTGTTAAAGCGACGCAGTGCCGAATCGCAAAAACCCCTTGGGTCATTTGCCAGCGTATTGGTCCGGGTCTTAAGTGGTTAATAAGGCTCGTAATCTTATCATTGACTTTTGTTTTAAATAAATGTAATCTATGCTGCCATCTAATGGCCATTTTGTATAACTGCGCTATTTCTATTTCATTGCAGTCATTTAGAATATTACAAAAAAAATCAGTACCAAAACACCCGTTTGAAGTTCAGGTGACTAATACTGGACCCAGCGCACTAATGGAAAATGACTATAAGATAAAGCACCTGCGTGCATCTTTAGTCATGAGTAGTATTAGGCAGTAAAAGCAGCGTTATATAAAAAATCAGATATATGTCAAAAACGTGTCTAGAATCACAATGATACTGTACATTGAAAAATTAAACACTAACAGCGCTAAGTCAAGCTACAATGAGCTTAAAGAGAAATATGTTACCATATCCTGCTATATAAGATATCTCTATTAAAAAATGCCTGTAAACTGATACACATGAACAAGCACTCAAAGAGAAAAATTATGAAGATTTCCTCAATGAGACAACCAAAATACTGGGATAAGTTGCTCAAAAGATTGAGGTGACTGAAAAAAAGTCCATCCACCAATCCTGGTTATAAGAGAAAATTGTGGAGAAAATACACTTCAGTGGTTATTCATATGGATGAAGTATGTGAATTGCCACGCCGGGATCCCCTATAGGGACCTCACTCACCAGATAGCAGTCATCAATGTGCAATGAACACAGGCTGTCTCTCAGAGGTATGATGCAGGACGGCTGGATCACTCCTACGTTACTTTAAAAGTTAGGCTTTCAAGATAAAACCATAAGCAGCACCTGTCACAATTCATCCTGCTCACCTGATTGGCCACGTGATCCAACCGTCCAATCAGGTGAGCAGGATCCCGGGACTCACGGCGTCAGGAGGAGGAATCCCCATGATTGCACACTAGTGAGAGCTGCTCATCTTATGAATTGTGACAGGCGCTGCTTATGCTTTTATCTTGTAAGCCCAACTTTTAAAGAGTTATTTCTACATTTAATAAACAGTTTTACACTATGTGGAGTCTCCCTCTTATCTTTTCATGACCGCATCCCCATATGACCAATCTATGAGAAATACCAAAGCCGGCCAGGAGGAAGCAGAGTAACCTAGGAGTGATCCAGCCATCCTGCATCATACCCCTGAGAGACGGCCTGTGTTCATTGCACATTGATTGCTATCTGGCGAGTGAGGTCCCTATAGGGGATCCTGGCTTGGCAATTCACATACTTTATCCATATGAATAACCGCTGAAGTGTATTTTCTCCACAATTTTCTCTTATAACCAGGATTGGTGGATGGACTTTTTCTTTCTCGTACATCACGGGACACAGAGCAGCATATTCATTACTATATGGGTTATATGGAGTACCTTCAGGTGTGGACACTGGCAATCTCAAACAGGAAGTCCCCATCCTATATAACTCCCTCCCATAGAGGAAGTACCTCAGTTTTTTCGCCAGTGTCTTAGGTGTTGGTCACGGAATAGCTTTGCCTCCACATCCTTGGGATTAAGGCGGGCTAACCGGATCTGTCCAAGGAGCCTCAGTGCCAAAGTGGACAGTACCCGGGCCCCAAACCGTGGGGTTTTGCCTATAATGCTCCTCTCTAGAGGGCTGGACCCTGGGCCCAGGACTTGGAGTTTTCTAAACCAAAAGATCCTGTTTGCCAGGGTGCTGTATAGGTCCAGGACAGCGGCTCCTTCCAGGACCCCAGTGCCTGAAGGTCTACTACGCTACCCACGGAGATGGGAGAAGATTGGACCGTTTTGCAAAACGTCCTGCGGCATGGAGCAGGTAAGAGGGGAGCCTGCGGGACTTGGTTCGACAGCAGGCTCTCCAGGGGAGATCTTAAGGGGGGTAGCCTGAGTATGCTCTGCATTGGCACCATGGTCACTATGTCTGATGGACAGGATGCCCTGAAATGTTCCCCCCCATCACTTGATCCCCCCTACCTATCTATGTATGTTTGCTGGCTACCTGCTGCTCGCTGGTTGAAGATCTTTTAAAAAAAAAAAACAACAGATCTGTCTCTAGGCTAAAGGGACTCCTTAGGGGCCTGTTTTAGCCTTACCTTGCCGGGATTCAAAATCTGCCGCCTGATGCGTCCTCCAAACCTGCATTCCTGGGCTCCAGAGTGCGTCTCCTCCTGGGCTCTCCTCCCCTGACAGTCGCGCGCGTGCACGCGCGCATGCATATAGAAAATTTTCGCGCCGTTCGGGAGGGGGGGGGGGGGGGGGGGCGGGGAGCGTGACTGCAGTGTAGAGTGGGCGTGCCTTCAATTGCTGTTATACACAGCAGGCGCGTTCTTAGCTCAGTTCAAAGCTGAGCTGGAGAGAGAGGATGTAGAGCTGGCAGCACAGTGACTCCCGGTGGCGAGAAGGGGTACTACATGCTGGAGTCAGCTCCAATACTCTTTGTTAAGCCAAAATCCCCTTGGCAACAGGTTGAATGCTGGCAAACATGTTGGGGGTGGGGCTGTATGTTGTGAATAATATTATAAAGGAAAACATACTGAGCCCCACCGTTTTTGGGCATTAGTGATCCTATTGTCCCCTAAACCTTATTTTTTTGTACTCCTGGCTATAACAGTCTGTTGTTGTAAGCGGAGTCCCTCGGTTTTGTATTATGGCTTCCAAGGGTTCAGGATCAAAACACAAAAAAAAAAAAAAAAAAAAAAAGGCAAAGACAAAGGGGTTCCTCCTCTGGTTCTAATGATATGCCAATACTTTCCCCACAGGTTATTCCTATAGGGGTCACCCTGGATATGCCATTAAGGGGGTTTGGTGCTGAGGCTGGCCCAGGTCGGCCCAACCCTGTGTTATCACAGAGGAGATGCTAGCCGTCACCCTAGGGGGGCTAGAGAAAAAAGTTAACAGCTATGATCGCTGGCTCTTTTTTTCTGGCAAGAAGCGGACTAGATCCCCATCGCCAAAAGGGACAGAACCTAGAGGAAGGATCTACCACTGAAGAATCGTTTTCAGCCTCCCAGACGGAGAGTCTGTGGGTCCAGTCTTTGACAGACATGGTCCGCTCGGCATTTAATTTGCCATTTCCAGAGCCTCAGGTTCCTGCGGTATCCTCTTTGGGTTCTTTTAAAAGCGCCTTTAAGCAACGCAGCTTTTCCGGTCCATCCTCTGTTAGAGGAATTGGTTTTTCCAGGATTGGGACGACCGGACAGAATTTTTTCTGCCGCCTAAAGCTGACGAGAGGGTAGTCTTTATGCACGTCTGCCAGGAAATATTTGTGCTTTCAGGCACTCTTTCCCCTGACCAATTGCTCTTTAAAAGGGGCCCGGATGGCTCAGTCGGTAGAGCATCGGACTTTTGGTCTGAGGGTCCAGGGTTCAGGTCCCGGTTCGGGCACTGCTTTTCAACTACCCGTGAGGTCCTTGAGGTCACATCTCCCGGAAAGCGCCCGATCTCGTCTGATCTCGGAGGCTAAGCAGGGTCGGGCCTGGTTAGTGCCTGGATGGGAGACCACCTGGAAGGTTTTCTGTTATTTACCCTACGGAAAAGAAATTTTTCTAAGAAAGGGGGCGCTCCCAACGGTGGACGCAGCCTAAGGGGAAACATACAAATGTTTAAGGTCCCGGTCGATAAACGTTTAGAGACACTTTTTCCAGCATCCTTGGCTACAGCCAGCAGTGGCTGCAATTGGAGTTGTGTCAGGCGTTAAAGAACCAGACAAAACAGATGCTTAAGACATCCCTGCCCAATAGGCAGAGGAGTTATTGGATATTCCCAGAGCTCTGTGCTTTGCGGTAAGAGGTTATAAAAAGACTCCATCCAGCAGGCGTCTCGTTGTCACTATTTTTAGTGCATATGAGAAGGCTCTTATGGTTGAAGAACTGGGCGGCCGAGCCCCATGTAAAAGACTGCTGGCAGGTTTGCCCTTCCATGGAAAGATCTGGATAAATACATTCAGACTGTTTCAAGTGGCAAAAGTACCCCCTTTTACCAGTCAAAGGAAGTTCCGGGGTCCTGCGTTTAAAAGGCAGCTCCCCCCTGTTCCGGGCCCCTCAAATTTCCAGGCAGTACGGACCTCATGCGCGATCAAACTTTTAACAATGGATCGCAAGGACAGGCCTCTGGGGATCGATCCCCGACAGAGAGGGTCCGATCATCTGTGGCCACAGGCTACAGATTAGAATTTCTAAAATTTCCGCCACAAGGAAGGCCTCAATGCGGGCGGCGTTGGATCATCTGCTTTACCAGGGCATAATGGTAGAGGTACCAGCCCAAGAACAGGGGCTAGGTTTCTATTCCAATCTGTTTGTCATACCAAGGCCCATCGGCGATGTCAGACCAATTTTGGACCTAAAAGGTTTAAATGCTTACCTAAGGGTTCGCTCTTTCCGGATAGAATCCGTTCGGTCAGCAGCCGTCACACTCCAGAAGGATCTGGCTTCTATAGACATAAAGGATGGTTACCTTCATGTACCAATTCTTTCAGCCACATCAAATACTTTTGTTTTTACGCTTCGCAGTGATACAGCGTCACTTCCAATTCGTGGCGCCCTTCGGGCTGGCTACGGCCCCCGGGTATTCACGAAGGTCCTAGCTCCAATTCTAGTCAGTCTAAAGGATCCAAGGGATCTCGGTCCTAGCATACCTGGACGACCTCTTAATCATAGATCACTCGCTTCCTTGGTGGAATGCGTAGTAGCCCTCATGGTTCAGTACCTCGAGAGGTTCGGCTGGGTCCTAAACCGGGGAAAGATCAGCATTTCAACCTACAAAGCAGTTGGAATATCTCGGCATGAGATTAGACACAGAACAGAAGATGGGTGTTCCTGCCCCTGGTAAAGGTCGAGGCTATCAAAAGATTGATTCAGTTGGTTCTAAGCAAAAGAGAACCAACTATTCGCCTATGTATGCGATTACTAGGCAAACTAATGGCCATGTTCAAGGCGATACCACACGCTTCCACACTCGTGTCCTACAGACAGCAATTCTAGCAGATTGGTTCTGCCCAGTGGTCTGGAAGGCTGGAGAGCGGTCTTGAACGGGTTCACTCGCCAAGGAACTTGGGCAGAGGCGGAGAGGCAGCTGCCCATCAAGGTCTGGGAGATCAGAGCGGCTCGGCTAGCCCTCCTGGCATAGACATCCAGATTACAGGGGTCCTCGGTGAGAAGTCATTCAGACAATGCCACAGCGGTGGCATATATGTGAACCACCAAGGGGGAACCAAGAGTCAAGCCACTCAGAGTGAGAGGAGCTTGGTTTTTCGGTGGGCAGAGGTTTATGTACCCTGCATATCGGCGACATTCATTCCCGAGGTGGACAACCTGCAGGCGTACTTCCTAAGTCGCCAAACCCTGTCGCCGGGGGAGTGGTCTCTGCATCCACAAGTTTTTTCAGACAATCTGCCAGAAGTGGGGAGTGCCAGATGTGGAGGTCATGGCATCAGGATTCAACAAGAAGCTAGACAGGTTCATGTCTTGAACGAGGGACCCTATGGCCTGCGGAACCGATGTGTTGGTCAATCATAACTTCTATATGCATTTCCCCCGCTGCAGTTACTACCCCGCCTGTGGCGCAGGATCATAGCACAGGTCGGTTATCCTGGTAGCCCCAGCTTGGTGCCGGAGGGCATGGTACTCACTAGTCCTGAAATTGGCAGCGGGAGGCCCTTGGACTCTTCCTCTATGGCCAGACCTACTCTCACAAGGCCCGATCCTCCACCCTGCATTACGGCGTCTAAATTTGACGGCCTCGCGGCTGAATCCCTGATTCTCAGGGGTAGAGGTCTGTCTAGGCAGGTAATCCCTACCCTCATTAAGGCTAGAAAGCCGGCCTCCAGGGTAATTTTGTTACAGGGTTTGGAGGGCCTACGTAGGCTGGTGTGAGGCTAAGAGATGGGTTTCCCACAAGTATACCATTGATAGAGTATTACGTTTTCTCCAGCTAGGAGTGGATAAGGGCCTGGCATTAAGCACGATCTAGGGACAGATTTCAGCCTTATCAGTGTGGTTTCAGAGGCCGCTGGCCGCCCACTCGCTGGTTAAGATCTTCGTACAGGGAGTCTTACGTGTTAATCCTCCAGTCAAATCACCACTTTGTCCATGGGACTTAAATCTTGTTCTGTCAACTCTACAGAAACAACCCTTTGAGCCGTTGGCTGAGGTACCTTTGGTTTTACTGACTAGAAAGTCGGTATTTCTGATCACCATAGTTTCGGCCAGGAGAGTATCGGAATTGGCAGCCTTATCTTGTAAGGAACCATATCTCATTTTACATAAGGATAGGGCGGGGTTCCGTCCTCATCCTTCCTTTCTACCAAAGGTTATATCCAGTTTCCACCTGAACCAGGAGGTGGTACTTCCATCCTTTTTTCCAAAACCCACCTCTAGAAAGGAGGGGTTGCTGCATACGTTGGATATTGTCAGGGCCATAAAGGCCTATCTTAAAGCTACAGAGAAGGTTCGGAAAACAGATGTGGTGTTCGTTTTACCGGAAGGGCCCAAGATGGCTCAGGCAGCTGCTTGATCCACCATCGCAAGATGGATTAAACAATTAATCGTTCAGGCCTGCGGTTTGAAGAGGTTGCCTCCTCCTTTGTCGGTAAAGGCCCATTCTACCAGGGCCATGGGCACCTCCTGGGCAGCACATCATCAGATCTCTATGGCTCGAATATGCAAGGCAGCAACGTGGTCGTCAGTCCACATGTTTACAAAATTTTATCAATTGGACGTAAGAAGGAATGCGGATACAGCCTTTTGGGCAGTCAGTACTACAGGCCGCGATTCAAGCTCCTCAGGATCTGAGGGGGCTCACTTGACTTGATTTGAGATTCACATTTCTTGTTTAAGTTGGATTTACTAGTATTTGAGTATACCTCTAAATTAAATCCTTTTTTGGAAGATGTCTCCCTCCCCTCATTAAAGTATTGCTTTCGGACATCCCATATAGTAATGAATATGCTGCTCTGTGTCCCGTGATGTACGAGAAAGAAAAAGAGATTTTTTAATACAGCTTACCTGTAAAATCTTTTTCTTGGAGTACATCACGGGACACAGAGCTCCCACCCCTCTTTTGGGGAACATTTTTGGGAGGCATACTGCTTGCTACAAAACTGAGGTACTTCCTCTATGGGAGGGGGTTATATAGGGAGGGGACTTCCTGTTTGAGATTGCCAGTGTCCACACCTGAAGGTACTCCATATAACCCATATAGTAATGAATATGCTGCTCTGTGTCCCGTGATGTACTCCAAGAAAAAGATTTTACAGGTAAGCTGTATTAAAAAATCTCTTTTTTTCAGTCACCTCAATCTTTTGAGCAACCTATCCCAGTGTTTTGGTTGTCTCATTGAGGACATCTTCATCATTATTCTATTTAAGTGCTTGTTCATGTGTATCAGTTTACAGGCATTTTTTAATAGAGATATCTTATATAGCAGGATATGGTAACATATTTCTCTTTGAGCTCATTGTAGCTTGACTTAGCGCTGTTAGTGTTTAATTTTTCAATGTACAGTATCGTGATTCTAGACACGTTTTTGACATATAGTCATTTAGAATAGTTCATTAGATTTGGTACATGCAAGCCTCCGTACTTTCAATCCTATCAGGCCTTGCATCATCCTTTTCAGGCTTTCCTTTTCCCCTTTCACACTGGAAGCAAGTACATGGACTGCTGAGTTCCACGCTACCCATTCTGATTCATCCTCGGTATGTCTATCATTTGTGTCTTCAGCTATATAGCTAGGGAGGCACTAATTGTATGATTGATTATTAATTGCATTTTGTTTGTATCTGTTAGTTTTACTCTATATTGTATCAATAAAAGTTCAAAAGGATTCTGCGCCTACCGGAATGCATTGGTATGAGGAGTTAAGTGTGCCCGAATACACCTCAGTCACGTGTAGTAAGGGGCATAACAGTAATTTTTAGTTGCTCACTTGCCTAATATGACATTATATAGTACAATTTTCCGATTTTGATCTACCACAAATATACTGTATATTTAGGTTTTGAATTTTTCCTTTTTTGTCTTTTTATTTTTTTAGGCTCTTCTACTGTCGATCTGCTTATTTACCAGACTCTTAGCTACACTATGGATCATTTGCAGGATCTGTGTGTCTCTGACTATTTACTTAAAATTTGTGGCTTGGAGGAGTTCTTGCAGAAGTGAGTATACTAGTGGTCCATCATGTATGTTTTATTTCTTGCCATCATTGGAGGTAAACTGTACTGAAGAGTACAGCCCATCACTGCTGAGATATTCCTGATTTATGTATTTTGCTTAAAGAATTTCTTAGTTCTTCTCCAGGATGAGAAGGCAGTCTGGGAAATCTCTAAAGGCACAGCATCATCTGTCTGACGGTTCCTTTTCAGGGACTCAAACTATTATATATATATATATATATATTAGATTTACTTTGTCATCCTAACAAATGAGGCAAGAATAAAATGTGTACCCTACTTGAGCTAAACGACAGGCAGATCTAAAAGACACAAATTAATGCAGCGGTTTATTTATCATTACATCCCCATTTCTTACGTTACTCAAACATAGGTTGAATGCCTGGTAGTATCTCCTTCTCTTGTTAATTGGTAAAATAAACTTAAATTCTCCCTCTTTTCCTTTGTTTTTTTTAACTCCCCTGTGTAGATTCCCAAATTTGTTTTTAAGTCAATAGACAAGCTGCTGTTCTGTTTCCTATAGCAGGGTGCGACTCCTCGCATTAACCCATTTTGGATCTATAGCCGAACAATGGCTACATAGTGGACCTACTTTGCTGGGTGCGCTTGGCGCATGCTGTGATCGCTAAGTCAATGAGACTTGGGTGATCACAGATTGGAGTAAGGGGCTGATCCTGGCCCCTTACCACGTGATCAGCTGTCAACCAATGACAGCTGATCACGTGATGTAAACAGAAGATCGGTTAAGTTGATATCTTAACCATGCAAGAAGACAGAAGCAAATTATTTATACATCATGGGTTATAGGCCAGTACATTAAGGCGATTGGATGCTGGAAAGTTGCTGAACACATGCCACCCCTCTAACCCTACCCCACTCCATGAGTCTTCAGTTTTATTTATTTTTCCCTCAAAGAAAAGGTTTTTTATTAAACATGAATAAAGTGACAAACCGTTCCAGAGCATAAGTAGTACATTTAGGCAGTTTAGTAAGTACAAGCAATTACTGCCATATTCAAACAGGTAACCAACATGCACAGATATATCCAACTTCATGTCCTATGTGGGCTTCAAAATAGGCAATCATATACCAGATCCATTGGCAGGGCCGCTGATAGGGGGGGACCACCAGCCCTCCTGTATGGGGCCCAGGCAAACAGGGGGGCCCAGACAGCAGAGGGAATCATTGTGGTCGGATGGAGAGGCAATTACAGAATTACTTCCCCAAACCGATCCCATTCCTGTTCTGCCTGCTTCTGATGCCCCTCTGTGCCCCCTGTCCCTGTGCTGCTCCCCCACGGCACTGTTGGCTTACCTGTCACTTAAAAAAACATACAAATTGTAAAATAAAATGCATTTTAACATTCTTTAAAAAATTATATAAAAAAAGTTTAAAGATTTTTAAAAACTATCTATAAAAAAAAGGGCTAATTCACACAGGTTCTCTGTTATGTTTGTGTCCGCTAATAATGATTTTGGTGTATTTTTTTGTGAAAATATTGCTTTGATATATTTTGGGGGGGGCTGGGGGGCCCTGTCAGGTAGACTGTATGGGGCCCCGTGATTTCTAACAGCAGCCCTGTCCATTGGGGCTAGTCCAGAGACATCTAACCACAGGGCACAAAGTTTATCGTATTTAGTGTGGGTCCCTGAAGTAAATAAAAAATATTATTTGCAACAGTCCCCCTACGCTGATATATAATTTTTTCAGAGTGTAACCCCCATGTGTGTAATCCATTCCTGCGCTGTGGGCTGATCGGCGGTTTCCCAGTGCCTCAAAATCATCATGCGAGCCTTAAATAAAGCTTGACCAATAACCTGCTTAGGAATATCATCCACCTGGGGGCCATCTATTATCCCCAGCAAACAAATTTTAGGGTCTAAAGGTATCTGGACCTGAAAAGCCCCATTTAGTGTCAATGACTTTCTTCCAGTACAGGTGCAGTTTAGGGCATCACCATAAATGATGGATGAGATCACCATGATCTCTACAGCATCTGGTGTAGGTTGAATCAGCACTCCCCATACTTAGGGCTGGCCCTATCATGGGACCGGGTGGTACCACGGGTACCAGGCGGCACTTTTAGGGGGGTGGCATACTGACGCCCGCCAGCCCGCTCCGCTGCCTGTGAGGAGTGCGGCGCCGGGCTGCCTGAGAGGACACTTGCGGGGGGGGAGCAGTCAGCGAGTGAGCGGCTCCGCTGCCTGTGAGGAGCCTGGCGCCTCTGCTGTTAGTGGTGACAGGAGCAGGCGGAGAGGACACTAAAAGCGGGGGGGATGGGGTGACGAGCAAGCTGCGAGTGAGCAGCCTGTGAGGAGCCTTGTGTGACAGGAGTGGGAGGGCAGGACACTGAAAAGGGGGGTCAGGTGGCGAGCAGTCAGCGAGTGAGCGGCGCCGCTGCCTGCGAGAAGCCTGGTGTGACAGGAGCAGGCGGAGAGGACACTGAAAGGGTGGGGGGGGGAGCGGCCAGCAGTCAGCGAGTGAGCGGCGCTGCTGCCTGTCAGGAGCCTGGTGTGACAGGAGCGGGCGAGCAGCACACTAAAAGGGAGGGGGTGTCAATCGGCGAGTGAGCAGCAGGGGAGGATGTCATCTCTCACTGCCCACCCTGCATCACGACAGTTCTGCCCTCACTGCGCACTGCAGCGGCAGGCAGCAGAGAGATTACAACATCTCTGCTGCCTGCCTTTATTCTGGGACACAGCAAGTGACAAAATCCGTTGCAAATCTGCAATGTGTGGCAATCCGCAACTTGTGGCAGATGACAATCCGCCACGTGTGGCAAGTGACAATCCGCGTTTTTTTTATATATATTTTTTACTTTTTGCTATAATAAATATCCTCAAAATTTAGAAAAATTAACGATTTTCTTCAGTTTAGGCCAATATGTATTCTACATATTTTTGGTACCAAAAAAATCACAATTAACGTACATTGATTAGTTTGCGCAAACAACATTGTGGCCGCCGGCAATTCACAGGTCCCTTTATACTCCTGGATACATGTATAGAGCCATGACAGGTCCTTTTATACACCTATATGCATGTTATAGAGCCATGACAGGCCCTTGTTATACTCCTTTATACATGTATAGAGCCATGTCAAGTACTGTTTATAGTCCTATATACATTTATAGAGCAATGACAGGTCCTCTTTATACTTCTTTATACATCTATAGAGCCATGATGGGTCCCCTTTAGTTATCATGATCTAAAATAGTGAATGTGGGGGCCTTTTGGTTGGCGTGATTTTTTTTTTTGGGGGGGGGGGGCGGGGGGCGGGGGCAGCATTTGATTCTTGGTCCCAGGCAGCACAATGTCTTGGGCCGGCACTGCCCATACAGGCTAGCCTAGCTGGTGTGTAGTGCACCCTAAGAAGTATATAAAGCTTTGACAGCCTTTGCGCCACATTCAGAGAGCACATGGGGACCGCCTGCAAGGCTTGCTCCCACTGCTCATCCTCAAAATGCACCCACATCTTGTTCTCTGAGACACTGCCTTCAGAGAGGTGTCTCTGAATAAGAGCGTCAGCAGCCTGGCATAACAGGATATAAACCCCTTATAGGGGATCACTTCAAACAGGTAATTAAAAACCGATGCAGAATCCAAGGACCAAAAATCTGCCTCCCCCTAAGCATCACCTGCGTGTTTGAGTTGCATGTAATAAAAGTGCATAGATGTCAGGAGTCAGGTGTGACACCCCGTATTTTTTCAGTTTCAGACCATATGGCAATTTCGCTATTTCCTGGTAATATTGATTATCCCAGATAGGACTATATTTGGTCACTCCCTGAAGCATCCTGACCTTGTTCCAAAACTTCTGCATGAGAGTGTATGTTGGAAACGGTTTATTAGACTTATTATATTTTAGGGCCTCCAGACCGTCCGCAAAGCCCCCCCAGTCGTAAAAAGGACGTATAACTTACCGCAGACAAGCGGTAACCTGGATGCCAAGATACCGAAAGGATGTGGAGACTGGGATATCCTGCATGGTCAGTGGGGATGCGGAAGGCTCGCGGTCCAGTTGTAGCAAGGAGGACTTGGTCCAATTAATACCTAGACCCGAGTACTCCCCAAACCGCCACACATTTATGGCCTCTGTCAGTGAAGTGGACATATCGCCAAGGAGCAGCATGGAGTCATCGGCATATAGCATGATCTTCTCCATAATTGAATCCCTGTATTAAGGGGTTAGTCCGGCGAAGGGCTCAATGGCCACGGCGAATAGGAGGGCAGCCCTGATAAGAGGCAGCCCTGCCTTGTGCCTCTATGTAATTTAAAAGTATGGGGAATCCTCCCCCTCTCCCCTATAGCCACTACTGGGGAGGAATATAAAAACTGTACCCATGCATAGAACCTGTTCCCAAATCCAAACTTCCACATCACCGCCATCAGATACTCCCACTCAACGCTATCAAACGTCTTATGGGCATCTAAGGATAACAGTGCTCGGCTCCCCATATTGTCCGCCCTGGATTGAATATTGAGGAAAAGTCTCTGCAAATTAATTGCAGTCGACTTTTGGGGGATAAACCCAGATTGGTCCGAGTGTATTATGGTAAAAATAGCTTTTTAATTGTATTGCCAAGGCCTCGGCAAGGATGTTTACTTCACTTTGCAGAAGAGAAATGGGTCGGTACGATCCCGGGTCTAGGGGGTCTTTATCTGGTTTCAAAATCAATACTATATTTGCTGTGGTCATAGACTGGGGGGAGGTTACCGATTTATTTTGCAGCATTTAACGACTTCAGTAGGTGTGAAAGCATGGGTCTTTCATATTGCTTGTAAACCTCTATTGGGAGCCCGTCGTCCCCCAGGGCTTTTGAGTTGAAGAACAAACTGGTCGCCGTCTGCAATTCTTTTAAAGTCAGAGGGGCGTCAAGCATTTCCCTAGCGGAGGCTGACATGGTAGGCAGGTGGACAGTGTCCAAGTAATCGGCCAAAGATTCTAACGAGTATGCTTGTTTGGATTCATATAGGGAGTAGTAAAAAAGTTCTGACAAAATTTGGTCTGGGGAGCTGGTCACCCCACCTGTGGGAGTGTGCAGCGCCCAAATAGAAGGGGACATCTGGTGGGAGTGGGCAATAGCTGCTAACATGCTGCCCTCTGAAAGAACTGTTTCCTCTCCGCCCCAGAGGCCGTGGTTCGGTACAGAGCATTTTGCGCTGAGAGCCACGCCTCCCTGTTGTCCTCAGTCGGATTCACAATAAAAGTACCCTCCAGGTCCTCTGCCATATGTTCCATTCCCTCCCTCTGAGCATTTGTCTGTCTCCTAAGTGAGCCTGGCCCCTCAAGATGACTTAGTTTTGCTGGGTAGAGCATTACATAAGGGCGCCTGCAACTTCTGCAGGCGTTTTTTGATCTCGGTGAAACACGCGTGGCTCTTCTGAACAGCAGCCACAAAGTCAGGGTCAAATGACACCCGCGTGCCATTATACTGAACATTTCTCTTTTCCCTGGCCATGCTTAAAATAATTTATCTGTTTCTGTGATTCAGCAGGCAAGTCAGTATAGGGAGAGGGGAATTGCCAAGCGGGAGAGGCTTTGTTGGTACTCTGTGGGCCTTCTTCACGGCATATAAGTGTGTAAAAGCCTCTTTGCCATACACATCAGCAATCCATTGTTCTACAAACTGCGTGGGGTCACGACCCTCCACCTTCTCTGGTAACCCCATTATGCGCACATTATTGCGCCTGAGGCAATTCTCAAAATCTTCTTCAAGTGGCTCTTGCCAGGCGTGTGGTGGACTGGGGTTCTCTAATCAGCATTGGGAGTTTATCTTCCATGTCACTTATCATGCTGTCTGCTGCATCCCCTATTCCACCGCAGACCAGTACCACTAGGCTCAGGCTGGCTCTATGAGGAAAAACCACACACACACGTCCTCTGCTGTGCTTGGGGTGTTCACAGAGTTAGTTTGCCTCCAGACTGACTTTCTGATTGTTCGGGGTATCACAGCTCATGCAATGAATGCAGTGTTAGAATTGCACTCACGAAACCCCAGATCAAAAAAAAAGACGCTTCCAGGATAGCCTTATCTGCCACTCAGTGTGGCGATCTCCTCATATGGACCGATGTCCGTCGACTGCATCACTAGGCTCCTCCCCCACACGTTACGTCACTTGACACATGATTTAATCATGGGTTGCCAGGTGACTATGGCAGCTAAGCTTTTATCTGCGCTGGCAGATGAGAGAAAACACGGAGGGGATTCCTATCACATCATTGTTGGCAAAGGCTGTGCATACCAAGTTTATACAATGATATAAATAGAATTCAACAACTTTAATTACAAATTATAAAACAAAGAATAGATTAAAACCTTATTATATTAAAGTTGCCACAACTAGGGATTTTTCAGTACAAGGAGATACTGTCGCCTTCAGTGGCCAATAATTATATTACAATAATTCTCCTATGTATATGGCCATACAAGTATCAGGAACCACACTCCCTCCAGTGGTCACTGACAGTTTTGCACCTATTATCCCAGAAAAATGACCATATAAGAATCACAAGGATAAAACCGCAATGTTTTGTGCAAAACCATTCCGATACAACTTAAATATAAATTTATATATGTAGACAGTTATATATATATAAAAATGTAAATAAAAAACTGTAAAACCTACATCTTATAAATTATGAGAAGAAAAATGGGAAATATAAAATTGATTAATAGTAACCCCTTGATTAATAATCCGAAATAAAACGGTTAAGGTCAAAATCGATGTTAAGGCCATTAGGCACAAACGTGACCATCTTGTGTATCCATCTGGATTCACTTTTACTAAGTTCACATACTTTATGGCTTCCCCTCTGAGGTGTGTACTTGGCTATGGCCCAAAATTTCAAATCTCTCAGGTTTTGTTGATGACAGTGGGCGAAATGCCGTGAGACGTTATGCTTCGGGAGCCCTTTTCAACGTTCTGTACTTGTTCTCTAATCTGGAACATTTTTTGCCACTAGGTCCCTCAAGGTGGGGGGCCCTTCTATACACTACCCTAGGTCGACTGGGCAATATAGTTTGCAGTTGTCTGTCTGCTTTCAGAATTGGCCAATGTTTTCTGAAGATCGATTCTAGTTGTTTATGCTGAACATTGAAATTCAAAATAATAGGCAGTTCTTGGTCTGCTTTTAGTCTTATCTTTGTCTTGTATAAGGGTATGTCTTGGATTATCCTGAACTTTCTTATCTTTGTTTTTATGAAATCTTCATTGTAGCCTTTTTTGATAAATTTGGTACCAATCACACTCGCTTGTTCTAAGAATATCTGGGAGTCCGAACAATTCCTCCTGATTCTCATCAGCTGGCCCTGTGGTATGTTAATTAACCACGGGTCAAAGTGGCAACTATCCACTGGTATATAGCTGTTACGTTCTACTGGTTTAAAGTAGGTTAGTGTGGTGATTCTTTGAGCCTCCAATGAGATTTCCAGATTTAGGAACTGGATGTTTTTTCACTTATCGTGTATGTTAATTTAATGTTCTTCTGTTTCTCATTGAGTCTATCAAAGAATTGTGTCAAGGAAATGGCATCACCTTTGCAGATAGTCATCGATATACATTTGATACAGTACTAACTGTTCAGGTATATCGGCATAAATAGCTGACTCCTTCCACTCCGACATGCAGATGTTGGCTACGCTTGGCGCGTACTTTGCTCCCATCCCAATTCCATTTAGTTGTCTGAAATACTCAGATTTGTGCCAGAAGTAATTATGTTGAAGTCCATAGGCCAAACATCTTAGGATAAAACATTTCTGCTTAGAAATAAGTTTAGAAACAGGGGGGGGAGTCGCGCTAAACGTGGGACAATGCCTAATGATAGCACAATATAATGTCAAAAAATATATATAGTGAAATACAAAACCACAATTGCTAGTAGTGAAGTCCACAGAATGCAATAATAAGTGTACAAAGAACCTTATAGGTCAACGTGCACAAAAGGGGTTAAGTTCTTAATGTTGATCAAAAGTCCATCTATGTAGCCAATGATGTTGGATTTTGATACGCCAAAACTTGAAAAAAACCAGTGTCCCGTTACACTCACGAAGATCTTGCACTTGTAGAATTTCAATAAGTAGTGACAACACCGGAAAGAAAAGAAAAAACTTTCATAGTGTGATAACGTTATGAAAAATATGCACCCGTGAAAAATGGCTATATGATGAGCAGAAAACAGTGACAACCCTTCACCATGGGGCACGGTTCACACTGACCCTTACCAAATAGTAAGACCCTCTTGAGGTCAAATACAGCCTTCAGGATAGTGAATATGTGCTTCGTTTTACAACATCATGTTTTCCTCGGTGAGAAAAGAAAGGGAGACTTTTCATAGTGTGGATTGCATAGAAACAAATCACAGTCACCCGTGGGAAAAACAACAAATACTGTGAGGGAGAGGAGTGCTAGTACCACCACCGGACGCACACACTGACCCTTACCAGATACTGAGATCCACTCTAGGATCAATATAGGCAGCAAGGAGGTGAATTCACTGTGTATGTTGTATCAGAGACCAGTCCTCGATGAGTCACAGCATAGAAACAAAAGGAAACTAAAAATAGTGTGAAATCCTTAAAAAATTTATTCTAAAAAAGCCAAAAAAGCGCACTTGCAAACAGATGCAAATTCAAGGCGTATATAAAAGATGCCGGCCGGCTTGTGGAACGCGAACGTCCCCTCGTGTTGTTGCGATGACGTGGGAACGTCTCCTCCCAACGTTTCGTCTTCACAAAAGACTTGATCACGGGATAAGGACGACGCACCACGTCATCGCATAAGAACCCTCAGCGGGCGGAGTTAGTTTCACATGGACATAGCCCCGCCATATTGGATAAGGGATAAAGTAAGGGAAAAAAAGGGACGTCTCTACCAGTATTTCCCATGCAAAACCAGAGAAAGGAACTGACATAGAAAAACACGATTAGCTAATTACATGGGCAGCCCCAGTTAATCGTGTCATAGCGCGGGAGCGGAAAATACATTATTTTTAAATGAGGAGCTCGCAAACCCGGGTGGCACACCTAAAAACCAGTTTAAACATAAAAAGGGCTCTTTGCAAAAAAAACCTGCCTCACAACCCCAACATTTGGGACTGTCTGGAGGGCAACGCAACAATTTTGGTCCACCCCCAGGCTACCGGCCCCAGCATTGGGGATCAGGGACCGTAGGGGGTCAAGCCCCCCCCCCCTCTCGGGGTCGTGGAAACTATGGTGGCCCCCCCCCTTTTTTTCCGCCGGGGTATGGTAATAGCCAGATTAGTACTCAGGGCCCTATGAGAGGCAATATGTATAATCAGGGGCCCAACCCCAATACTACACAGACATTTAGAAATAATGATGTGGTCCACTACACTGGTAATTTTGAACCAGAATACAATGTCTTGACTCAAAATAGTTTTTTACCCTTAGGGGATATTGACAACATGGGGAATGAGAATTTGTTTCCTAATACTCACCATACCATGCCGTCAGCACCATATGAACTTGGTTATGGCGACCAATCTATGAACTTTGTCCAGCCTAATTGGGGTTTTCCCCGAGCTGGACAAGGGCTAAAAAGATTGGCAGAGTTAAAAGAGGGGTCAGAGGGGGGAGGCACGCTAAGTCCCAAAAGACCAAAAACGTAACCAACTCCGGGATTTTTAATTTAAGTTCTCATGATTTAACTGAACCTGAACTCCTTGTATTGGATAAGGGGTTGAAATATGCCCCTCCAAAAAATATGAGTAAATTTAAAACTTATATGGATATCCATAAATATGTCCGGAAATTAAACATTCAACGGTACATATCATCCAATCCCTTTAGTCCATCTAAAGCGTTTGTCCATAATTATGTCCATTCTGGCTTGGCAAATGCTTCCACATACAATCCACCAGGACAATTACCGGCCTCTCTGAAGGTTTTTAGAGATTTATCCCTTAGGGATTTAGATAACATACGTGTCAAAAAAGTTCGGTGTAAATTGGATATAGAAATGGGTATAAAAACCCTTTGTGATAACAAGAATCTTGTGATCCGCCCCGCCGATAAAGGGGGGGGCATTGTAGTCTTAAACAAACAAGACTACTTACAGGAGATGTCCAACATCTTGAGTGATAGGGACACATATACCCCTCTCCCCCTCAATCCGGGAGAGAAATACAGAAGGGCCTTGGTTGAGATTGTAAATAAGGGTTTTCGGTCGAATATACTTAACCTTAAGGAGAAATCCTTTTTGGTTCCCAAGGCTCCTCGTGTACCGATTATGTACTACTTGCCTAAGGTGCATAAGGACCCAATTTGCCCCCCGGGTCGCCCCATAGTCAGTGGTATTGACTCTGTGACGTCCCGGGTGGGCAAATATATTGACTTTTACCTCCAGCCTTTGGTGAAGGCTATGCCCTCGTTTGTCAAAGATACCAGGCACATCATTGGTTTATTGGCTGGATTATCACTCCCCCCGAACGTATGGCTTGTGACCGCTGATGTCACATCACTATACACCATAATCCCCCACGAGGTGGGTTTAGAGGCAGTCTCATACTTTTTAAAGAGGGATTCAGGCCTTGTTGATGGGCAAATTGCGTTTATTATGGAATTGCTTCATTATGCAGCATCCCATAATTTCTTTTGGCATGATGGACAGTTCTATCGCCAGGATAGGGGAGTTGCGATGGGGGCCAAATATGCCCCTAGCTTGGCCAATTTATTTATGGCCAAGTGGGAGGAGGATGTGGTCGATGTGCCCTCCAGACCCCAGGTGCTCCTGTGGGCTAGGTACATCGACGACATCCTCCTCCTATGGGAAGGCAGTGAGAGTGATCTTACCCAGTTCATACAATTCCTCAATACTAATGATATTGGGATTATTCTCAAGTATGAGGCAAGCATGAAAACTATTAATTTTTTGGATTTGGTCATCACAAGAGAGGGAGACCAGTTGTCTACGTCTACCTATTTTAAATCCACGGACCGAAATTCTTTTATCCCTCATGATAGTTGCCACCATGCCAGTTGGCTGACGGCCGTCCCCAAGGGTCAATTTCTTCGATTGAGGAGAAACTGTAGTGATCAGGCGATCTTTTTAAAACAGGCTGAAATCTTGAATAAACAGTTTCTGGAGAAGGGCTATAGTCCCTCCTTTTTGACTGAGTCTTTGGCATCAGTAACCAACACTAATAGAGAGGCCATTTTGAAAAGTAAACCTAAGTCCACCATGATGGACAAGTATAGATACCCCTTTGTGACTGACTATTCATGTCAGCATGCTACTATAAAGCACATTCTGAATAAACACTGGCATGTTCTCAAGAGTGATAGAATTTTGAATGACATCTTGCCTGACAAGCCTCAGGTAGTTTTTAGGGGCGCTACATCGTTAAGGAACAAATTGGCCCCCAATGTTTTGGATCCACCCAAGACTCTGTCTATGTTTTCATCTGACCTGAAGGTTTTTTTTAAATGTGGACGTTGTAAGGTGTGTATGGTCAGTAACCATACTCCTAGGAGGTCTACCAGTTTTTGTTCTAGGTATTCAACTAAGGCTCACCAGATCAAATCCTTCATAACGTGCTCTACAGTGGGAGTCATTTACATGATTCAGTGCCCGTGCGGGCTACAATATGTGGGTAGGACTAAACGTCCACTGCACATACGCCTAAACGAGCATTTGACCAATATATGCAGTGGCTTCCCTGACCACTCGGTCTCAAAGCATTTCCTAATCACACATAATAAAGATCCAAGGGGCACCATTTTTATGGGGATTGATAAATATCAGGCCCATTGGAGAGGAAGTGATCTCGTCAGGAGTATTTCCCGCTCTGAGATGACATGGATCCATACTCTCAGATGTTTTGAACCACATGGCCTCAACATAGAAGTGGATGTGAATTGCTTCATAGACAACTCCTGAGGTACTGTGTGGGGTAGCCACTAACCTTGTCAAGTTTTTTAGCCAGAGCAGTTATGGTTTTTTTCCACTCCACTTTATGTGTACAAACGCATGTGGTCCGTAGTTCTCTTTTCTTATTTATTTTATTCTGTTTCCATGACAAGATACGCCAGATAGGGGTTGCTTATCATCAGCCAAATATGCCTTCATCCTGTTGTTCTACATGTTCTAAGTGATATGCGACATATCGTATTGTGATTTATAATGTATATCTACCTGTTTCATTACAAGTGCATTGCCTGACCTTGCCTGTCAGGTATATTGCATGGGTGATAAGTGATATGTGACATAGTGTAGTGTGATCTATAATGTATTTCTATCTGTTTCAGTACAAGTGCATTGCCTAACATTGCTTGTCAGATATGTTACAGAACTTAGTCCGGTAGATATATATTATACCAGCGGCTTTGAATCGGTTCCACATGGTAACATGGCCTTTTTGTTTATTTGTTTTTCTTTCTCTAGTATCGCGCCGAGCTCCAGTGTCACTCTAATAAGTGCCTGGGGTTTGCGAGCTCCTCATTTAAAAATAATGTCTTTTCCGCTCCCGCGCTATGACACGATTAACTGGGGCTGCCCATGTAATTAGCTAATCGTGTTTTTCTATGTCAGTTCCTTTCTCTGGTTTTGCATGGGAAATACTGGTAGAGACGTCCCTTTTTTTCCCTTACTTTATTCCTTATCCAATATGGCGGGGCTATGTCCATGTGAAACTAACTCCGCCCGCTGAGGGTTCTTATGCGATGACGTGGTGCGTCGTCCTTATCCCGTGATCAAGTCTTTTGTGAAGACGAAACGTTGGGAGGAGACGTTCCCACGTCATCGCAACAACACGAGGGGACGTTCGCGTTCCACAAGCCGGCCGGCATCTTTTATATACGCCTTGAATTTGCATCTGTTTGCAAGTGCGCTTTTTTGGCTTTTTTAGAATAAATTTTTTAAGGATTTCACACTATTTTTAGTTTCCTTTTGTTTCTATGCTGTGACTCATCGAGGACTGGTCTCTGATACAACATACACAGTGAATTCACCTCCTTGCTGCCTATATTGATCCTAGAGTGGATCTCAGTATCTGGTAAGGGTCAGTGTGTGCGTCCGGTGGTGGTACTAGCACTCCTCTCCCTCACAGTATTTGTTGTTTTTCCCACGGGTGACTGTGATTTGTTTCTATGCAATCCACACTATGAAAAGTCTCCCTTTCTTTTCTCACCGAGGAAAACATGATGTTGTAAAACGAAGCACATATTCACTATCCTGAAGGCTGTATTTGACCTCAAGAGGGTCTTACTATTTGGTAAGGGTCAGTGTGAACCGTGCCCCATGGTGAAGGGTTGTCACTGTTTTCTGCTCATCATATAGCCATTTTTCACGGGTGCATATTTTTCATAACGTTATCACACTATGAAAGTTTTTTCTTTTCTTTCCGGTGTTGTCACTACTTATTGAAATTCTACAAGTGCAAGATCTTCGTGAGTGTAACGGGACACTGGTTTTTTTCAAGTTTTGGCGTATCAAAATCCAACATCATTGGCTACATAGATGGACTTTTGATCAACATTAAGAACTTAACCCCTTTTGTGCACGTTGACCTATAAGGTTCTTTGTACACTTATTATTGCATTCTGTGGACTTCACTACTAGCAATTGTGGTTTTGTATTTCACTATATATATTTTTTGACATTATATTGTGCTATCATTAGGCATTGTCCCACGTTTAGCGCGACTCCCCCCCCTGTTTCTAGTCTATTTTATGTTGTATAACATTTTTGAGTCGCAGCTTTATCTTTATTTTTTGTATATTTGGTATGCGCAATTTTCTTTTCATTTATCACACTTAGAAATAAGTTTACTAAACTTATTCAGAGCCCACTTGGAGGCCCCAATGGCCTCTTCATGGTTGATGACTGTATATAGTGATGCCACATCTGCTGTGGCAAGCAGATACGTGTGTTGGGCATCAATTTCTACAGTATGCAGGGACTGAATAAGATGCTTGGTGTCCCTTAAATAGGCCCGGGTTTGAGGAACCAATGGTTGCATAAATTTGTCAACATACTGGCCCAACCTGAAATTGATTGTATCCCATTTATGATGGGTCTGCCTGGTGGGCTCTGTAAGTTTTTATGAATCTTGGGGACTGTATAGATAATCGGAACCCTGGGACCAGATATTTGACTTTTCTCTTGTTCAAGACCCCTTTCTCCCTTCCTTTGAGCACCAACTCCAGGAGCTCCTCCTTATATTCTCTAGTTGGGTTACATGTTGGCGGACATGTCGGACATGTCGGACAGACGGGTTTCCAGCAGACAGATTTTAAAGCATGCTTTAAAATTTGTCTGCTGGTAAAACCTGTCTGCTCGCCCGTACACACGATCGAATTTGTCTGCTGAAACGGTCCGTCCCCCCCCCCCTTTTTAGCCCCCCCCTGGAGGGGGGCTAAAAAGCCTCCATGTCTGGGGGAGACATCCCCTGGGCCCCCTCTGCAGCCTGCTCAGGTGCAGGTCCCGCCGGGGCACCATGGTTACAAGATAAATAATTCTCTTAACAAATGTAACCACTATATATATATATATATATATATATATATATATATATATATATATATAAAAACTAAAGGGAAACATAACGGGAGGTTGCAAAGAACGTGATGCACCTCAGGGTAGTTCCCTAATATTGCCCATATAAACCATGTAGGGGGAGAGAGAGAGGGGTGCATGATACACCTCTGCAAGCAGGGTGTGAGAGAGGACACAATCAGGTATGCACATCACCACTAGCAGGCCTTCTCAGCTTCAGTGAGGGCTCCGCTAACTCCAACAGCGCAACATCCAGGCTGGATGGCATAGGGTCTGGGTCGGCAGTATAGGTCCATCACTGTGCCCAGATACCGTCAAATTGGTCAATCCTTGTCCCGCAGGTCTGTATTGTTGGTAATCAGTAGATCCAGTAATGCTTTATTTCTAGTTGGTTTGTCTACCATCTGAACCGTGAAATTGTCCTGCAACATTTACGAACTGGCGAGCCTTCAACAAATGTGTGGTTCCTTCCACCCAATCTATGTCCGGATAATAAAAATCCCCCATTATGATAACATTTCCCATCCTTGCTGCTAATCCAAATTGTGATAGGAGATCCGTTTCCCTCTCCTTCCACAGGTTAGGGGGCATATAGCATACTTCCAGTATTATTTTCCCATTAGCTTCATCCCTATGGGGCTCTACCCATAAGGATTCCATCTCCTACCTGGTTCCCTTTAGTGATGTCATCTCTCACATTCACTTGTACATTATTCTTGATATATAGGCACACCCCCCCCTTTCTTTTTTTTAACCTCTCTATCCCTGTGATAAAGG
Organism: Rana kukunoris; assembly: GCA_029574335.1. Classification (NCBI taxonomy): domain Eukaryota; kingdom Metazoa; phylum Chordata; class Amphibia; order Anura; family Ranidae; genus Rana; species Rana kukunoris. Next base: position 403,615,829 of record CM056050.1, read on the forward strand.
GTATACCCTTGATAGGAATGCCAGCAAATCATGAGAGCTGTTGAACCAGGTCTCTGAAATTTCCACAAAATCCAAATACTCCTCGTACAACAGTATCTCTAGTTGGCCCATCTTGTCCACCAGGCTCCTGACATTGGTGAACATGCCACATAATTTAGACCGGTTGCATACTATCTTTTTATTGGGTGTTCTGAGATTGCAATTAGGATTTGTTACTATATTTACCTTGGGTTTATGTGCTTTAGTCAACCTACCATTAATGCCACCAATACTACCCTCTGAAATATGTTCCGTTCCATCTTCTTCACTCCCAGCTGATTTGCACCCTTCTCATTTAGGTGCAGTCTGTCCCTTTATAGTTCTGGTGACATGATTTAGCGTTGCTTGAAAATTGGTCAAAACAGTGGAAATGTCCTTATTTATTTTTTTAATTGTAACATAATACACCTAGGGGAAAAAAATCCTTGACAAAGTACAACATTGATATACAAAAATATGTATATCATGTAAAAAACTTTGTAGATGCATCTATGTATTTATGTATATTAATATAATTTTTATATTCTAATGTGCGTACAAAGTCAAATTTTTTCTTGAAAATAGACATTTCTGCAATGTTTTTTATCTTCAATGTCTATATTTCTGGATGTGGCACTTATTTTTTATAGGGTGTTTCATTACCACCCTAGGGCAATTGTAATCAACTCAAGATCAAAGTACAACATTGGACGTACAGTGTTGGCCAGCACTACGAGGAAAAAGATTTGAGGCTTCTTATTGCAGATGATTGTCCAGGTCATTAATTGAATGCCAAAGCTTCCGATTTCTGAACATGTGCTCTATCTCATGGGGGGGCTGTAGTGCCACATGGGTGCAATCTATGGCCCCGATGGTGCGTGGGAATCTGGCAATTTTATAAAAATCGGTCACTGTGTTCATTCGCTGGACCTCATGGGAGGGTTTTATAATTTGGTTGGCCATGCGTCTCATGATTGCAGGGACAACCTGGTGCACACACCTGCTAATGGAGGATTGTGACATCCCAGCCATACCTCCACATGTGCGCTGAAAATCAGACAGAAAAAAAAGAAAAACACAAGCAGACAGCTAATACAAATTTAAAAAAAAAAACAGACACAAAAAACACTCCGAAAATACACACAGCTTCTACAACCTCCTACTCCAATAAATCTTTAATATAACACTACACTCACCAACAAACGTAGACACTTGCTTTGGGAAGGGAAACACAGGGATGTACTTTTGCAATTGAAGGGCGTTTGTCTGGGGCTATTTAAGCACAGGGCGATTCTCAAACTAAGTATGCTTGGCCTTTTTTCTATCTCACTGATTGCGCCGAGCCAAGTTCTGCACATGCCCATTGAGGGGCAGATTCGTGCGCGCATGCGCAGTGGGGCCAGCCCGGGGGTCACGGCTAATTTCAATGGAGCACGCCCACTTACTTCCCACTTGCAATAACCCTGCCTTACGCCTCGGGATTTACGTTGCGCTGGCGCAAATGCGCTGTGGATACGGCACTTACGTCAAAAAATTAAGGCGATTTAACTTAAATTAGATACGTTTGGAGTAACTTAATTTGCTCCGCTCTACCTGAATCTGGCCCTATGTCTTTACATAATGGGTTACAGTGCCTTGCAAAAGTATTCGGCCCCCTTGAACTTTACGACCTTTTGCCACATTTCAGGATTCAAACATAAAGATATAAAACTGTATTTTTTTGTGAAGAATCAACAAGTGGGTCACAATCATAACAAATAAAAAACTGAAAAATTGGGCGTGCAAAATTATTCAGCCCCCTTAAATAAATACTTTGTAGCGCCACCTTTTGCTGCGATTACAGCTGTAAGTCGCTTGGGGTATGTCTTTTTTCAGTTTTGCACATGGAGAGACTGAAATTTCTGCCCATTCCTCCTTCCAAAACAGCTCGAGCAAAGTAAGGTTGGATGGAGAGCGTTTGTGAACAGCAGTTATCAGTTCTTTCCACAGACTCTCAATTAGATTCAGGTCTGGACTTTGACTTGGCCATTCTAACACCTGGATATGTTTATTTGTGAACCATTCCATTGTAGATTTTGCTTTATGTTTTGGATCATTGTCTTGTTGCAAGACAAATCTCCGTCCCAGTCTATTGCAGACTCCATCAGGTTTTTTTCCAGAATGGTCCTGTATTTGGCTCCATCCATCTTCCCATCAATTTTAACCATCTTCCCTGTCCCTGCTGAAGAAAAGCAGGCCCAAACCATGATGCTGCCACCACCATGTTTGACAGTGGGGATGGTGTGTTCAGGGTGAAGAGCTGTTGCTTTTACGTCAAACATAACGTTTTGCATTGTTGCCACAAAGTTTGCTTTTGGTTTCATCTGACCAGAGCACCTTCTTCCACATGTTTGGTGTGTCTCCCAGGTGGCTTGTGGCAAACTTTAAATGACACTTTTATGGATATATTTAAGAAATGGCTTTCTTCTTGCCAGTCTTCCATAAAGGCCAGATTTCTGCAGTATACGACTGATTGTTGTCCTATAGACAGAGTCTCCCACCTCAGCTGTAGATCTCTGCAGTTCATCCAGAGTGATCATGGGCCTCTTGGCTGCATCTCTGATCAGTCTTCTCCTTGTATGAGCTGAAAGTTTAGAGGGACGGCCAGGTCTTCGTAGATTTGCAGTGGTCTGATACTCCTTCCATTTCAATATTATCGCTTGCACAGTGCTCCTTGGGATGTTTAAAGCTTGGGAAATCTTTTTGTATACAAATCCGGCTTTAAACTTCTCCACAACAGTATTTTCGGACCTGCCTGGTGTGTTCCTTGTTCTTCATGATAATCTCTGTGCTTTAAACGGACCTCTGAGACTATCACAGTGCAGGTGCATTTATACAGAGACTTGATTACACACAGGTGGATTTTATTTATCATCATTAGTCATTTAGGTCAACATTGGATCATTCAGAGATTCTCACTGAACTTCTGGAGAGAGTTTGCTGCACTGAAAGTAAAGGGGCTGAATAATTTTGCATGCCCAATTTTTCAGTTTTTTATTCAACAAAGTTTGAAATATCCAATGAATTTCGTTACACTTCATGATTGTGTCCCACTTGTTGTTGATTCTTCACACAAAATTACAGTTTTATATCTTTGAAGCCTGAAATGTGGCAAAAGGTCGCAAAGTTCAAGGGGGCCGAATACTTTCGCAAGGCACTGTATATACTCACCAGAGGTGATTGGACACTGGCACAACCAATCAGTCAGTTCCTCTCCATATAGCCCCTCCCATCGGGGAAGTACCTCAGTTTTTTCCGCCATTGTCTAAGTTGTAGGACGCATGGAGAAGTGCTAAGGAAGCTTTGTTAGATAGACCCTTCGGGGCTAAGGAGCTATGCCAAAACTGGAATGGATCTGGGCCTCCTGCAAAGAGGCGACACCTGTAATGCCTCTCTTCGGAGGACTGGGCTCTGGTGTCCGGCACTTTTTGTATTAAGACTTAAAGTCCTGGTCCGAGTCTTTTACAAGGCCCAGGGGGAAGTCTCCTTTAAATAGGAAACTCATATCCCTGAAGGTTGGCAAACAAAGCCCGCCAAAAGGGGTGAAGATTGGTACTGTCTGAAAATATTTCAGCAGAAAAACCTGCGGCTGGGATTAAGGTAAGCGGAAAAGGAGCCTAAGGATTTATCTGAAGGACTTTTCCAAAAATTTGAGGGGTGTCTTCTCAAAATTGGCCACTAGAGTGAGTAAAGAGCCGAGTTTGTCTCACCTCATTCAGAAAAGTGTCCGATCCGTTGCACTAGCACACTTCCTCCGCTGCAGAGCTCTGCTGAACATGGCCATTGCTGCTCTCCTCACAAGACACCTGTAAGGCTCCCAGGCAGTCGCCATTGTGCCTGGGTCGCGCACGTGCTTTATCGGCACAGAAAGAGAGAGAGCGGAGAGACGTGCACGGGCGCGCACGCCATTTTTTAAGGAATGGTGCTTTTCCAAGAGCCACAGATCCATCTAGGAGTCCAGCAGCAGATCTTCCCATGGGACACCGCAGCATTGGGGGAACCTAAGCTCTATGTGGCTGGTAGGGGAGGGCTCAAAATTTCAAGTCCTGAGCTACTAGCCAGGCCTCAAGGGTTACTCGCCACCTGTTGCCCCACCCAGCCCGCCCCGTCTCTAATTTCGCCCCTTAACACGCCCATATAAATTATCTCATGAAATGACACTTAAAGGTTTTATGCAAAATTAAGTTATAAAAATAAATATTAACAACTGGATCCGTGCCCACCAATGCAGCGTTGTGCCCACCAAACGCAGCCCGTGTCCACCAAACGCAGCCCGTGTCCACCAAACGCAGCCCGTGTCCACTATTCACCCCGTGTCCACCATGCAGCCTACCTGTGCAGGGTAGAAGAGAAACACAGGAGAGCCGCCCAGGTGCTCATAGGACAGCACGGGGAACACAGGATACGTTTTCATTTTAATTGCAGAGTTCCCGCTCAGGTGGAAGAGAGAGACAGCTGCCTGGGTGTATAGCGCGCATCGCGGGCAACACAGGATAACCGTTTTCTTTTTAATTGCAGAGTTTCCTTGCTGTCAGATTCAGCCCCGCCCCCTGGCCGGGGAACTTTGATTGACAGATCACCCGTCACCAGGGTTGGACGGGTGATCTGTCTATCAAAGTCCCGGGACCAGGGGGCGGGGCTGAATATGACAGCGAGCGACGGGAGAACTCTGCAATTAAAATGAAAACGAAAACTATTATGCTGTGTTCCCTGCGCTGCACGCTATACACCCGGGCGGCTGTCTCTCTCTTCCCCCTCCGTGGTCACTGGGAGAAAGACTCCCTTATCACACAGGCTGTCGGCGGTGCTTGCCCCCCCCCCTCCCAGGCAGCCCTTCCTCGCCAGACCTTAAAATCCACTCGCAAAATGCGACCAGGCGAGTGGATTTTTTGAGGTCTGTGGTAGGGCACTACCAAATGAGAGACACCCACTCATGCATAAAGTCTATGTGTTAAGTTGCATGTTTAGATGTTAACTCAGCACAGCAATACATGCATTTTGGTACCTCGTCTTCTTGCTTTGTAATATGTCTTCCACTAAAAAGGGATCAGGGGCTAGGAGCAAGAAAACAACGCCGCCTAAAACAGGAGGCTCTGGCCGCACCTGCTCGGTACCTTCCTTTCCTGTAAACATTGATTTGCCAGTACAGGAGGAGTCCTTGCCACATTCAGGAGTTTTTCCAGTGGCACCTGGGCCTGCATATGTCACTGAAGACACTTTTTTTGCAACATGGGAAAACTAGAAGGACAGTTAATTGCTCAGTCCTCTAAGATAAACAGAAAGCGAAGCAGATCTCCTTCAGTGATTATTGATCCCCTTTCAGAAAGATCTAAAGAGGAGAAGGATGAGGATGGGATTTCACCTGGTGAGGAGTCAGATGAATCAGGGATTTCAGAAGAACCCTTTTCTGCATCTCAAATGCTAAAATCACAGGTACTATATTATGCTGAAGTAGTGCGTACTACATTTCAAGTTGCCTCATTCGGGGTTAACTGAATCACCTGTCTCCTCCCTGGGTTCATTAAAGACCCTGCTGAGCACATACTCCTTCCCAATTCATCCATTACTAAAGAATTTAATGTTTGCGGACTCGTTACACCCAGACAAACATTTTTTTTCTCCTAAAAAGTTTAATATTCTTTATCCCATGGAGGAGGAATTTACAAAGAAATTTAGTCTGCCTGCTGTAGATGCAGCTATATCTTGTGTAAATAAGAACCTGACTTGTCCAGTGGATGATGTACAGGTATTTAGGGATCCTTCAGAAAAAATAAAAACTGAAGTCCTTATTTTAATCTTCCTTCCTGCTTGCAGGATCAGTTGCCCAGCCTGCAGTAGCAGCAGTAGGCATGTGTCAGGTCATCAAAGACCAGATAAAAGAGGGACTGAAGCAATTGACTCAAGAGCAGTCCAAAGCATGGGAAGATTTGCCTACAGCTGTACGTTTTACGATGGATGCTATGAGAGATTCTATCCTGCGAGCATCTCGTCTTACACTCCAGTTGGTGCACATGCGCAAAATCCTTTGGCTAAAACATTGGTCTGCAGAGGCACCATGTAAGAAGCTTCCGGTGAGTTTCCCCTTTTATGGCGAACGCCTCTTTAGGGAGGATTTGTAAAAGTACGTCCAAAAGATATCTAGCCGAAAGACTACGCTATTACCTGAGTAGAAGAAAAACAAGCGATCTTGTTTTAAACATTCTCTCTCCCCGTCTCCTGGTAAATCTACCTCCAGACAGTGGCGATGGCATTTTCAGCCAGCCACAAAGAGCAAGGAAGACCAGGCCCAAAGAAACAAGAAGCAGTGGGGTTCAAAGACTAACAAGCAAAACCCCAAAGCCTCTGCATGAAGAGGCGCCCCTCCCTTGGGTATGAGCTAGAATTTTAAGGGATCCCATCTTCTCAGTTTTGAAGCTCAAGGCTTTCCAAGGATCCTTTTAAAAAGAGTGTCCTTCAAAGGATTGGATCACTTACTATCCATAGAGGCGATTACAGAAGTACCCCTAAAGGAGCTAAAGGTTCAAGTTTTTACTCAAACCTCTTTGTGATCCCAAATGGAGACGTCGGACCCATTCTGGATCTGAGATTGTTAAATCAGTTTCTAAATATATAAACCATTTTCGAATGGAAACTATTCGACCAGTAGCCACCACCCTACAGGGCGGGGGAGTTCATGGCGTCAATTGTTTTTAGGGATGCCTATTAACATGTGCCTATCCATCCCGCTCACCAAAGATTTTCAAGGTTTGCAGTAGAAGATCGCCATTTTCAGTCTGTGACTCTACCCTTTGGGGTCGCCACAGCACCCCGGGTATTCACAAAGGTACTAGCTCCTTTGTTGGGCAATCTCAGAGCACAAGGCATAAGGATAACAGCCTATCTAGACGATATGCTGGTAATAGATCAGTCCATGGCCGGACTAGACCAAGCGGTGCTTACCACTATAAAATACCTAGTGCACCTCGGATGGATTGTAAATTTACAAAAGTCCTCTCTACAAACCCAAAGAAGGGTAGAGTATCTGGGCATGATCATAGATACAGCCCAAAGCCAGGTATTCTTACCAGAATCAAAGATCAAGTCACTAAAGGACCTGATCCACGTAGTCGAGGCACAGAATAGACCTTCAATCTGCCTTTGCATGCGACTGTTAGGTAAGATGGTAGCCTCTTTAAAGCTGTCCCTAATGCCCAGTTTCATTTGAGACTCCTTCAGGGCAGAATTCTAGTTGCCTGGAACAGAAATATCCGAGCTCTGGATCTACCCATGTGCCTGTCCATACAGGTGCGCCAAAGCTTCAGTTGGTTACAAACCAAGAACTTGCGGAAAGGAAGATCCTTTCTCCCAGTCACCTGGAAAGTGATACCTACAGATGCCAGCCTAAAGGGCTGGGGAGCTGTGTTGGAAGAAGGCTGGGGAGCTGTGTTGGAAGAAGCTTCAGCCCAGGGGACCTGGGCCAAAACTGAGAGAAGTCTGCCCATCAACATACTCGAGTTACGGGCAATATACTTGGCCCTCAAGACCTGGACAAGTAGGTTAGACAGTTACCCAGTTCGGATTTAATCTGACAATGCTACAACAGTAGCCTATATCAATCACTAATGAGGCACCCGAAGTCAAGACGCCCAGTAGGATGTGAATCGCATCTTAAGATGGGCAGAAGAACATGTTCCTTGTCTTTTGGCAATCTTCGTTCCAGGGGTAGAAAATTGGCAAGCAGACTAATTTATTTGCCAGCAACTTTGTAAAGGAGAGTGGTCTCTCTACCCCGAGATCTTTCAGGCAATATGCCAGAGATGGGAAACCCTGGGATATAGACCTGTTAGCCTCCAGGTTCAACAGAAAATTGGACAGCTTTGTGTCCAGGACAAGAAATCCTCTGGCCTACGGATCGGATGCATTAGTGGTTCCATGGAATTAGTTTTCACTGATCTATGCATTCCCTCCGATCGCTCTTGTACAGAAGCTACTCCACAGGGTCAAAAAGGAAAGGATTCCTGAAATCTTGGTGGCCCCAGATTGCCCCAGAAGACCTTGGTACGCGGAGATCATAAAGATGGCCTTAGGAACACCTTGGAAACTTCCGCTTCGCCACGACCTGCTATTGCAAGGTCCAGTGTTACATCCTTTCTTACAAACGCTAAGTTTGACGGTTTGTCTGTTGAGACCCACATTCTGAAAAAGAGAGGGATCTCCGTTCCAGTGCTTTCTACACTTATTAATGCCAGAAAGCCAGCCTCCATACTTATTTACTATAGAGAAGTGTTTCTCAATTCCAGTCCTCACGCCCCCCCAACAGGTCATGTTTTCAGGATTTCCCTCAGATGAAAAGGCTGTGGGAATTACTAAGGCAGTGAAATTGATCAAATCACCTGTGCAAAATAATGGAAATCCTGAAAACCTAACCTGTTGGGGGGGGGGGGCGTGAGGACTGGCATTGAGAAACACTGCTATAGAGTCTGGAAAGCATAGGTTTCATGGTGTGAAACCAACAAATGGAATCCTGAAAGATATGACATAAGTAGGATTCTTGCCTTTTGCCAGCTAGGAGTGGATATGAAATTAGCCCTTAGTACCATTGAGGGTCAAATATATCTTGGCTATATCAGTCTTCTTTCAAAGACTGTTGGCATCTCATTTCCTAGTACTAGCCTTCATTCAGGGGGTACTGTGGATTAATCCGCCAGTTAAATCTCCCTTGTGCCCATGAGATTTGAATCTAGTATTATCAGTGTTGAAGAAGCAACCTTTTGAAACTATTGGCCACATTCCGCTGATTCTTTTAAGCAGAAAGTTGGAATTTCTGATTGCTATCTCTTCAGCTAGAAGAGTATTGGAATTAGCAGCTCTTTCTTGTAAAGAGCCTTATCTACTTTGTCATAAAGACAAAATTGTACTACGACCCCCTTCTGCCTTTTTACCTAAGGTAGTGTCCAGGTTTTCATTTAAATCCGGACATTGTCCTGCCTTCTTTTTTTCCGGATCCGCAGATAGCGGAGGAAAAATTATTACACTCTCTAGATCTCGTGAGAGCAGTAAATGTGTATCTGCAGACAACTTCTCAGATACGCAAAACAAATATTTTGTTTATTTTGCCGGACGGTCCCAAGAAGGGACAAGCAACGTCAAGATCCACTATCTCCAGTTGGATTCGACAGACAATTTTTCAAGCCTATGGTTTAAAGAATAGGATTCCTCCCTTTTCTGTTAGAGCACACTCAACCAGGGCGATACGTGCTTCATGGGCAGTGCACCACCAGGCTTCAGTGACTCAGATCTGCAAAGCTGTAACTTGGTCCTCGGTGCACATATTTTCCAAATTGTATTAGGTGGACGTGAAGGGGACAGGAGGAATGCCGCCTTCGGGGCGAAGTGTACTTCAGACAGCGGTATACGATAGGAAAACAGGATTTTTAGACCACTTACCTGTAAAATCCTTTTCTTGGAGTACACCACGGGACAAAGCGGTCCCCCCCTTCTTATGGGAAACCTTATTGCTTTGCTACAAAACTGAGGTACTTTCCGGATGGGAGGGGCTATATGGAGGGGAACTAACTCTGATTGGTTGTGCCAGTGTCCAAACGCCTCTGGTGAGCATATAACCTATTATATAAAGACTTAGGGCCAGATTCACGTAAGTCGGCGCATTTTTGCACCGGCGTAGTGCAACTCCTTTAAGTTAGACCGGCTTAATTTCAAGGCGTAAGTACCGTATCCTCGTAGTATTTTCGGCCAAATTTGCACCGGTGCAATGTAAATTCCGAGACGTAAGGCAGTGTAATTCAAAGTGGGAAGGACGTGGGCGTGTTCCATTGAAATGAGCCGTGACCCCATGCAAATGAAGGGCCGGCCAGACTGGGCATGTGCACATGAAGCAGACTATGGTCAGCACCTCTCTGAGCATGTTTAGATAGGAACTAAGCCCGTCAGACTTGGTGAGCTATGCACAGTGCTTAAATACACCTAGAGAAATGCCCTTCCATTGCAAAAGTACATCCAATTTGTTTCCCTTCCTGAAGCAAGGTGCTTTTATTCCATTTTAAACCGTCTGTTTGGAGGTTTGTGTCATGTCGGTGTGTATGTATGTATATATATATATATATATATATATATATATATATATATATATGTATGTGTATATATATATATATATATATATATATAATATATATATATATATATATATATTAAATAAGATAATTATAATATTAAAATTAGTAAATTTATATTAAAAAAGTAAAAAAAAAAATGTATTTATTATATTAATTATTATAAAATATATACTAAACAGAAAAAAATGTATATAAAATATGTATTTACCCATTAGGGTGAAAAGAGCCACTGGCAAGGAAATGGAGTGTTGCCAGTACCTTGCCCAGTGGCGGTCGGCAGATCCTCTCCCGTGTAAGAACAGGGGAGTCCGCGCTATGGTGAATAAAGTAGCTGTTGCCTCCCAGTAGGATCCCTATGTGGGGAGCTGATATAAATATGAATAGTAGAAATGGAATTGGCGCTGCTAAATTAATACTTTTGTCAGGTATATCCGTGGGGTGAGCCCAATGGTAATAGGCCCCCCTTTTGGCTGGAATTAGGGTGCAATTGGAGAGATACCCTGTGTTAATAGGAGGGTAGATGTTGGTTCCTCAGCTTCCACTAATTTCAGTGAAATTGAGTAAAGGTGGATTAATTGGGTCAGGAGCCTGTGGAGGCCAGCAGGCCCAAAGATTGCTAAAGTAAAATGATCCTATGCTGCTATAAGGATGCCAGTTGTGACCGATGCACCCTAAACCATATAAAACAAAGAAAAAAAATTGTCTCTAGAGTCTAATGGGTAGGAATCCCTACTAGTGTGGTTGATTACACTAGTAACCACACTAGTAGGGATTCCTACCTATTAGACTCTAGAGACACATTTTTTTCTTTGTTTTATATGGTTTAGGGTGCATTGGTCACAACTGGCATCCTTATAGCAGCATAGGATCATTTTACTTTAGCAATCTTTGGGCCTGCTGGCCTGCACATGCTCCTGACCTAATTAATTCACCTTTACTCAATTTCACTGAAATTAGTGGAAGCTGAGGAACCAACATCTACCCTCCTATTAACACAGGGTATCTCTCCAATTGCACCCTAATTCCAGCCAAAAGGGGGACCTATTACCATTGGGCTCACCCCACGCATATACCTGACAAAGATACTCTCCCGTGCCCTCCTCCGTGCCCTCCTCCTTCTGCGCTCATCTAAAGTCAGTAGTATAGCTATGAGCAAGGATGCCCCTGGCATGTTGGCATACAGATTAATGTCCTGCAAGTGTGGCTGCTCAGCTCGGCCCTAATGGTGTTGCTTTTGCTGACATGTAGATGGATTGTCTAATTTTAAGCAAGCTTTTATTTGGTCTAATTTTAGACTGGCCGTGCAGCTGATAAGCACATCATGTAGACTGCACCGCACAAACTTACTTTTGTGGATCGGCGTAGCTCCCTCATTTGCATAGCAAATCAATGGCGTGTCTAGTGCAGTTTTGCACCCACTCTGTGCCGGTCTATCCAAATTACGTCGGTCTAAAAAATGTGGATTTCAAGCGTATATCGTTTTGGGGATACGGTGCGTAGATAAGCGTGTGCATTTTTAGACTTGCGCGTGCCTAACTCGTGATACTCCGGAGTAAGTGCTTTGTGAATCTGGCCCTTAGTCTCTGTGTCCCGTGGTGTACTACAAGAAAAGGATTTTACAGGTAAGCTGTCTAAAAATACTGTTATTTCTTCTGAGAAATCCTCACTTCTTGTTCTCGTGTCTGTAACTCCACACAGTAATGCAAGGCTTTCTCCCTGGTGTGGAGTGTTGTGCTCGCCCCCTCCCTTGAGGGGGGAGCAGGAGAGTCAGGACGCCCACTAACGCAGCTCCTTTATCTGCAACGTAGAGAGCGTCCTGACTCTCCTGCTCGCTCCCTCCCCCCTTAAGGGAGGGGTCGAGCACGACACTCCGCACCAGGGAGAAAGCCTTGCATTACTGTGTGGAGTTACAGACAGAAGAACAGGAAATGAGGATTTCTCAGAAGAAATAAGGACATTTAAAAGTAAAATCGAAGGATGAGGTAAGTGAAGGAGGACTGCACTAAGGTAAAGGAAGCTATTTAGGATTTTTTTTTACCTTTAGAACCCCTTTAAGGAACTTAATATATGCAGTTTTGACTAGAGGAAAGATGGGTTGAAAAGTTTTAATCATCTCTCCCCTTTCCCAAGATCAAGAACAGGGGGACATGACCTCAAACCACCAGGTGAAAAGTTAAAAACAAATCTTGGAAAGTGTTATTTTACTGAAAGGGTAGTTGATGCTAAATAAAGACTTCCAGCAGAGTCAGTCAACAGTAAGTGGCTTCAAAATGCTTGGGACAAACATAGATCTATACTCATTAAAAAATAATACAATCACTTTTCTATGTTTCTTGTTGTTACCCACCCTTCTCATTTATTGGTTGGGGACGTCTCAGAGTTTATGAATATTATATCCTGTGCTAGATAAGTAACATAAGGGACATGTTGACTTACCTGTAAATTCTATATCTTGGAGTATAGTACACAGGCCACACTCTCTACCGTTTCTTTGATTACTGCATTGCTTGCTACAAAACTGAAATCTCGCAAGTGGTGTAGGGTTATAGGGCAGGCGCCCAGAGGGCATGTCCTTTTAAAGCTTTGCCAATATACAATCACCTTCAGGCACCAGTCTATAACTCTGGGTCTATGAATACTCAACCTGTGTCCTGTACTGTACTCCAACATATTGAAGTTACAGGCAAGTCAAAATTACTCTCTTACGCAGAGCCCAACACTTGCATACAATTTTCTTGTATAATTTTCCTTTATATTTACCAAGACCATATAATGAGGTCAAACCTAAACACTTTTAATTTGCAATCAATCAGGCTGGCCCTTGCACTACATAGTTGAAGGTAAATCTAAAGGAAATTGCACAAGTAAATTGTATAATGTATGGCCAGGTTCAGTTTTTACAATGTCAATCTAATAATCATAGTGAGGTTAACCTTTTAGATGTGAAACCTCCTGTAAGTGACTGTTAGGTACACAACCATTTCCAGAAAAAGTGAATGAAGCAAGAGCCTACATCCTTTCAATATAGAAGCAAACGCAACCACCAACTAGGTCACTAAGGCTAGTCAACCATTCACAATATGGAGGAAATATTTAGAGAGAAATGGAGACCCTGGACATGATCTACCTGTACAGACCAGACCGTTGCCTACTCAGATGTCCTCTTGTAGCGTGATGACCATATTCCCTATTAAGTGGTTCCATGGGGAGCGACTTGCTTCCCAATCTATGTAAAACAGGTGTATTCCTGCGCTATTATGGGTAAATAGAGTTGCTCAAGGGTGCCGCAAACACCGTAAGAGTCAAACACTACCAACTAAAGAATCGCAAAAAAATCAAATGGTGGTGTTGCGCTCCCTCATGAACCTAGATATACAGTATGAATGCAGAGAGAATAAATTATATAAAATTATATAAATAAATATATAAAGTCCTGCTCTTCTGCAAACAAGTGACTACAGGTGCAATGATATAAAGTGCAATGATAATAAATATTCAAAAAATCGATAATAATTAGAAAAAAAACAATGCGTGTAGAATTAGAAACAAATGGAAATAAAGTCTATTGTGAGTGTAGCAAAAGGTGCTTAAGTGCTGGCGAATCTCAGAAGGGGAAAATCAATTCCTCTTGATCCAGGGTGCAGAGTGTAGTGTTGCTGGTGCTCTGTAACAGTAACAGGTGGTACTGTGACTTCTGTGAACAGCAAACAGTAATGTGTCACAGCAGAGTAAGAATCGCTCCCTAGGGAACGCTTAACCCCCTACAGCGCCACCTAGTGGTTAACCCCTTCACTGCCAGTGTAAAATGTGTCAAAAGTGTTCGATGTGTCTGCCATAATGTCGCAGTAGTCCCCTATTTTGTAGACACTATATTACTTTTGCGCAAACCGATCAATAAACGCTTATTGTGATTTTTTTCCCCAAACATATGTAGAAGAATACGTATCGGCCTAAACTGATGAAAAATCTTTTTTTTTTAATTTGTAGCGCCTGGTTAGTTTTCAGAACCGATTCTAGTGTAAATTTAGAGGGGGTCAGAGAATTAAGTGACTCTGACCAGGTTAATCTGTCTAAATTTGGAGTCTCTGTCCCAGCTTTGGCTGTGCTGTGGGTTCATGCTATCAAATATCACCAAGAGAGGCTCTAAGGACGTCAATTTTGTTTGGGAGCAATGTTGCACGACCACGTCATTGTCATTCAACCAGGCCATTTCTAGCACTTTGCTCCTACATGTTAAAATCATATTTTTTTGCTAGAAAATTACACAGAACCCCCAAACATTATATATGTTTGGGGGTTATGTTATATATGTTTTTTTTAGCAGAGACCCTAGAGCAGTGATGGCGAACCTTGGCACCCCAGATGTTTTGGAACTACATTTCCCATGATGCTCCACTACACTGCAGAGTGCATGAGCATCATGGGAAATGTAGTTTCAAAACATCTGGGGTGCCAAGGTTCGCCGTCACTGCCCTAGAGAATACAATGGCGATCATTGCAACTTTTTATCTCGCACAGTATTTGCGCAGCAATTTTTCAAACGCATTGTTATTTTATGCTTTAAAAAAGTTAGCCCAATTTTTTTGCATAATGTGAAAGATGAAGTTACGCAGAGTAAATAGATACTTAACATGTCATGCTTCAAAATTGTAAACGCTTGTGGAATGGCGCCAGACTTCGCTACTTAAAAATCCCCATAGGCAAAACTTTAAACTTTTTTACTAGTTACATGTTTTGAGTTACAAAGGAGGTCTAGGGCTAGAATTATTGCTCCCACTCTAATGTTCGTGGCGACACCTTTGAACACCGTTTTCATATGTGGATGGGATTTACCTATGCGTTCGAGCACACAGGGACAGGGGCACTTTAAAAAAAATATATATATTGTTCATTTTACTTACATTTTTTTTATTTTGACACTTTTAAAAACTTTTATTCCTATTACAAGGAATATAGGGGCTGATTTACTATTGAAGCTGCGCCGGTTCATGCCTTAATTTGTGCGCTGGATGAAGCCTTAATTAGGCGCATGAACCGGCCGCAGCAGCAGCGCAATGCAATTGATAAGTAAAGCCGCCGCCGAACTCCCTGTTAGTCCATGGGGGGAAATCCTAATTGTTAATTTTAAAGGCTAATCTGCAAGTTTTGTCCTAAAAAGTGTTTGGGGACCTCAGTCCTGCCCCAGGGGACATGTACCAATGTCTTTTTTTTTTTTTAAAACGGCCGTTTTTTCTGGAGTAGTGATTTTA
Organism: Rana kukunoris; assembly: GCA_029574335.1. Lineage (NCBI taxonomy): Eukaryota > Metazoa > Chordata > Amphibia > Anura > Ranidae > Rana > Rana kukunoris. The sequence goes on from CM056050.1 coordinate 403,631,247, forward strand.
ATAATGCTAAAAGTGCAACAATAAAAGTGTAATTTTTCTTTAAATTTCGTACTATGGGGGGCTCTAAGGTCAGCATGTGAAAAAGCGCATGTTTCCCGTGGTTAGAACTGTCTCTGCACAAAATGACATTTTCCAAAGCAAAAAAGCCGTTTAAAACTAACTTGAGGCAATAATGAATTGTCGGCTCCTGGCAATTGCAGGAGAATTCATTCATAAAAAACATGAAAAAAAAAAGCGTGGGGGTCCCCACAAATTCAATAACCAGATCCTTTAGGTCAGATATGGATATTAAGGGGAACCACGCCTTCAATTTTAAAAAAAAATGACGTGGGGTTCCCCCCAAATATCCATAACCAGACCCTTCAGGTCTGGTGTGGAATTTAAGGGGAACTCCACCCCAAATTTAAAAAAAAATGGCGTGGGGCCCCCCCTAAAATCCACACCAGACCCCTTATCCGAGCACGTTGACCTGGCCGGCCGCAGAAAAGAGGGGGGGACAGAGCGCGCCCCCCCCTCTCCTAAACCGCACCAGGCCACATGCCCTCAACATTGGGAGGGTGTTTTGGGGTACCCCCCAAAACACCTTGTCCCCATGTTGATGAGGATAAGGGTCTCTTCCCCACAACCCTTTCCCGGTGGTTGTGGGGGTCTGCGGGCAGGAGGCTTATCGAAATCTGGAAGACCCCTTTAACAAAGGGGCCCCCCAGATCCCGGCGCCCCCCCCTGTGTGAAATGGTAATGGGGTACATTGTACCTCTACCATTTCACGGAAAAAAAAGTGTCAAGGGTTAAAAACGACAAGAGACGGTTTTTGACAAGTCCTTTGTTAGCTTCTTTCTTCTTCTTTTCTTCTTTTCTTCTTTTCTTCTTCCTCCTTCTTGTTCTTTCTTCTTCTTCTGCTACTTTCTTGGGTCTTGTAGTGCCGCATCTTGACTGGTGTTTTCTTCCATCTTTTTCTCCTTCCGCTGTCCTTCTCGTCCACATCTTCTTCTGTTTCTTCTTCGCCGGAGCCGCCGCTTCCAATTGAAATCCCCGCTGTCTGCCGGACCACGCCCCCCTCTGACGCCACGGCAAGCTCTTAGGAGTGTGCTACAAGTGCGTCAGAGGGGGGCGTGGTCACATTTCAGAGGGCGGGCAATTCAATTGGAAGCTTGTGCGCGGCTTCTTCTTTGCCGGAGTCGCCGCTTCCAATTGAATTGCCCGCTTTCTGACATGTGACCACGTCCCCCCTCTGACGCACTTGCAGCACACTCCTAAGAGCTTGTCAGAGGGGGGCGGGGTCCGGCAGACAGCTGGGATTTCAATTGGAAGCGGCGGCTCCGGCGAAGGAGAACCAGAAGAAGATGCGTACGAGAAGGACAGCGGAAGGAGAAGAAGATGGAAGAACATTCCGGGCAAGATGCGGCACTACAAGACCCAAGAAAGAAGCAGAAGAAGGAGGAGGAGGAAGAAGAAAAGAAGAAGAAAGAAGCTAATAAATGACTTGTCAAAAACCGGCTCTTGTCGTTTTTAACGACAGAGGGACTCCCCCCTATGAGGGAGTCTAGCCCACCCAGCCAGCCCTGTAGGTCCTTCGCCTCTCTTTATTTTAGGAGACCTCATGGCCAAAGTGCGTGCGTGTTAAACCAATTTCGTGTGTGTGCAAGTGTGGTGTTTTTTTTGGGGGGGGTGGGCATACTAAGCACAGGCGTACCTTGCATAGCATACCCACCGGGAGCCGGGCTGAGGCCACCAAACTCAATTCACATGTAGCCGAGACCGGGATCCGAACCCTTGGCTGCAGAGGTGAACGGCTTGTCAGCGCAGTGCCAATCACGTTGAGCCACCACAGCTCCCACCCCATGTTATTTTTGTTTAGATATTTTTTTTGTTATTTTTCATTAAAGGGCCCAGAGGTTTATTTTTATTAAAGGGCCCAGAGGTCCCCAGGGCCCCCGGATGGCTACCACCCTTTTTTGAATATATATTTTTCTATAGTTCTTTTTTTGTAAAGGAACCCCCCGCTTATCAAATTGCGGCAGCCCCCCCCCTTCTCAATTTCAGGCGGCAGCACCCCCCCCCCCCGTTCTCTGCTCCAGGCGGCCCATGCCTGAAGCTGTGTAAGGGGCCCCATAATTCCTGATGGCGGCCCTGATTACCCCCCCCCCATGGTACAAATTTAAAGGAATTTTGCACTTTTATTGTTGCACTTTAACCACTTCCATACCGCGCCTATTCTGGCACTTCTCTCCTTCATGTAACAATTATATTTTCTTCCTTGAAAATTACTCATGACCCCCAAACATTATATATATTTTATTAACAAACACCCTAGGAAATAAAGTGGCGGGCATTTTTTCGAACAAATATATTTGCGCAAAAAAAAATTTCTAACGCTTTTTTTTTTTTGGCTTACAAAAACAAAAAATATTTCATGAATGAAAAAATAAGAAAGCAGTAAAGCTAGCCCAATTTTTAGGGATAAGGTGAAAGATGATGTTACACCGAGTAAATCGATACCTAACTTGTCACGCTTTCATATTGCGCACACTCATGGAATGGCGCTAAACTTCGTTATTAAAAATCTCCATAGGCGACGCTTGACTTTTTTTTTCAGGTTACCAGTTTTGAGTTAGAGGAGGTCTAGTGCTAAAATTATTGCTCTCACTCTAACGCACGCTATGATACCTCACATGTGAGGTTTGAAGGGTGTTTACATGTGTGGGTGGGACTTGCATGCGTGTAAGCTTCTGAGTGCGAGGAGCTACTAGGGACAGGGGCATTTAAATTTAGATTATTCTTTTTGCACTTGTTTGTCCCTTTTTTTGTATTATTTTTCACTTTTCTTCCTATTACAAGGAATGTAAACATCCCTTGTAATAGGACTAGTGTGTGACAGGTCCTCTTTATGGAGAGAGGCGGGGTCAATAAGACCCCACATCTGTCCTCCAGGCTGGAAAGCATGAAATCGGAAAAAAAAAACACTGATCTCATGCTTTTAGCTGCGATCATGTTCGTTCAGCACAGTGGTGTAGTGTATAGCATGTTCACCTAGCAGCAAAAGGGTTGCTGGTTCGAATCCCGCCTGTGACACCATCTGCCTGGAGTTTGCATGTTCTCCCTGTGCCTGTGTGGGTTTCCTCCCACAATCTAAAAACATGCTGTAAATTGGATCCTGGCTAAATAAGCCCTAATATGCAGTAGAATATTTAAATTTTGTGCTGCCCTAGGCCTGACCAAATTTCGGCACCCCCTAATAGAAAAATGACCCACCCTTCCTGTCAAGGCCACACCCTGTTTTTTTATGACCCACCCAGGAATTTTCAGGGGACACACACAAGTTCTGTGGGGGGGGGGGGGGCACAGGAGTCCCTTAATTTGCCTAGTTTTTCTATCACTTCCTGTTTGGCTATGGGGCAGGAAGTGAAGGCCAATCTCCCCAAACGGACAGGGATAATACAAAATAAACTGGCAGGGCTTCTAACCCTTCCCCCCCAACTCTATCCAAAATGAAAGAAATCAAAAAAATAAAAGTGATGATTATAGTTCCAGTTTAACCCCAAATTTCAGATCATTTTATTGAGAGGCTTAAGAAAATATAACCATGCCAATAGGCCAGGATCCAGCGTTGCTAATATGTATGAATGTGTGTTAGGAACCCCCACAAACACCAACCTATGTTAAATCAACAATTTTCTTGTTTGTTTTGGGGATGCCTGCACCCCTGATAGGGTAAAGACACCTCACAAATGTTGTCACTTTCTACTTAATTCATTCACTTCCTGCCACATAGCCAAACAGGAATTGAGGGAAAAACCTGAGTAATGTTTTGTTGGGGACACACAGATCAATCTAAATAGTTTCCCATTTTGGAAATTGCATTTTGCTGTGTACACCCCAAATTAGTAGGGATCTTGGACTTTGGGGTCCATTTACTAAAGGCAAATCCACTTTGCACTACAAGTGGACAAGCAAGGAAGGAAAATAAAAACTTGGCGGGATTGGAAGTTAAAACCATCAGTGCTTCCCTTCTGATTTTCAGTGACTACGCTTCTACTGCAGAGCGGCTTTGCCTTTACTAAACCCCAAAGTAACTAATCATTTGGGGTGTACACAGCAGTGCAATTTGCTTAATGGGGACACTAGTTAGATTGACCTGTTCCCCGAAGAAAAGACCATTGGTAGGGTTTTAACCTCACTTCCTGTTCAGCTGTGTGACAGGAAGTGAAGCCAATTTTAAGAAAAAAGACACAAAGCCCAACCTAAAAACACTAGCAGGGGTTCTAACACTCAATTGGCTTCCCTCAAACAACCCACAATTAGAATAGGATTGTCTTGTGCTAGTTTCAAGCACAGCGCTGTAAATCAGCACTTCAAGCCTGTCCACCAATACACCACACCCCCCCCCCCCCCAACAGGCCCTGTTTGCAGGTTTTCCTTCATCTTGCACATGTGTTTTAAAAAGTCAGTCTGGACATCAATTCTAGGAAACAATACTTACTGCTTTGTCCTTCCTTTTCTGATGACTAAACATGACAAATATTTCATGCATACACACCAGGAAAGAGCTTAGAGACAAATCACACTTGATGGTTTAGGCCCAAACTATTTCAGCTGCAGCTGTTAAAATCCATAGCATAAAAAAAATATCACAAATTAACTTTAAAATTTGAAAGTAATTTTATTGGTCCACAAAACAAGGAAATCAAAACAAAATATTAAAAATAAACACACAAAAAAAAACAAAAAACATAAAAACAAAAAATAGACCAAGGTTTATTTCACAGTCATTGGAAAATGAATCATGCTTTTGAAATAACAGGATAGACCCACAGGATTAAAACATTTAGTCATTAACATCTTGAGAAACATTTTGCAAAATTATGCAGCAGACAAAACATCAAAGTGAAAATCATTATATCAAACAATTGCCCCCCCCCCCCAAAAAAACTTGCTCCAAAACATCTCTGTTTCGCTCCGCCATTCCTTGCAGCCAGCAAGTCTGCCCCTTGTCAGGGCAGCTGACATGTGCTCTATCCACGCTTTTTATAACATGTGTGCTAATGAACCAATTGTAAACACATGTCAGCCTCTAGTTTGTGTGCACTTGTAACTGCTTACACCTGTTAAGGATGTCCTTAAATTACTAAGCCAAAAAACAAGCTTTCTGAGCATGCTCAGAAAGATGCATGTCATTTTCAGGCACAAACACCCAGCTTAATTTTCTAAGTGTTCGAGCATGCCCAGTTCACTCGAGATGCATTACCAGAATCAAATCTGCAATGGCGGATGAAAGCATTAGAGGTTTTTTTTTTCCCCCTGAACTGATGCTTTACAACCTGAAGGGGAGGTCTTATTGAATTTTTACGTAACAAACATAAATAATAATAATTAAAACGCCCCTGTCCCTAGTAACTCGCAGTCAGAAGCGAACATGCACCGTTTTTTTTTTCCGGTTACCAGTTTAGATTTACAGATGAGGTCTAGTGCTAAAAGTATTACTCTCGCTCTTACGCACGCTATGATACATCACGTGTGGTTTGAAGGATGTTTCCATATGTGGGCGGGCCTTAAATGTGTAAGTCCCGCCCACATATTTAACCCCCGTTCAAACCCCACGTGAGGTATCATAGCGTACGTTAGAGCGAGAGCAATACTTTTAGCACTAGACCTCATCAGTAAATCTAAACTGGTAACCTGAAAATAAATAAAGTGTTGCCTATGGGTATTTTCAAGTACTGAATTTTGGCGCCATTCCATGAGTGTGTGCAATATTAAAGCGTGACATTTTGGGTATCTATTTACTCGGTGTAACATCATCTTTCACATTATGGCCATAAATTGGGCTAACTTTAGTGTTTTCTTAATTTGTAACCAATTGAGCCCCAGACCATATTACTGGTCACTGACCGGGCCAATTGCGCGGTTGTGCGACATGGCCCCCAAACAAAATTGGCGTCCTTTTTTTCCCCAAAAAAAATTGTATTTTTTTTTGGTAGTATTTGATCACCTCTGCGTTTTTTCTTATTTTTGCTCGAATCAAAAATATAGCGACAATTTTGTAAATAAAAAGACAACTTTTTTACTGTTTGCTATAATAAATCTCTCCCAAAATATATCAAAACATTTTTTTTGCCCTCAGTTTAGGCCGATACGTATTCTTCGACATATTTTTGTTTCCAAAAAATCGCAATAAGCGTTTGATTGGTTTGGGCAAAAGTTATAAATAGGGGTTCGTTTTATGGGTTTTTTAGGAATATATTTTTGTTTTACTAGTAATGGTGGCGATCATTGATTTTTATGGCTACTGCGAGATTGTGGCGGACAGACTGTTGTGAGCTTTGGCATTTTGCTAGCGACCAATGGTATACAAATGCATTGCTTACTATAAAAATGTCACTGGCAGGAAAGGGGTTAACACTAGGGGCGAGGAAGGGGTTGATTATGTTACCTGGGTGTGTTCTAACTGTAAAGGGGGTGGGACTGACTAGGGAAAATGACAGATCGCTGTTCATACATTGTATGGACAGACGAGCAGCCATTCCCCCCCCTGACAGGACCAGGATAAAGGGGAACTCCACACCAAATTTAAAAATAAAACGGCGTGGGGGTCCCCCTCCAGGTGCACAACAGGCTCTTAGATTCGGTCTGGAACATAAGGGGTTATACCCACTCCAAAAACGGCGTGGGGTTCCCACTCAGATCCAGACCAAACCCTTATCCCAGGCACGCAGTCTGGCCGGACAGGAATGGGGGTGGGGACGAGCGAGTGCCCCCCCCCTCCTGAGCCGTACCAGACAGCATGCCCTCGACATGGGGGAGTGTGTGCTTTGGGGGAGGGGGGCACTGCCCCCCCACCCCAAAGCACTCTTGTCCCCATGTCGATAGGGACAAGAGCCTCTTCCCGACAACCCTGGCCGTTGGTTGTCGGGGTATGCGTGCAGGGGGCTTATCAGAATCTGAGAGCCCCCTCTAATAAGGGGGCCCCCAGATTCTGGCCCCCCACCCTATGTGAATGAGTATGGGGTACATCGTACCCCTACCCATTCACCAGGTGGAAAAGTGTAAACACAAATAGACCACACAGAAATAAATAATTTGTTAGTCAGCTCCGGGGGTCTTCTGCCAGGACCCCCCACCACCAGCCCATTGGGCCCTGGGCTTCGCCGTTTTCTGCCGGGGGGGCGACACCCACCGATGCTCTCCGCCATGTTCGGCCGGGCCCCCACCCCAAATTAAGCTCTTTTACATCCGGGGGGGCCGGCCGAAAACAGCGGAGAACGGGGGGCGGAGCCCCTCCTTGGTCTTTTAGCCGTTTTCTGCCGGGGGGGCCCCAGCCCCGCACTGGTCTTCGCCGCCGCCTTCCGCCGGGGGGGGGGGAAACACCCACCGATGCTCTCCGTCATGTTCGGCCGGGCCCCCACCCCAAAATTAGGCTCTCTTACATCCGGAGGGGGCCGGCCGAAAACAGCGGAGAACGGGGGTGTCGCTCCCCCTCGGGCTTCTCCGCTTCTGCCTGGCTCCTCCTGGGGCCAGGGCTTCTTTAGCTGTCTTCCGCCAGAGGGCGCCACTCTCCGGTCTTCGCTGTCGCCTTCCGCCGGGGGGGAGACACCCACCGATGCTCTCCGCCATGTTCGGCCGGGCCCCCACACCAAAATTAAGCTCTCTTACATCCGGGGGGGCCGGCCTAAAACAGCGGAGAACAATGTGGGTGTCGCTCCCCCCTCGGGCTTCTCCGCTTCTGCCTGGGGCCAGGGCTTCTTTCGCGGTCTTCCGCCAGAGGCCGCAACTCTCCGGGCTTCTCGTCGCTGTCTTCCGCCACGGGGCACCACCCGCGGGCTTTGTCGGCTTCTGCCTGGCTCCTCCGCGGGGGCCAGGCCTTCTCGTCGCTGTGTCGCCGTCTTCCACCGCCGCCCCCTTCGACGTTTTCTGCCGGGATGAGGGTCGCACATACCATCCAGGACTTCGACGTGGCGGGCTTCTCGTCGCTGTGTCGCCGTCTTCCGCCGCCGCCCCCTTCACTACGAAGCTGCCGTGCTTGTGGGGGAGGGCAGCGGGCTTCAAAGTTTTCGCCCAAAGTGAGGGTCGCACATCCCACCCCGGTCTTCTAGTCGTTTTCGCCGCCGCCCCCTTCACCACAAAGCTTCCTGCTTATGGGGGAGGGCCGCGGGCTTCGTAGTGTTCTGCCGGGGGGGGGCTCTCGATAGCCTCTTCTGCCTGGCTCTTCCGCGGGGGCCAGGGCTTCTCGTCGCTGTCACCCCCTTCTGCCGCCGCCCCCTTCACCACGAAGCTTCCTGCTTATGGGGGAGGGCGGCGGGCTTCTCGTCGCTGTCTTCCGCCGCGGGGTGACACTTGTGGGCTTCTTCGGCGACCTCCGCTTCTGCCTGGCTCCTCCGCTGGGGCCAGGGCTTGTCTCCGCTGTGTTCTTCCATTCGATGTTGACACGGCGAGGTATGGCACTGAAATGCCGACAGAGCGGTGGGCACCGACTTATATTGGCATAGGCCGTGGTTATGCCACCATGTGACCTTAACCCATGTGATATCACATTCCCATCATGCCCTGTGATGTCACATGGATTAAGGTCACATGGTGGCATAACCACGCCCACGCCATATGCCAATATAAGTCGGTGCCCGCCGCTCTGTCGTCATTACAGCCCCAGCGGCGGAGCCAGGCAGAAGAGGAGCTTCGTGGTGAAGGGGGCGGCGGCGGAAACGACTAGAAGACCGGGGTGGGATGTGCGACCCTCTCCCCGGCCGAAAACTTCGAAGCCCACTGCCCTCCCCCACAAGCACGGGAGCTTCGTGGTGAAGGGGGCGGTGGCAGAAGACGGCGACACAGCGACGAGAGGCGCTGGCCCCCGCGGAAGAGCCAGGCAGAGGCTATCGAGAGCCCCCCCCCCCCGGCAGAAAACTATGAAGCCCGCGGCCCTCCCCCATAAGCAGGAAGCTTTGTGGTGAAGGGGGCAGTGGCGAAAACGACTAGAAGACCGGGGTGGGATGTGCGACCGTCACCCCGGCCGAAAACTTCGAAGCCCGCTGCCCTCCCCACAAGCACGGCAGCTTCGTGGTGAAGGGGGCGGCGGCGGAAGACTGCGACGGTGAAGACCGGGGTGGGTTGGCGGAAGACCCCCGGAGCTGACTAATTATTTTATTCTGTGTGGTTTATTTTTTTCCACCAGGTGAATGGGTAGGGGTACGATGTACCCCATACTCATTCACATAGGGTGGGGGGCCGGAATCTGGGGGCCGCCTTATTAAAGGGGCTCCCAGATTCTGATTGGCTCCCGCCTGCATACCCCGACAACCAACGGCCAGGGTTGTCGGGAAGAGGCTCTTGTCCCTATCGACATGGGGACAAGAGTGCTAGAGTGCTTTGGGGTGGGGGGGCAGTGCTCCCCTCCCCCAAAGCGCACACTCCCCCATGTCGAGGGCATGCGGTCTGGTACGGCTCAGAAAGGGGGGGGGGGTTTGTCCCCACCCCCATTCCTGTGTGGCCAGACTGCATGCCTGGGATGAGGCTTGGTACGGATCTGGGGGGGAACCCCACGCCGTTTTTGGCTTGGGTTAACCCCTCACGTTCCGGACCAAGCCGAAGAGCCTATTGTACCCCTGGGGGGAACCCGCGCTGGTTTCAAGTTTGAAATTTGGCGCGGAGTTCCCCTTCAGTGTCAGCGCAGCCCGAGAACAGCTCAGAGATTGCCGCGCGCCGTTTCACGCAGCGCAAACACTGCTACGCCGCTTGGTATTTACCAAGAATTTCTCGGCGTACTGACGCGGCGCACAGCATTCCCCGAAATTTCCCTCTGCGCATGCCCAGTATGCAAAGGAACCTGGCATACTTTGCAAGCGCACAGGGATCGCTTCTCAAAAGTCACTTTTGCTTTCAATTCGGCCCGTCACACACGTTCAAACACACTTCCCCTGCATCACCCCCCTCCCTCCCCTCATAAACTCCCGCCCAAATCCCCGATGTTTACATTACTAAATGCCGTACGCCAGCTCTGTACTGGCGTGCCGTGCGCCCTCTCCTGGGCGCATTAGGCAGTTTAGTAAATGAGGAAATACACTGCACTGGCAGTGTATCTCTTTTGTAAATGTCAAAAACACATTTACTCCTGCTTGTGCACCATGAGTCATGGCGCACAGGCTTGGTAAATCAGCCCCATAGGGTACTTGGGTCTAAGGTCCCTGGAACAAAGAGCCAAGAAGAGGGGTTGTTGGGGCCAATTAGGACTATTACGGTACTTGTATACAGATAAACAATAGAGAAGAAAAATTAAAATTAAAAGTGTTCAAAATGTTATTACAAAATACAAACAAGACACATTAACATATTAAAATTATGACAATCATCCAGTAACATCAAGACAAGGTCCCCAGAAGGGGAAATTGGCACGATGGGTTTGAAGACTGTCACAAATTCTCAACTAGTTTCGCGGTTAGGAGATGATATAAAAATGGTTGATTTTGAATCAATAAAAAAATATACATTAACAACAGTTACATAGGGGAACCACGGGCAGTTTTGCTCACCTGGACAATCCCGCAGCAAGGTGGCAGCGGGCACAGCCAGACAAAGTCCCAAGGGGTGGCCGAAATGGACACAAATGTGAAGGGACCTACTTGTCTGGTATAAAAGGTAAATGGGTATATGGGTTAGTGTCGATCCAGCTCAGCCTCAGTAAATCGGGAAGAAGTGAGGGGTGTGTGGGGAAACATCACACTTGTGGTTGCTAGGGGTGAAGTGAAAAGAGGGGGTTTGGGGGTGATGGGTGGGGCAATTAGAATTAGATCTAGGGAGCAAGGTAGGTGGGAAAGGGGGATGGGGAAGGAACGCAGGAAATAGAAGGGTGAAGGGCGATGTAGGGGGGGGGGGTTTGGGAAGGGATAAGAACAGGGAAGGGGAAAGATGATGGCAAGCAAGGGGGAGGGAAGGGAAAGCAGGTAAGGAAAGGAGGGGGTAAATGGGAGAGTGAAATTGGAGGGAAGAGGAAGGAACCAAGAGCAGTAGAAGGAAGCAAGAATAGGCAAAGAGAAAATAGAGTGGAAAGAAGGGGGGAGGAAAAAAAAAGGGGGGGTGGGGGCAGCAAGGAGGGACTGAGGGAGCATGGGAACAGCAAGGGAGGGGGAGGGGGGAGAAGAGGAGTAGAAAGGGACAAGGGGACAAGGTGAAAAAGGGGGGGGAGTTAAGGGAATCTTAAACAATGTGCTGGTTAATAGGTATGAATAGTAAATAGTTACCTTGGTGACAAGGGGATTAAAATGAGGTAAGGGGATCCCAGGATCAGGAGCCCGAACAGTGTCAACATATTGGGGTGCATGTGTGCATATAGTGATACTTATATTCCTGAGGGGGACTTGTCGTGGTCCCGGGAAAGCATCAGGGTAATGATGCTGACCAATTGTGCCTGGGGGAGAGTACAGACAATATATATGAGCAGGGAATAGAGGTAAACCAATGTAAATATCCCTTGTAATAGGAATATGACATGATCGGACCTCTTTACAGTGAGATATGGGGTCAATAAGACCCCAGATCTCACCTCTAGGCTGGAACGCCTAAAATAATAATAAAAAAGAAAACGATCACTGCTTCCTAGCCAAAGTGGCGCCATATTTTTTTAATGCAGAGGCGGGCGTAACGTCATAACATCGCACCTGGCCTCCGACTATCACAGCGACCATCTGGTCCTTTGGAAATCTCTATGGTCAAAAACCGGGGCCGGCGGATCAATTTTCTGACTTGCCGATCATTCAGATATAGCCCCACAAAATCGAGGACGTCTTTAGACGTCCAGCCGCCGGCAAGAAGTTAAAGCGTCGCAGTGCTAAATAATAAAAAGTCTCCTGGTCTTTTTACCAGCGAAATGGTTCAGGGCTGAAGTGATTAAAGTCGTGTTGCTCAGGGAAGCCAACCTGCTGCAGTAAAACTGCGGCGGCTGGTTGGGAATGGCTTAAGCTGTGCAATGTCCTCTTTAAAGGCTTTTTCCACCCGTGTGGTAAACTTCTCCAGGTCTTCTCTAGTAGGGAGAGACCAGGTATGCCTTTTTAATGTCTCCTTCATCCATGAGATCTGCTATGTCTGACCCTCAAACTTGGGAGGTCGTGGTCCCAGGGGAGGCCGGGGTTGCAAAGTCATTCACCAATTTAGGAGAGGGCTGCAGGGACACTGTGAGCAGTGCATGCTGGGCTGGCTGCGCCAACTTGGATTTCTCTTGTGCCTTGCCGCCAGTCCTGGGAATTTTTTAATTTAAAAAAAAAAAATTATTGGGACTGCGACATTGCGGACAGGACAGGACACTTTTGACACTTTTTTTTGGGAACAGTGACATTTGTACTGTGATCAGACCTAAAAATAGCCACTGGCACTAGGGGTGATCGAGGGGTTAAACGTGGGGGAGAAGACTAATCATTGTTTTTTATATACTAGGAACACACAATCTGTCTTTTCTCACCTACCAGAACAGGGATGTGTGTGTGTTTGCACACACATCCCCATTCTAGCTCTATCAGGAGTGATCGCGGGTGCCCAGTGGACATCGTGGCCGCCGGGCATGTGCATCAGCTCCTCGGTGTGGCAGGGCATGCGCCCCCTATACCCCTTACAGCTAAAGCGATTTGTGCAGGGTAGCTATTCTGCTGCCATCAAACGACGCCACGCGGTTGGCAAGTGGTTTAATAGGTTAAAGGAACACTAAAGGTTAGTTTTTTTATTAGATCAATTGATTGCTCTAAGCTAGAGCATTTAAATATCACTTACCTCGTTTTTCCTTTTGACCTCCAAAACACAGTAATCCAGGTTTGAAAATGCCATTTCCTGTCTCTCCTCTTTTTGCTTTCCACCAGCATCTGAGCCGTTTTGGATGGTGGAAAGCAGAATGTGCTCACCCCCTCCCTATGACTACAACCCTGTGTGAAGATGCTCTCTTATCCCTCACAGGCATGGAGGCTAAGCCTAATAGGAACCGTAGTTCCCATTAGACCGTGATGTAGCAAGAATGAATGCGCACCGCAAACCAGGAAGTCGGTGAGAATAACGATTCAGGAGTGACAGAGGTGAATAAAACTGCAGCTGCATCCCCTGCATCTTAGCAACCTATAATTCCAGGCAGCACAAGTTTCAGGCATCCTAGCAATTAGGGGTGCTAGGCAGCAAGTGCTGCTCATTTTCTCTGTATGCTGTATGATTGCAAACCTAATCACAAACGTTCCATGCATACAGTGAACAAAATGTTACAATTTCCCATGCCCAGCAGGATTTTACATAGAATTATAGGGCTGAGTGCATGGGACCCTAAAGGACCATTGTACAAAAGTACACCATGAAGTGCGTATCTACTTTAACCACTTCAGACCCGCGCTATTGACAAAATACGTCAACAGTGTGGACCTGAGGCGCCAACTATACGTCTTTGGACGTCATTTCTAGTGCATTACCCGCGCGCGCCACTGGGTGGTGCACGGTGGGTAAACACTGTCCCGCCGCATCGCTGGGGATCCGATGCATGTACCTGGCGGCCGCGATGTCCGTCGGGTACATGCGATCGGCGGGAAAACGAGCAGATGACAGCAGGGACGTGGAACTCTGTGTGTAAAAAGTGTCAAAAGTGTCCGATATGTCCGCCGCAATATCGCAGTCGCAATAAAAATCGCAATTCGCCGCCATTACTAGTAAAAAAAATAATAATAAAAAAAATCATAATTCTGTTCCCCATTTTGTAGGCGCTATAACTTTTGCGCAAACCAGTCGCTCATTGCGATTTTTTACAAAAATATGTCGAAAAATACGTATCGGCCTTAACCACTTAAGGACCTCCACAAGCACATATACGGCCACAGAATGGCACGGATGGGCACAAGGGCGTAAATTTACGTCCTCGCCCAGTAGCGGGTCGGGGGTCCGATTGGGACCCCCTCCGCGGCGTGCGGAGGTCCCTGTGTTTTCGGGAGCGATCCAGGACGAGCGGGCGGATGTCGGTGTTTACCCGCCCCCTCGCGATCGCTCCCAGCCAATCGCTGTGCTCCCAGTCTCCTGTCATTTCCTCCTCCTGTGTAAACACAGGAAGGGGGAAGTGATGTAATCTCTCATCGCAGCGGTATTTCCAACCGCTGCGATGAGAGGAACACCTAACAGTAAGTGTGCACCAACATTACACTGACACACACACACATAGGCATACTTAACCCCTTGCGATCTGCCCCCCCACCCCCCCTGTCACAGTGTCACTGAATGCAGTGATCTAATCACTGCATTTAGTGTCAGTGTGACAGGCAGTGTAAAATCAGTTAGTGTTAGGTTCAGGATAGCCCCCCCACCCCCCCTAATAAAGTTTTAACCCCCTGATCACCGCCCTAGTTAACCCTTTCACTCCCTATTGCCAGCGTCACTAAGCGATCATTTTTCTGATCGCTGTATTAGTGTCGCTGTTCCCGCTAGGTAGCTATTTTTTTTTTTCATTGCGATTTTTTTTTTTTTTTTTTACTAAAGACATGTGGCTAAATAAATTTTGGCCTAAATGTTTGACTAAAATTTAGTTTATTTGATTTTTTTTTTAACAAAAAGTAAAAAATAGTGTTTTTTTTTCAAAAATGTCGCTCTATTTTTGTATATAGCGCAAAAAATAAAAATCGCAGAGGTGATCAAATACCACCAAACGAAAGCTCTATTTGTGGGAAGAAAAGGACGCAAATTTTGTTTGGGAGCCACGTCGCATGACCGCGCAATTGTCTGTTAAAGCGACGCAGTGCCGAATCGCAAAAACACCTTGGGTCATTAACCAGCATATTGGTCCGGGTCTTAAGTGGTTAACTGTGAAAGAAAATATAGTTTTTTTTAAAAAAAATGGGATATTTATTATAGCAACAAGTAAAAAATATATATATTTTAAATTGTTGCTCTTTTTTTGTTTATAGCGCAAAAAATAAAAACCGCAGAGGTGATCAAATACCACCAGCTCTATTTGTGGGGAAAAAAGGACATCAATTTTGTTTGGGAGCCACGTCGCACGACCGCACAAATGTCAGTTAAAGCGACGCAGTGCCGGAAGCTGAAATTTCGCCTGGGAACGAAGGGGGTTTATGTGCCCAGTAAGCAAGTGGTTAAAAACCTTTTACTCTGGTTTTACTTCAGCTATTAATTGAGCTGCTCATATTGACCAGCCCATTCATTTAGCTTTTTTTTTTTTTCAACCTGTGGGTTGAACGAAAAAAAGGAATACACTTTCTCCCCACGAAGCTATTGTAATTTGACAGCTTGGAGACTTCACCACTGTCATAATACCACAGTCAGTGCTGCAGACTGTAGCCAGCAGTGTTAATTGAGTGGAAATCTTCTAACAGGGCAGTTGTACAAAAGTCAATTGGTAGATCAACTAATGTACAAACATCCTGCCCATACATGGATCGAACATTGGCCAGTCTCTGCTGAACCAGCCAAATTTTGATCCTTGTATGGTCGGCTTTAGTGAACGCTTTACAACAATACAATGTTTACATCCTTACTGATTTTGTCTAATATCTTTTTGGTCTTCTATGTAATTTGTTTTGAAGTAACCAACCACTTGGAAGTCATGAATACATCCAGCAGTGCAGAAAGTTTAACACAGATGTCCGACTGCAGTTGATTAAAAAAGAAGATGTTCGGGCAGATTTTGCAAGAACAGTAAGTTATTTTCATGTGAAAAATCTTACATTATCTCATGTATGTTGTATCTTCTAGACACAAGGTGCTCATAGACTTGGCACACCATGCAGAATTGATTGATACTGTAACAAATTTAGTTACAATAGTTTTTATTGAGAAATTTTCACACAGAAAGAAAACAGGGCAGTCCCAGGGGACAACAAAGAAACTAGCACGACATATAACATTATACAGATGCAGCCAACAGTGCGTATACAACTAGTAAACAACATGTGAATTATCTAGGCAGTAGGAGCTAGTGGGCACCACACTTGCCACCAGCGAACGAAACAGCATTATCCTGAACAGAGGAGTACCCTGGGAAAGCAAGGGTGAAGTAGGAAAAGGGAAAAGTAAGGATGAGGGCATAGGGAAAGGGGGGAGAGAAAAGGGGAGTAAGAGACGGATGGATATCTGCAAGAACACCGATTAACATTGTCATAATAAGACAGGTTGTTTAAGACACATCAATAGAAAAAACAACAAAATACAAGTGAAGACTGATCATCACAATTGCGGTGCAAACCACTCCGCCCAGCACTTCCATTGAGTAACAAAGGCGGCTCTCCTATCTTCCCTACTTGCCAGCAAAGCCTCAAAAGTGTAATTATTTTGTGTGATCTCAAGAACCTCTGTGACGTTAGGTATTTTATTGGACTTCCAATTCCTCGCCAGCAGTAGCCTAGCAGCCAATAGCATATAAGTTACCACAGTATGGAAATTAGGGGGAATCCCTCAATTCCTAGGTTTAGCAACGCTAATTCGGGGTTGGGGGGTGTCAGAATGCCCGTTATTCGTGAAATCCACCTGAACACACTTCTCCAAAAGCTCCTAAGACTCTTACATAGCCAGAAGACATGGAAGATGGTGCCCACAGCCCCGCATTCCCTCCAGCAAAACGGAGAGGACGAGGGACTAAATTTAGCTATACGATACGGGGCAAGGTACCATTTCTGGGCTATCTTTTGAGAGAGTTCCCAGTGGTTGACACATCTAGAGGCCTTATACACAGTTTTGAACGAGAGTTGCCATCTGCTTCCCACCTGAGGAGGGGAGATGATACAGTGAAGTTTAATTTATCCTGAAAGAGGTTGTAAAAAAGGGAGATTCCCTTTGGGGGTGGGACTGATTTAGTAAAGAATTGCCATGCATTTTCTTGTATCAGGACATGACGAGACTTCAGTGACCTAAGGAAGTGGGAGGCTTGAGCGTGTTTAAAGCAATCTGCAGGTGGTAGGTCGTATTCGGCTGCGAGCGTTTCAAATGGTTTGAGCTCATTATAGCAGTATAGATCGTCAACCCACAGGACGCCCTTAGCAACCCAGTTGGAGTATGAGGTGTTCGGGATAGTGCACGACAGAGTCTCAATAGGGACAGGAATCTGTACTGTATTAGGGGTGTTAGTCGCCAGATCACGCAGGTCTCTCCACGCCAAAAGGGAAGCCTGGAGCGTCAACGAGTGGGAGAGATTGCCAGGACTCGAGGAGCAGGAGACTACGAAGGTCTGCAAATGGGCTAAGGGCCTGCTCTATACCGTACCATAAGACATCAGGGGTCGGGGTTATCCAGTGTCTGAGTTGGGCGAGTATGGCTGCCCGATGATAATCCTTAATGTCAACCAAACCCATGCCCCCCACCAGCCTATGTTTAATTAACAGGCATCTAGCGGACCTAGGACGCTTGGAGCTCCAAATGTAACATTTTAAAATAGTATTTAAGGACTTAAGATGGCAGTGTTTCAACGGAATGGGTAAGGTACGGAAGACATACAAAATCTGTGGGAGAAGCAGCATTTTGAACGAGGCCACACGGCCCGACCACGTCAGTTCGACTCTGGCCAGACGCGTAGTCTCTTTGGATATTTTATCGATCAGGGGGACATAGTTAGCGTCGGCCAGTCCCGATAGATCAGCAGTGATTTGAAGCCCCAAGTAAGTTATGCTAGATGCGGCCCATGAGTAAGGGAAAGAGACTTGCAAGCGAGATTGAAGGCGGGGGGGAAGATTGAGGCCTAGTATGAAAGATTTTGTAAAGTTAATTTTATAAAATGAGATGCGACTGAACTCTGCAAGAATATTGTGTGCCTGGAGCAAGGAAGAATGGGGGGAGGTCAGGAAAAGAATGATGTCGTCCGCAAAAAGACTTTTATTGTGGGACCTGCCTGACAGCAGAAGGCCAGGGGTATTGGGGTGGGATCTAATCTTTTCTGCCAGGGGTTCAATAAGAAGGTTGAAAATAGACTGGGACAAGGGGCACCCCTGTCTAGTACCGTTCGTTATATTGAAGGGGCAGGAGAGCATATTAGAGGTGTAAACTTGAGCACAAGGGGAGGAGTACAATGCGAGAAACGCCGACAGGATGGGGCCAGAGAACCCAAATTTCTCAAGCACCCGGACCATGTAACCCCAATGCACCCTGTCGAACGCCTTCTCCGCATCCAAAGAGAGGAGCAGAGAAGGCGTCCGACAGGCCCCAGCATGATGCACCAGACCAATGACCCTCCTAGTTGCATCGGACGCCTGTCTTCCTTGGGTGAATTCTGTTTGGTCGGGATTGAGCAAAGCTGGCAAGATTGGGAGCAGCCTGTGAGCAAGGATCTTGGCGTACAATTTCACATCCGTATTCAACAGGGAAATGGGACGGAAATTGGCCGGTGTAGTAGGAGTCTTCCCCGGCTTAGGGATGGTTAAAATAAAGGTCTTAAGCATTTCCTCCAGGAAAGAGGCAGAGAGCATTGCTTCCGAGAACACTTTACCTAGCGTCGGGGTCAGAAGGGAGGCGAAGGTCTTATAGTAGCTATTGGGTAGCCCATCTGGGCCAGTCGACTTTCCGCTGGGTAGCGTCTTAATCGCTCTCAGGATCTCAGGCCCTGTTATGGGCACGTTTAGAGATTCCAGCTGGGAGTGGCATAGTGAAGGGAGTTTCAGATCAGCCAGGAAGGATTGGATGAGCTCCTCTGTGGGCTGAGGGGTAGAGGGATCCTCCCGGAGATTATAAATGGAAGAGTAGAATTCAGCAAAGGAGTTAGCTATGTCCTGAGGGTTGTAAATTTTACCACCGTCGGGGCCCCGCACAAGAAAGGGGATGGCAGCCTTCGCTTTGCGGGTTTTCAAACGTTGAGCTAAAAATTTACCTGCACGATTTCCGGACGCGTAATGGGTCAATTTGAGGGATCGGACATGTTTGTCATAGCGCTCCAGTAACAGTCTCCTGAGGTCTGAGCGCAGTGTAAACAACCTAGCCGCCGTCGGGCCATCGGGAGACTTTTTATTCTGTGATTCCAGGGAGCTAATGTCAGCGAGGATAGAGTCTAATTTCTGTGCTCTCTGCCTCTTTACCCATGCACCAAGTTGAAGTAAAATTCCCCTGACATAGGCCTTATGGGCACACCAGACAGTAAACGGGTTGGAGACAGATTCAGAATTTACAGAAAAAAATTCCTGAAGGTGGGTAGATAAGTGTGACACATGTGAGGACTGCTGGAGCAGATAAGAGTCGGCCCTCCAGACACAGGATGAGGAAATTGGGGCCCCCCATCCACCACCACCGACACCGGCGCGTGGTCGGACCACGTGATGTCGTGGATGGCGGACGAGGACACCCTCTGCAACAAAAGCTTATCAACCAAGATCAAATCTATACGTGAGTATGTATTATGTCTGGATGAGTGGAAAGAATAATCTCTTTCGCTCGAGTGTTGACATCTCCAAGCGTCGAACATACTCTCAATATGCAACAGAGGTTGGAGAACAGGTTGGATACGCTTGGCTTTGGACGTAGTGTCCATCTCGAAATCAATCGTTAAGTTGTAGTCCCCACGCAATGAGGATGTGACGTGACGCGTGAGAGAGAGGGAGGGGTCGGAACGCTCCATGGCTGCAAGCGGCGTCTGCATCGGCGAGGCACAGAGGACCCGGGAAAATGAAACTCGCAGAAGCATAGCGTGAGAAGACGTGGCCGGTGCAGACTATGGTTAGCATGGAAAATTAGCTAACCCGAGACCTTCCAGACCCGGTGTATAGAGAGCGGCCGCTCCAGCGGATAAAAACCACGGGAACCCAGCACTCAGCACTCGATACTTGATACGCTCTGGGAACAACCAGGAGAAGAAGCGGCGGGACCTGACAGGGATCGTGCGCAGCTCCGGAGATACCTGAGAGACGCACTCAGAGTAACGGAATGATCGAAAGCTGAGGGACTGGTGAGGCGCTCTGCGGAGCCGAGCATTGACGAGACCCGACGGGTACCCCTCTCCCCCCTCCCTGATTTAACAAACAATCCCCTTTCTCTTAGGTGATATTGAAGTGTGTATTGCTAAGGGGAAATTTTACTGTACTCAATAATCAAAAAAAAAAAAAAAGTGTATGTGGATGACGCTTTCTAACATATAAGTGTAATTTGCTACTTATTGAGGGGAGAAATGGAGGAGCACAATATACTTAGAGAAGCATCATAAGCAACTTAAGCAAGTGTATGTCTTGGATGAAGGTGGGAGTGATTGAATGTCCAGTGATTACTACGGAAACAGGACTGAGTGGTTATTTAAATTGAATTTGACTGGATCCGCAAGACCAATTTGAGGTAGAAAAATATTTAAAACCACCGTCTCCCATTGTAGGCCTGGACTGGGTATTGAAAGGATGGCTAAGGAAACAGAAGGTCATATCTAACTCTGGGGATAGGGAAAAGGGGAGAATACCTAATTAGCCCAGCATTAATACAACTGGGGGATATAGGAGCCCCCCCCCTAAACCTACAAAAAAAAAAAATATATATAAGGGTATATGGGAGGCTCCCGACTACATATAACAAATAATAAAATAATAAACAACCAAGGGAAATCCCAACTATCACAAACAGACAATCCCTGGGGTTATATAAGAGACTGGGAATCTCAAATCCTGCCTAGAATTTTGCTAATAAGCATTGGAAGCCACCTATAAATAATTCCACCCTGGCAAGACTTATATAAAGACTTATGTAAACAGGACATAAGCAGTTATATCAGCGGATTTTATCTCCTGGCCAGCAAGTAACTTCCTAGGATCCGGAAGCCAGAGGAGAATCTCTAGAGATCCTCTCTCGCTAACGGCAAACTGGGGAAGAGGATCAGACCAACTAATAAAACCAAAATGATCAGGTCAACAAGAGGCATAGCCTCTAAAACGCCAAAAAGTAATGCTGGAACAAGCCTGATACAGCAGTACATGACACAAGCGGTAAATCCTAAAAGTCCAGGCCTAGTAAAGAAAACCGATAAAAAGAAAACGGATGAGGCTGTGGCGAATAGATCTAAAGGCGAGACAACCATTGAAAGTGAATATGAGACCAGTAGAATAGAGGACCCAGGACAGGACCAACAAATACCAACTAAAGGAGAGATGAATGAGATGCTCCTGAGGATGGAAAATGTAATAAAAACGGAAATTAATAAGATAAGAACTGACCTGGGAGGACTATTAGAAGGAATGGAGGAGACAGAAAAAAGAATAGAAGAACAAGATCAAGAACTAAACTGAACTGAAATTAAAAACACATGTACAAACGATGACAGACAATCAAAGACTCCTTGCATACCGGTTAGAAGATCAGGAAAATCGCAACAGGCGACAGAATCTAAGAATAAGAGCGATAGAAGAACATGGAGAAGACCTAAGAGAGATCATGAACATAATTTTTAACCCCTTATTGGAAAAGTCGGCAGAAGAAAAGCCCCTTAGGATCGAGCGGGTCCATCGGATGGGAAGTCCCAAACAGATAGAGAAAAAGGGCCCAAGAGACATCATAGTTCGCTTTCGGAATTATAAAGATAAGGCAGCAATCTGGAGTAGGCTGAGGGGGAAACCCCCCATTAAATACAAAGAAAAGGAAATTCAGATATTTACAGATCTATCAAGAGAAAAGTTAGAGAGAAGAAGACATCTGAAACCTCTTTTGGCCCGATTGTGTACAGAGAATATTAGGGCCGTTACTGCTCAAAATTTTTGTGTTCGATTAATCGTTTATTTTTTTAATCGATTAATCGACTAATTTCGATTAATTATAATGCACATACAGATCCAAGTACTTTTAGCCAATCTCCTTGCAGGCTGATTCCCAGTGCAGCTACCAACCACTGGAAAAATAAATAGCAGGATACAAAAAACACACAAAGGCAGCGCTCGATGGGAATAGCATTAAAACTTTTATATTCTTCAAATAGGTAACCAAATAAATATTGCACTGGAGATAAAATCGGTGTAGCTACATAAACTGTAAAAATGGTGCGAGTAATACCAAACGGTACCAAAAGCAGTCATAAAAACATGTAGCTAAGTATGATACTGGTATAAAAATGTGTACAACGATACCACTGCTGAATCTAGATGAGGAGATGTTACCATCAGTCCGTCGGCATGTAAATGTCCCATGAAGGGAACTATCACAACTCCCAGTGGATGGTTGTAGAATCCCAGGTTGATAGAGGGAAGTGTAACAGCCCTTGCGTGTGGCAGATAGTAAGGTCCCGCCGGCATGCAGATATGAAGGCACAGCAAAGGAGCCCTTCAGATGGACACGGCAAGCCCCGCCGGTGTCCGTGACTTCACCGAATCTCCGACGGAACTCCCTGAAGGGCCAGAAGCCGGCGGAGAGGTGAGAATTTTAAAATAATTTTAAATCGATCAAAAATTTTGATCGATCCAAAAAATTAAAGATTAATCGATTAATTAAAAGTTAATTTGCACAGCCCTAGAGAATATCAAATACCAGTGGGGCTTCCCAGCATGCCTTATCGGTTTTAGGGGGGGGGGGGCAACTGCCCGTCTAAGATACCCGGAAGAATTAGAAAGATTTTGCCAAAAAATGGATATTACAATGCCTGATCTTCCAGATTGGATAGTTTAAAAAAAAAAAGATTAAAGAGTCGGGGGATGGAAAAGGGGGGGGGGGTATTGGGGGGGGGGGAAGGAGAGGTCCGCGGGGGAAATAGAGAAAAAGCAGCTTTGGAACGTTCCCCCAGGGGAAGAGGGTAGAGGAGCCGATGGTGAGGGAGAGAAGACAACCAAGGAAGCCTCCTAGGCCACTAATAGGCCAAGGGGGGAGAAGGGAAGGGAG
This sequence comes from Rana kukunoris, assembly GCA_029574335.1. NCBI lineage: Eukaryota > Metazoa > Chordata > Amphibia > Anura > Ranidae > Rana > Rana kukunoris. The sequence continues at coordinate 403,654,008 of CM056050.1, forward strand.
GGGGGAGTCGGGGGGGGGGGGGGTTGTGGTAAGGTAGGAGGGACTGGGAGGGGAGGGCCATCTCGTTATTTCCACATAGATTAATAAGCCATCCTCAAAATGGATCCCCAAGTAAGGAAGTCAGAGAACATTTAAGAAAACAAAAGAATAATAGTATACTGTGATGACAGAAACTAAATTTATTTCATACAATGTCAAATACCTGAATTCCCCTACAAAGAGACACAAAATCCTAAGGGAACTGCGACTCTATAAAGCAGATGTAGTCTTCCTACAGGAGACTCATTTAACATTAGAATCTAATATAATATTATATTCGCGCAGTCACCCTATTTGGTACTATGGGGATACAGTTTCCAAGAGGGCAAGAGATGTCGCAATTGGCATAGCAGGAGGTGTGCGTTTTGAGTTGAAAGATAGACTCACTGACCCAGAAGGAAGGTATTTTTTCTTGAAAGGGAAATTAGGAGGGACGGAATGTACTCTGGCTAATATTTATGCCCCTAATGTTAACTCGGCAAAATATATCCAGAAAACGTTAATAAAACTAAGACATTTTGGAGTAGGACATGTGATAATAATGGGAGACCTCAATATGTGTATGGACCCGGTCCTCGACAGTACGTCCCGGGCACAGGGGACTAATGAATACCAGGTGAAATCATTGAAACAAGGATTGCATCAGGCTCAGTTAGTGGACATATGGCGTATTCAACACCCCAAAACTCGGGATTATACATTTTACTCCCCTGTGCACGGGACGTACTCAAGGATCGACTACATCCTTGTGGATCATAGACTTCTGGGAAGTGTGGTCGAGACCGGGATAGAAGCTATGACAACATCCGACCATGAAATTAAACCTATCTACCCAGAAAATAGAACCACCGGATTGGAGAATAGATGAGTTTACTGGGGGACGAAGAAATAGCAGGGAGAGTACAAGAAGAACTAAAAAGGTAGTTCCAAGAAAATGATACAGAAGGGAATCTCCAGGGCCTCATTATGGGAAGCTCACAAAGCTTATATTAGAGGAATTCTCATCATGGAGGGTGCCAGGAAAAAGAAGGAAAAAACTAGGAAGTTAAAGGAAATAGTGGAAGAAATCTTAAAACTAGAACAAGAACATAAAATATGGCAGAAACTAAGACTTAAAATAGATGAGTATAGAGTACTGATAGATCAAGAAATTAAGAAAGAAGTAAATAGTATTGAAAGAGAGAGATACATATGGGGGGGGACACACCTAGTAAATCACTTGCTAGAATGGCAAAGAAAAAGAAAGCAAGGAACTATGTAGAAAAAATTTGAAAAAAAAATGGGGACCTGGTCCATACAACAAAAGACATAGCAGAAGAATTTAGAAGCTATTATTAGGGTCTATATAATGTGAAACAAAAGAATTGGAACCCAGGAGAGAAAGAGGCGAATATAGGAGAAATCCTTAGAAAAGCTAACCTCCCGAGAATAGATAACGAAGTAGCAGAGAATCTAGAAAAGCCGATAACCGAGGAGGAAATTAGAAGATCCTTAAAAAACACTGCCAAAGGGAAAAGTCCCGGGCCCGATGGTTTCACGACCAGATATCTACAAAAGTTTGGAAGTATACTGATACCAAGACTTTGTCATTATTTCAACGGAATTAATTACGAACTGAGCAGAGAAGCTTCGACAGCTAATATAACGGTCATAAAGAGGAAGGTAAAGACAATACGCTGTGCTCGGGATTTAGGCCAATCTCACTATTGAATGTGGATATAAAGTTATATGCTAAAATCCTGGCAGAGCGTTTGAAGGAGATAATGACGAATTTGATACATCCAGACCAGGTAGGATTCGTACCAGGTAGGGAGAGGAAGGGTAATGGGGTCAGAGCACTTCTAATCCTGAAACAAATCAAGGACAGTGGGTCCCCCAGTCTACTCCTGTCTGTGGACGCAGAAAAAGCGTTCGCCAGGGTAGACTGGGGGCTCATATTGCAAACATTAGAAAATGCGGGTATAGGCCCAAGGATGAGGGATAGGATAAACACATTGTACCACCACCCTAGAGCAAGGATTAAAATACATGGATCCCTATCGAGGTCTTTCGAGATGAGAAACTGAACTAGGCAGGGGTGTCCTCTGTCCCCCCTCCTCTTCGTGCTATCGTTGGAGCATTTGCTCGCAATGACACGGAATGACCCCAACATCATGGGAGTTAGAGCAGGAGAAGAAGAGCATAAACTATCCGCGTTCGCTGACGACGTGCTATTCTATGTGAGGAACCCAAGAACTACTCTCCCGTATTTAATAGCTAATATTAAACAATATGGAGAGATCTCCAATTTTAAGATGAATGTGTCCAAGACAGAAATACTAAACGTAAATATTAATAAGGATGAAGAGCGATTCCTCAAAAAAGGCTACAATTTCGTCTGGCAGAAAGAGATAGAGTATCTGGGAATACAATTTAACCAGTACGCCAAAGAATTTATATAGATCAAACTACATACCCCTATTAGATGAAATAAAGGGTAAAATCAAAAAAGTTAACAACCGTCCGATTTCCTGGTTTGGAAGGATAAATATAGTAAAAATGATACTAATCCCGAAAATTCTGTATAGATTTCAGATGGTTCCAGTGGCCTTGCCACAATCCTACTTTAAAATACTTAACTCCCTACTTCTAAACTATATCTGGAATAAAAAAAAAAACATAGGATCTCTTTCATTGTGCTAAAACAGGGAAAAAAACTGGGGGGGTTTGCTGTACCAGATACAAGAAAGTATTATAATGCCTCGGTAATTTCTCGAATAATAGAGTGTGCCAAAGAAAAGCACGATAAAAGATGGGTGAATATTGAGTGTGCACTTGCAAGTACACAGCTAGGTAGAATAATTTGGAACCCACCACAATTTAGAAATTTACATATAAACACACACGAAATTACACGTATAGCACTACGGTATGGGATAGAACACACAAACAGCTTGGACTAGAATACAATTGGCCACTTATAGAGTTGAAAGACAACGAGTACTTTGCACCAGGGGCAAAAGGGGAGGGGGGAAATTGGATAAAAAATAGAATTCAGGTAAAAGATATAATCCAAAAGGGAAAAATAATGACACTTCACGAGATGAAATCTAAGACAGAATTCACAGGGTGGAACGAGTGGCGACACCTACAGCTCTCCTCCTTCGTCAGGAGTCTCCCGGGACCTTTACGGGCACAGGAGGAGTATACATCACTAGAGAAACTATGTATGGCCGAAGGATCAAAAGGGAATATCTCGAAAATATATAAAATCCTGACGAAGGGGGAGGAACTGGGGACGCCTATGTATATTCAAAAATGGGAAAGAGAACTGGAAATCTCCAGGGGGAAAACGACAGTAGAAAGAATTATCAATTTAACCCACTCATCAGCAATTGATATAAGAACAGCCGAGATGAATTTTAAACTAATCTCTGGTTGGTACACTACCCCAGATAAAACCAGTAAATTTAGGGAAGGGCAGTCGGCAGACTGCTGGAGAGGATGTGCAACCAAGGGGACAATGGCCCACCTTTGGTGGAACTGCCCTAAGATCAAAACCTATTGGAAAAATTTTTTAACCTTAATTAAGGATATAACTAAAAAAGAGATTAAAGAAGACCCCTGGGTTGTCCTTTTCCATGGGGGAGTAGAACCTATAAAAGAATATAAAAAAACTTTGATACCGCACCTCATCAATTCAGCAAAACGGTTGATTCCCAAGAAATGGAGAGAAAAGGAAAGCCTGCAGATCTGGGAGTGGATCGACTCGGTGGAAGAAACTTATAGGAGGGAGGAGTGGAAACCTAGGGGGGAGGAGGAAAATGAGGAACCACGAGACAATTGGGATAGATGGAAAGAATTTAAAAAAACCTGGAGATATGCAGAAAACCTAAGAGGGCCATAAGGTAGCAGAGAGGGAATAGGACTCCTACTTGAGGGTACAACTGGGGAGATGGGAATGCGGAATCACGAGATGGAGGGGGGGGGGTAAAAGGGATGAAAACCCACATGTATTTCCTAGACCTTTCTACAATACGGGATTGGATAATAATAATAAAAAATAAAAAATAAAAAAAAAACTTCAGAAATACAAAGTAATTATAAGCCACAAGTGATGCGTAGACCAAAGAGGTAAGCAAAGGGCGGTTTAACCCTTGAGCCATTGGACGGTTCGTACCCAGAGTCTAGTCTGATGTGGAGATTATCAAAGTGCCTCTTCTGATCTTATTAAGCTTGCAAAAAAGTTTCCTCAGGAAGCGGAGTTGGTGGGTGTTGGGCGCATACAGGTTAACCAGTGTATATAAATTGTTATTGAATTCTCCAACCAGGATCAGAAACCTACCGTCCGGGTCCACCAGTGACTCCAGGAGAGAGAAGGCCACAGAGTCTTTGATCGCTATGAGGACTCTTTTTTGTTTTTTAGAAGCAGAGGCCCGGAAAACGTGTGGGAACTTTCTTATGGCAAAAGGCTGGTGCACCAGATGCCGTCAGATGCGTTTCCTGGAGGCAAAGGATGTCAGAGTGAAGCTTCAGAGCTTCCTTCCACACAGAGGCCCGCTTAACTGGGTGGTTCAAGCCCCTGACATTGAAGGAGGTTATCCTGAGGGCCATAGGGAGTTAGACAAGGGAAAAGATGACAGTACCTCATAGCATTGAAGGCGATCCATCAGGCTCAGCCAGGTCCAGGCAGGGGAAGTGGGTGATGAGCAGGATGTCTTCAACAGGAACAGCGCAGTATCCATCTCGTACGAAGCAAGAAGAAGGGGGAACACTACAGGAACTGAAAGTAAAAGAGTCAAAACAAAAGCAATTAACTGGATGAATAAAAAGGGAGATCCTATTCGGAATCTGGATGCAGATTGACTGCACATTTTGCAATGGGGGTAAGTTTGTGGGGAGAGAACTCCAGCAAGGTCAGGGAACATAAACATCAAAGAAAGCTATATTTCCAAGGCACGGGGCTTCATGACTTTTTCTTGTTACGCTTACGCGATACTAGAGTCCAGTCATCCTGGGCCCAGGTTCCAGGGGTAGAAGCTGCTCCCTCCGGGGGATGTTTCCGGTATAATATCCCACCTGCGCAGCAGTGCAAGCCCTTCTTCCAGGTTCATAACCACACAGGAGGCACCGTCCTTAGTGATAGTGAGCTTGGTTGGATGGCCCCACTTAGATGATACTGTGGTTGCGAAGTGCTTTCGTGATAGGTGGGAGGGATCTGCGTTTTTGCATAGTGTACTGCGAAAGGTCGGCAAATATCTGTATGGTAGAATAACAATCAGGTGGTTGGGAGTTCTTGCGGAACGCTAGCATAAACTGGTCTTTAACATGGTAGAAATGCACCCGCATCAGAACATCCCTAGGCACATTGTCCGGAAGGTGCGCAGGTTTGGGTAAGCGTTGAATCCTGTCAACCACCAACTCAGATTCTGGTGTGGAGGGCAGAAACGATCTCATGAGCTCCCGGGCATACTGATGGAGTTGGGCAGGAAGAACAGTTTGAGGAACGCCACGCAATTTAACGTTGTTCCTGCGGGATCTGTCCTCCAGGTCTGCGACTTTGGCTTTGAGCCATGCAACTTCATCTGACCGTTATGGGAGTCTACCAAAGAGTTATATGAAGCGGCGTACTCGCCCATCTTTTTCTCCACATGGTCTACTCTGCCACCCAGCTCCCCCATTTCTGCCTTAAAACTTCTCATACAGTCTATCAGGTCTGAGTGCAAGGAGCTGCGCAGAGAAACCAGCATATCTGTGTAGTGTCTGAGACAGGCTGGTTAGAAGTGGGGAAAGCATTGATACTGTCAGCAAGCTCACGAGTGTCCTCCATAGAGCCCTGCAGAGCACTGACCTTAGAGCCTTGGGATTCAGCAGACAGGTGGGGTTTCACCTTCACCGGGCTGCAGGAGAGGGGAGTGGAGGCTGCAGGTAAATGTCCATGTGGGCTATCCCTCAGCGCAGGGCTCGGTGTGCCAGCAGAGGAGCCGTCTGTGGAGGCCGGAGACACGGCACCGGCGCCATCTTGTGACATGCTGCCGATTCTAGGGGAGAAAAAAATCCTCCAATCTCACCGGCTGAGCGGCAGTTTTCCATTTCCTCGTCATCCCCGGGCACTGAGTGAGTTGTCAGCCGCCCGTGTAAGTTCAGAACAGCCCACGATGCCTGTAGTCGCTCGTTTTCCCGACGCTGGAGCGGAGCTCTCGGCTTAGGCTTCCATCTAGCCGCGCGGTAGCCACGCCCCCCCTGTAACAAATTTAAATGCGTCTGTGTAGCATATGCATAAACTTAACAAAGCTCTGAATTTATAAATGCACCATGAAAGACATTTTTGTATATGCATGGAAAGCAAGTTCTTGAATGTGACCCGGTATACGCTATTGCAGACACCTGGACAACAGAACTTAAAGCAGAAGTTCTGTGGGAAAACTTTTTTTTTTAAAGACACTAATCAGCTGCGTTTGCTACAATACATTAGTTACTCACATTTTCCCTGTTATTATGCGCCAGGATCCTCATTTCAGATGAAATAATCTTTTATATAATCGGGCGATGGACATTGCCATCTTAACTGTTGGTGCCTTTGAATCTCTCCTGCTTTTGTTTCCGGGATGCGGCGAATGCTGATCTCCCAGCATTCACCGCGTAATTCCGCGCATGCGCAGTGCCGTCAACACTGATGCTGCGGAAGATGTATCCGCCCTCCCTCATCATATGACGCGCTTGGCTAGTCATGTGACCCGCTTCCCGCGTCACATGACGGCTCAGCTAGCGCGTGATTACGGCGCTCTCAACTGAATTGCTGTGATTGGGCTGACATCCGCAACAGGAGGACACTCAATACGCTCCCAGAATGCACAGAGCGGTCGGGCAATTTAGCGAAACGCCCACTGCCCGCAGGACTCCAAACCAGGAAGTATAGAAGATGAGAAAAAATTTCAACGCTATAATCTCTAAAACCTGTGTAAGATAGCAATGCAGAAAAGTTGATTTTGAGGGTGAATCTCCGCTTTAAAGCGGAGGTCCGGCTTAAAAAATATATAAAAATTAGGTCGGCAGCTACAAATATTGTAGCTGCTGACTTTTAATAAGGACACTTACCTGTCCAGGGTGCCCGTGATGTCGGCAGCCTAAGCCAAGCAGTCGCTCCAGTCTGCCCCGCCGCCATCCTCTGTGAGGGAATTAGCAAGTGAAGCGTTGCGGCTTCACTGCCCGATTCCCTACTGCGCATACGCGAGCCATGCGGCGCTATGGGAATGGGCAGATGTCTCCTGGGAAACGCACACAAGGTCCAAGAAGACACCGCTCCAAATTTCCCAGGAGGTAGCGCGACAAGGAGACAAAAGACCCACCGCGGACATAAAAGTGGCAGATTAGGAGATCTGACTAGTAACAATCACTTGTTTTTTGGGTGGACCTCCGCTTCAATCTGAGAGAGAGGGACAGCCGTGTATGTTATGTGCTGATGTTCTGTGCTGATGTTTTGATGGTAAACGTGTTGGTAAGAGGTTGGGGTAGAGAGAAAACCTGTAAAGCTGGCCATAGTTTTGCTCATTGATTAAAAACTAACAAACAGATTCCTCCAGATCACATCCTCACTTTTCCCTTGCATTGGGAAATGTACTACAAACCAATGTATTTGTCTTTCCTGGACCTCCCCATGTCAGCCTACTATGGATCAGCTCCCCCCTTTCCGACCCCTCCAGGACCACCCATTTCTTAGCCCATAAAGGGCGGATGTTCTTGCTCTGGACACATTTAAAAGTTAATTTTTTTATTTTTATTTTTTTTCTCCATCCACCCTGTTTAGGTTCAGCCTCTCCCGGTACAGAAGACCCCCGCCATATAGGCTGTAAATCTCCTGAGGAGGTGGGTTCCCCTGATGCTGAGATTGTATGGTACAGTCTATATGACTGTGTATTACTGGCAAAGGTCACTGGCGCAGTATACATGGCTGTATATACCTTCATTAGGCAGGTGCTGGCACTCTCTCCTTCCATGTTTTTGTGTGTTTAGGTAGTGGTTGGGCTCACTGAGACTTGTAGCTCACTGCCCCCACATGTATTCCTTTCAGGAAGCTCAGAGTGGAGCAGGTGAGGTCAGAGGCAGCTTCCTCTTTGGATTGCCTAGCAAACACCAGAATGCTCACTTGGAGCAGGCATTGTCCTCTAGGCTAATCTCAGCCTCCAGCTGGTCAATCTGCTACTCTGCTCTGCTCTGGTAAGCCTCCTTCATGGACTCTCATTACTTACTGTTGTGTTACTTGTCTGTAAAGAGTGTTTATATTATCCTGTGCCGTATAGGTCTGGAGATTTTTGCCTGCTTGCCCAACTGTCTTAGCACTGAAGATTCTGATGGAAAAGTTTATTTTAATTGTATTTATTTATAAAAAAAATTGTTAACCCCCCTACCGGTATCCCCGAGCGCGGCTCGGGATGGATTTTTCATGTAAATATCGCGATCCACGAGTCGCGCTCGGGGTGAATGCAGAGCTTGCAGCGCGCACTGGCTTACCTGTTTATCCAGGCGGGGTACTGTACTTACCTTGTCCCTGGATCCAGCGATGCATCCCCGCTGTGTGAGCAAGTGGCGTCCTCCATTCGACTCACACAGTGCCCGCGCGCCGCCGATCTCCGTTCCCTGCGACGTAACGGCGCACGGGGGCGGAGACCGGCGGCAAATTCAAAAAAGTAAACAAACACATTACATACAGAATACTGTAATCTTATAGATTACAGTACTGTATGTAAAAAGTACACCCCCCCCCCTGTCCCTAGTGGTCTGCCCAGTGCCCTGCATGTTCTTTTACATAATAAAAACATTTTTTTTGTGCCTGCAAACTGTAGATTGTCCATAGCAACCAAAAATGTCCCTTTATGTCAAAAGTGATTTTAGAGCAGCTAGAAAACAGCGATAATAAATGATAATCACTTGCAGAATTGAGCGATAGCGATTTGTGGGGAAATTTGTCAGAAAAAAAAATAAAAGTAATGACGGCGACAATTCTGCAACTGAGCAAATTTCAGTGATTTTGATTTGATTACTTGAATAATTTTTATTATAATTACATTATTATTTGTTATAATTATTTATAGTTATTTATTATATTATAATTTTATGATTTTGTGTTTCAAACTTTATCATACCCGGGATGTCTACTAGACTCTGGTTTGGACAAATTTAAGTGAGTTATTTCTAAAAATTGCAGGCCTACAGTATAAAACTCTGAATTTCCATGCAAAATAATTGTACCGCTTTTGGTACATAATTCCAGACAGAATCATACCGCCAGGGAGGTTAAATAAATAGTAAACTTTTTTTTTTGTTTTAAAAAGAGAGCACATCCTCTGTGTTTTACAGAGAGAAGGGCCCAGTGCAAGATAAACACCCACAAAGAGGTTCCAAATCAGCAATCCAGGCTCAAAGGCGTAAAAGGGACTAAACATGACAAATCGCAGAGTCGCATTCAGCTGGATAGATGCCTGTTGTCACGGCATTCCAGATCTCCCTCGCTCTCACCTCAATTTAGTCCCTCGGACCCGAGCCAAGAGAGGTCAAGACATCAGAAAGCCTCTAGGAAGAGCAAATCCAGGCACAGACACAGTAGAAGATCCTCTTCTTCAGATAGGTCTTCATCGCCAGCCCAGACAGAAGAAAGATCTTTGAAAAACATATTCTAAAACCCAAAAATTTGTGTAATCAAAAATATAAGCAGCGCTGTAAACAATGTAAGATGAAATATCCGTTTTCAAAGGTATTCAAAAATAATGCTAATGTCCATAAACATCACCATGTGACAAAAGTGAATATGTGCACAAAAAAAAATATATGTATAATGTGTGTGTGTGTGTTTAAATGTTAATTGAATATAAGTCCATAAAACACCTCGTAGGTTTGTGAAAAAATGATAATAGCTTCCAATCTTCCACCGCACCCGATGTCAGTAAATCCTCTCCCTTTAGATGCAAAACTCACCAACTCTAATTGCCTTACACTCTTCCCAACAGAGATGTCATACCATTCCAAAGTCATACAATCCAAGAAAAAGGATGAGAAGCAACTGAACTCTGGAATATTTAATCTAAGTAGGGTAGAATTGGATCAGAAAGAATTAAATGTAAACAAAGCGAGCCCGAGGAGTCGCAATAGGATTTGCAAGAAATACGCGTTTTGTTTTAGAGGATCGAATGACAGACCACGAAGGAAGGTTTCTTTTCCTGAAAGGAAAATTGGGAGGAGTTGAATATACATTAGCCAATATATATGCCCCTAATGATAATCCTGTGAAGTATGTAAATAAAACTTTAATAAAACTTAAAAATTTTGAGGCAGGACATGTAGTGTTAATGGGTGACTTGAACTTATGCATGGACCCTGACCTCGATAGTACGTCCCGGGCACAGGGGGCTAGGAATAACCAGCTGAAAATACTAAGACAAAGAATGTTCAACCATCAGTTGATGGACATATGGCGAATCCAACACCCCAAAAGTCGGGATTTCACATTCTATTCCCCTGTGCACGGGACGTACTCGAGAATAGACTATACCCTCGTCGACCATAGACTACTCGAGAGGGTAATCGAAACAGGTATAGAGGCTATAACGATTTCCGATCATGCTCCCATAACTTTAAAAATCAGCCTACCCACCGTGAAATCAAACTTACCTGAGTGGAGATTAGATGAAAGCCTACTAGGGGATGAGGAGATAGTAGGAAGAGTACAGAAGGAATTGGAAAACTATTTTTGTGAAAACGACACGGAGGGGATTTCTAGGGCCTCACTGTGGGATGCCCACAAGGCATACATAAGAGGAATATTTATTATGGAGGGGGCTAGGAAAAAGAAAGAAAAAACAAAGAAATTAAAATCAGTGAGGAAAGAAATCCTCGAGCTAGAACAAGATCACAAAACAAAGGGCCAGAAAATAGAAATATTACACAAACTAACCCTAAAAAGAGACGAGTATAGAACGCTTATAGAACAAGAAACTAAGAACATTCTTAATAACATCGAGAGAGAGCGATACATATGGGGGAATAAACCTAGTAAAACCCTAGCTAGAATGGTGCAAAAAAATAAAAAAATAAATTTTATTGAAAAAATTAGAAAAAAGAACGGAGACTTGGTACATGCAACAAATGAAATCGCAGAAGAATTTAGAAGCTATTATGAGAACTTATACACGGTCAAACAAAAGGATTGGGACCTAGGAGAGAAAGAGACCAAAATAAGGGAATTCCTAAAAAAAGCCAACCTTCCTAAAATAGGGAAAGACGTCGCTCAAAATCTGGATGGACCGATTACTGAGGAGGAGATAAGGGGGGCCATAAAAAACTCGGCCAAAGGGAAAAGTCCCGGACCCGACGGTTTTACGACAAGGTACCTACAAAAGTTTGGAACAATCCTAATACCAAGACTATGTCATTACTATAATGGCTTAGGGGCAGACTACGACCTAAGTAACGAAGCCGCGACAGCAAACATCACAGTTATAGGAAAGGAAGGGAAAGATAACACGATCTGCTCAGGCTTTAGACCGATCTCCCTATTAAATACAGATACAAAACTGTTCGCTAAAATTTTGGCAGAACGCATGAAGGGAATGATGACTGCCATGGTACATCCGGACCAGGTAGGCTTTATACCTGGGAGGGAGAGCAAGGATAATGGAGTCAGAGCACTCCTTATCCTCCAGCAGATTAAAGAAAATAGGTCCCCCAGTCTATTCCTGTCAGTCGACGCCGAAAAAGCGTTTGACAGGGTAGACTGGGGGTTCATGATGCATACACTAGAAAATATAGGCATAGGAGGGAGGATGATGGGGAAGATTAAAACATTATATCACCATCCATATGCAAGGGTCAAAATAATGGATCCCTGTCAGCATCTTTCGAGATGAAGAACGGGACCAGGCAGGGTTGCCCCTTGTCTCCCCTCCTCTTTGTCCTATCCTTAGAACCTCTTCTTGCAATGGTCCGAAATAATCCTAACATCGAGGGAGTAAAAGTAGGAGAAGATGAGCACAAATTATCCGCGTTTGCCGATGATATATTATTTTTTGTAAGCAACCCGAAGTCTACGTTACCCATTCTAATGGCCAATATCAAACATGAATATATATAAGACAGAAATACTAAATATAAATATAAATGAGGAGGAGGAACGATCACTTAGAAAGGAGTATATGTTTGCTTGGCCAAAAGAGATTAAGTATCTAGGGATAAAGCTAGCTAACTCTCTAAAGAAACTGTATAGGCTAAATTATATCCCCCTGCTAGATGAAATAAAATGTGAAATTAAAAAAATTAATAATCAACCAATCTCTTGGTTTGGAAGAATAAATGTAGTAAAAATGATGTTAGTCCCGAAAATCCTATATAAATTTCAAATGGTCCCAGTCGCCTTGCCACAATCGTATTTCACCATACTGAATTCCTTGTTAATGAATTATATATGGAATAAAAAAAAACATAGGATTTCCTTCCGCGTGCTAAAACAGTGCTAAAACAGAGTAAAAAAACAGGGAGGCCTGGCGGTGCCGGATATAAGAAAGTACTATAACGCTACGGCCATTTGTCGGGTAATTGAGTGGACCAAAGAAAGTCAGGACAAAAGATGGGTCAGTATAGAAAGCGCACTTGCTAGAGCACAGTTAGGAAGAATAATTTGGAATCCACCACAATTTAGAACCTTACATACAACTACACATGTAATCACACGCACGACACTACGGATATGGGACAGGGTTCACAAACACTTAAGATTGGAATACAATTCCCCACTTATAGATTTAGAAGATAACACATTTTTTGCACCAGGGACAAAAGGGGTGGGGGGAAATTGGATTAAAAAAAGAACCCAGGTAAGAGATTTGATACACAAGGGAAAATTAATGGAATTTCACGACATTAGGTCAAAGACAGAATTCACAGGGATAGATGAGTGGCGATACCTACAGCTCTCCTCCTTCATCAGGAGGATACCGGGACCGTTACGTGATTATAAGGAATATACTACACTAGAAAAACTATGTATAATCAAAAGTTCAAGGGGGAATATCTCCAAAATTTACAAATTCCTGATGGGGGCGGAAGAGCTTGGGATACCCCCGTATATTAACAAATGGGGAAGGGAATTGGAAATAGAAAGGGGAAAAACCACAGTAGATAGAATCATCAATCTGACCCATTCCTCAGCAATCGACATAAGAACGGCTGAGATGAATTTTAAGTGCATCACTGGCTGGTACAACACCCCAGACAAAATTAGTAAGTATAGAGAAGGACAGTCGGCAAACTGCTGGAGGGGATGTCCAACCAGTGGTTCCATGGCCCATATATGGTGGAAATGTCCTAAGATTAAAAGTTATTGGAAGAAAATTTTGATGCTGATTAAAGACATAACCAAAAAAGAGATAGAAGAAGATCCATGGGTGGTCCTTTTCCACGGGGGAATGGAAAATATAAAAGAATACAAAGGATCTTTGATACCGCACCTCCTAAACGCAGCCAAACGGCTGATTCCCAAAAAATGGAGGGAATTTGAAAGCCCACAGGTTTGGGAATGGATCGACTCTGTGGAGGAAACATATAGGAGGGAAGAGCTGAAATATAGGTGGGAAGAAGACAATAAAAACACCCAGGAAAAATGGGCAGCCTGGAAAGAATTTAAAAAAACTTGGAGTTTTGCCGAAAACCTACGAGTGATATGAGGTTGGCAAGGAGGTAATAGGACCTAAAACCAGTTAGATACCAAGCTAGAAGGGGGAGTGGAATCCCGAGATGGTGGGGGAGGGGGGGGGCAGATGGGGGAAAATCCCACTTTTTCTCTTTTTTGGTTTAATATTTAATTACGCCTTTCTTATAAGAAAATAAAGGTAAATTTATATATATAAAAAAAAAAAAAAAAAAAATTAAAATAGCAAATAAGAAACCACAAATGATGCGAAGACCATGGAGGAACCCATGGAGAAAAGCGAAGGGCGGAAATCCTGTGAGCTGGACCAACGAGGTGGTCCCCGGGTCGTGACTGATGTGGGAAAAAAAAAGAAAGAATTAAATGTATTGAATTTGGGCTTAAAGTGTGCCCCCAGGAAAATTATTAATACGTTTGAATTATATATTGATACTCACAAGTTCATAAGAACACTTAACATGAAAAAGTACTTTGAGCCACCCTGCTAACTCGGCAATAATTTGAAATTGAGCAGCTGAGCCCCTTGCTCCCCAATTTATCTTTTGTAGCTTTTGTTTAATGTATATTTGCTGACTGTTTGTCATTTTATATTTTACATTTTAGACATGCTTCTGATGAAGCGGCTATAGCCGCAAAACCGGTCAAGTCCATTGTCATTTTATTTTAATTTGTGTCTCGTTTGATTTTGTATTTATTATAAAAAAAATATTTTTATCTTTACATCTATGTCTGTACATGTTATTTCTATATTACCAGTACCGTGATAGTCCAACAATGGCCCCACCCCTTTTTTGGTTCTTTAGGTTGGGGACCTTAGAATCAATTCCTCTATAACCCGGCAATAATGGATTACAATGTGCCTGACAGAATAGACAGTGGCCTAAAAAACAAATCGATATTAAATCCTCAAAATTCAAACAATCATTTAATTGAAGTGTTTAAGCAGATGGTTTTGAAGGATATTGCAGAACTTCCTCTAAAAGAGTCAATCCAGCCTATATCAAAGAAGGTGTAAAAGCCTTGGAAAAGAAAAAGGACATCATCATCCGCCCAGCGGACAAAGGAGGGGGCGTGGTGGTGATGGATAGATCTTTCTATCATAATCAACTGATAGAATTGCTGGATGACTGCATAACATATAAGAAATTAAGATCGGATCCCACTGAAGCCTATAAAATTCAACTTGGCTCCTTGGTAGAATGGGGATATCAGACCAATGCTCTGAACTTCAAGGAAAAAAGATATTCACATGAACTCCCAAATACCGCCAGCAAGACCCATTGTCAATAGGATAGGGTCAGTTACAGCGAGGCTGGGAGAATATTTGGTCAGATTTTTGCAGCCAAGTGTGAAGAACACAAAGGCCTATCTTAAGGATACAGCAGATTTGCTGCAATTATTGGAAAAAGTAGAAATTAAATCTGGTTCTAAAATGTACTTGGTAACAGCTGATGCACTATACACTATTATACAACATGAGGATGCCGCTTTGGCACTGAATTGGGCTTTGAGTAGGAGGGAAGATATTCCACACACACAAACAATTTTTGGCGCATGTTTTGGACTTCTGCATGTCCCACAACAATTTTTGGTATCATGACTCTTTCTTCTCACAACAGGTTGGCGTGGCTATGGGGGCTAAGTTTGCCCCAAGCTTAGCCAACCTGTTTATGGCTGAATGAGAGGATAGGCACGTGTTCAGAAATCAGAGACCCCCAGTTGCGTTTTTACCACAGATTCCACAGATTCATTGATGATCTCCTCTTTATTTGGGAGGGATCGAAGGGATCTGCCGTGGAGTTCTTGGAAACCCTGAACAAAAACAACAACACTATTAGATTGGAGTACCAGATTAGTGACAGGACCGTGAACTTTCTTGATGTCACTATAGAAAAAGGTTTGAGGGGCCTAAAGACTCGGGTCTATTTTTTAGGCCTACAGACCGAAATAGTTATATATGTAATAGAAGCGGACATCATCCCGCCTGGATAAAAATTATCCCCAAAGGACAAATACTAAGGATACAACGCAATTGCACTAATCAAGAGGATTTTTATCATACAGGCCAACATACTGAAAGAGAAATTTGTACAGAAGGGGTATCTGGAAGAAAACTTGCAGAAATTAATACAGGAAGTAGGAGATGCCCCCAGAGATCAATGTTTTAAGAAGAAAGAAGTTCAACCAATTAATGACCAGCGCCGATGGGGATTTATAACAGGCTTCCATTTTCAGTATAAAGAAATAGACTATTTTTTAAAAGTACTGGCACATTTTAGGTTGTGATAGGCATTTAGGGGAGTTCTTACCGAAACAACCCAAATTTATATATAGACGTGCCCTGAGCTTTGGGGATCGAGTGGTACGTAAAATTCTGGACCCTCCTGATGAACAGTTTTTAAAAATTAACTTGAAAGGATTCTATGCATACAGGAAATGCAAATACTGTAGAACAGTGAAAATACAAAATAGAGGTAAAATGAGCATCATGAATAAAGACCAGGAGACCTTGATCTTTGAGGAATTCATTTCATGTAATACATCATATGTGGTATACCTCATGTGGTGTCCCTGCGGGTTGTACTATGTAGGGCGAACAAAAAGACTACTTAGAGTACGTATAGCCGAGCACCTGACGAATATAAGGAAGGGCTTTAAGTATCATAGTGTGTCATTACATTTTAAAGAGAAACACCAGCAGAATCCGTCCCTGATCCAATTTTGTGGCATAGATCATGTGCATTCATCATGGAGGGGATCTAATCGTGTGAGGGATCTGTCACAAAGAGAGACCAAATGGATTTTTATCCTAGGGCCTTAATATTGAGCTAGACCTTGTTATATATTTTTTTTTTTGTATTTTTTATTGATTTGACTTCTACATCTTTGCACTATACTATGGTTAATGCACCCATACCAACTAATTAGTGTAGTCTATGGTAATTTATTTTTAATACAGCAAAGTATGAGTATTTTTTTTCAGCTAATATGCATTACATACGTGGCTATCTGCTGTGAGTGAGGGTGTATTCATTTTTAGTTGCATTAGGAATGCTATGGACGCATTTTTTAGTTTATATGTATATATGTGCAGATATGTGTGTGTGTGTGTGTGTGTGTATATACTCTCTACCACTCATCCAGGTTAGTGAGAATTAATGTATACTCTTTTGCATTTTCTCAATATCCGTTAAATTTAGGAATCAATCTTATAATGCTCAGAGCTCATTTTATTTAATATATTTTAATATTGTTTAGCATTGTACTTATGAACTCTACGAATATGGTACACTTGCGGAGGATTTGTGGAAATGGTTTGATGATAGAGATATATTGTATCTAATTGAAATATTGCAACCAGAAGCGAGTGTATTAAGGTCACGGGGACACCCGTTGAGCCAATGGAGAGGCGATAGTGGAGATCATTCTTCCGCCCGTAGTCGGAGGATGTTTTTTTTCCATCACCCTGAGTTCAAGTGGGGGGGATAAAAGGAGGGTTTGCTGCGCCGCACAGCCAATCCCATCAATCCCATGACTAAGGCTTTTATGACGAAACTTGTCGGGGCGTGGCTGTGCGGCAACCATTTGAAGTGAACGTGTGACCTATCAAGGCCGATCAAGGAAGCAGAGATCCAGGAAGGAACAGCGGGGAGGTGGTGAGCGATCAGTTGACACCTTGGGTCTGCTGTGACCAATATACTCGGTTTTCGGTTTATCTCTAAACAAGTATTTGCTGTGCAGCGCATTGCTCTATTTTTTTGAGATTCATGTGAGTGCTATATTTGAAGATTTAAGTGCGTTATTAAACTGATTTTACGTTATCACGCTATTTTGAGCACTTCTTTTATTTACATGTGGAGCTTTCTGGCAGTGAACTGGTTGGAACTGGAATTATCTGCTATACCTACCAATGAGGTCTTTTTGTACACATTTACACGCAAAACCACACAAACCTAATTGATGTGTTTTATGGACTTATATTCAATTTATATTTAAACACATTTTATATATATATATATATATTATAATGAAATTTGTGCACATATTCACGTTTGTCACATGGTGATGTTTATGGACATGAGCATTATTTTTGAATATCTGTGAAAACGGATATATCATCTTACATTGTTTACAGCGCTGCTTATATTTTATTACACTAATTTTAGGGTTTTAGAATGTTTTTCACAGTTACATTTTTTTTAAAGCAGCTGCTTCACTCTTTTGCCAATTTGATTATCACTAGTTGTTCATAAGCGCAGTGGTGGGAACACAGAAAGGGCGGATTTATCTTTGTTACCATTATTTACAGAAGAAAAAGCTTGTTGGGCCTGCTCAACTGAGGTCCTCAGAGGAAAGCAGGTATGTGCATCTTGCTTTAAGGAGGAGGCTCAGGACAATGCTGTGAAAGCACGCCAGGTTAAATCCTACATTAAGCACGCAATCAAGGAAGGGTTAAAGAGTGTTTCAGGAAATCCTGCTCATTATGCTGTAACTTCAGCAGCTGCAGATTCAGATCATGTGTTTTCAGGGACAGGTTGCAGTGAGCTGCTGCACACATCACATCTCTGCTGCTTGCTAGGCTCATGGGACTTGCTCGCATACAGAAGTGTGAAGTGGAACTAGTAGAGAGGGAGACTATCACCTAGGTAAAGAAGATACATTTTTTTCTGGTTGTTAGGTAAGTCTGAGACCTACTGGAAATAACCACAAAGTGGTTTGATTGGGATTGAAATACATCTTTGGTGTTCCTGGAGTGTCTTTCATACTAAGCTTCTCCAGATCCTCTCACAAGGGGTCATGGAGCTCTGTTAAGCAGGCATTTTTCTCTTTTCGTCCATGGATGGACACAGCCTTCACAAGTCTTGACATATTTTTTTTTTTTCACCAGAAAAATGTTTACAATACAAGCGATGCAGTTAGATGTCCTGCTGATGAACAGGAGAGAGGTGTTGAAAGGCTAGTATACACCAATACAATGAGATACTGGTTTGGGAACAAGAAATCACAGCAAGGTTACTTAAGGAGGTCCGGGGGGAGGGGAAAAAGGGAAGCAGGAGAAGTGAAGAATGGGGGGGGGGGAGGCGGGAGGGGGGATGGAGGGACCTCATCTAAGCAGTTAAACACACCTTGAACAGATAGCGAATAACTTTCAGGAAATCATAACAGTGGGCCATTATCATCATTGTCACTCGTGAACGCTGTGCCCCAAGCATCTGTCCAACTCGATCATATCTTGTCAAATTTAGTAGGACAGTTTCGATTAGCGAAGGTGATCTCGTACAGTGGCAGCACCGAGTTCAATACCGAGTGCCATGAGGACACGGTGGGAGGTGCATCGCTCTTCCAGTGAAGGAATATCTCCCTACGGGCATAAAAAGTAGCGTACCTGAGGAATAATTTTAGTGTATTTACCCTGCACCCCAGGGTTGAAGACGTTCAGCAACATTGATTTAAGGTTAGTTCCCAGATCCAGGGAAGTAATCTGGTCAAGGGTGTCAACTACTCCCGACCAATAGTCTCCGAGGTGGGTGTAAGGTTGCTGGTTCAACTAGACCCGGGCTTTAAGGACTATCTGGATGTATAGAACTCTCTCATGCAACGGCAAGTCAATCCACCCACACGGACATATGGTGTGAAAAAACTAGGCTTTATTTTGTCTGCGTACTTGTACATAATTAAATCGTACAATAAAGGAACGCCCTTGTTTCAGCCAATCATATTTAAGTAATTGGGTTATACAAATAATATTCGTCACAATTATACACCGTGTGTAAAATATAGCAATCTTCTGTGTGCCCGACTACATCTGGTTTCTACAGCATCCTATCTATGTTCTGGTTCTTTGCCTAGTACATAATAACATTGGCAAGGTTCTTAGCTTTTGTGTAACTAGTCCTAGAAGCTCAAGGTTACATCTTCATACAAGCATTAATCACTATGGGGGAACGCTAGCAAGCCTTATAATGCATTAATATTATGGGGGAACTCGAGCCTTTCAATCCTTTTTTTTTTTATTGTGTAGGCCCTAGCCTACGCGGTCACTTATTATACCATTTCTGCTCCATGGTCAACATTGCCATGCTGACCTTCTCACCCCTGTTTGTATTTTCCTGGGATTGCAATAAGGAGAACATAACATGTAACAATCGGTCACAAAGAAAAATATTTTGCAACTTGGGCCAATGTGGATTCGGTAAGTGGTCTGGGACCAGCCTTTGACATTGTTCAAGGTAGTTGCACTGTGACCTGTTCCAATCCTTCTATTAAGTCCTCCGGTTGTGTGGCTTGTTGGTCCCTCCTTTTCTGCTCTTCTGTCGGTGCCTCTGGAGTTGGAAGTGGAAAAAGGGGGTCGTCTTTATCAGGGATGTACGGATCCATTGTGGTCCCTGGGAAGTAACTTCAGCCGTTCTGGAGACCTTTTTCTACTTCGTGTGGGCTGGTATAAACGGGTCCTATATGTTTTCTCACTGCGAGTTGTTTTATTCGGACTTCCGGTGGATCGGATCTATGGAAAGAGGAGGAAAGGTGACAGCCATTGCTTCATAATTTTCGCTAAGGGTACTTACCAGATTTCTCACGTACTCTTCCTGTAGGGAGTAAAGGTTAGGATCCACTTGGGGATCTTCATTTTCCATAAACCATTTCCTCTTTTGTACTGGCCTACTTATTAAAATGTCATAAAGAGAAAGTACATTTCTTGAACTAGGGGTATTTCTGATTCGGTATAGTATCAAGGGTAAGTGTACTAGCCAATTTTTTAAAGTTACTTGCGTGGCTTTCCTATTTGTAATGGACATCCACACCTAGGGATGATTCCCTGCGTAGTAAGTATGAGCACCACTGTCTGTGTGTCCTCTTCTTGTGGTTTTGAATGCTTCCACCCATCGTGAGAATACATAAGATGACCAAAAGGTTTTCTTGCTCTGTCCCTTTCTTTGGCATGTGGGTGAAATCTATTTGCAGATGAGTAAAAGGTGTAGTAGGATACGGGAGGTGTTCATGTTTCACCATGTGTGGTATGTTTGCACGTACATGTGATGTGATGATACATGTGATGCACCGTGACACATATGCTTT
Organism: Rana kukunoris; assembly: GCA_029574335.1. Classification (NCBI taxonomy): domain Eukaryota; kingdom Metazoa; phylum Chordata; class Amphibia; order Anura; family Ranidae; genus Rana; species Rana kukunoris. The sequence goes on from CM056050.1 coordinate 403,674,799, forward strand.
TAACAAGCTTGGGTAGGTTAGCAACAAAGAAATCCTTCAGTAAAATGTGTTCTGCCAACCTCTATGACCCACCCCATGATATTGGGCCATAAACAAAGATGCACTAGCTGCGGGGATGCATCATGTCCTGTCTTTCCCCTCTTCGAGAAAATGCCCATTTATGGTATTTTCCGAGTCATCCCTCGCAAACCTTCAAATCTCTCTCTGTGGCATGTGTCTGGAGATCTAATAATGAATGATCTAGCAGTGCTATTGTTCTATAGTGTTAGTACTGGCATTTTGGTATGTGCTGGCTGCTCTAGTAGCTGACTCTGCAAATGAACTCTAACAGCAGAATCTACAAAACCCTTGTGTACATCAGATAAAACAGTGGAAGTCATAAATGACCTGGGAGAAGTGTCCCATTAAGCAATGTGTATACAGTCATGCTGTGACACTACCTCACCCTGTTCTCCTATTTAATCCCAAAAAAGGTATTTAAATCCTAGCTTTTGGAATAACTCCATATCCGCCTAAGCTTTGAGCAGACAGGTGTGAATATTTTAAGTACCATTGTAGTTGGTCTGCCCAGGGTAAATTATGTTGCCATCCCCTACCACCATCGCCCCCGAAGGAGGCATACCTTGAACCTGAACTGGGACCACCCTTGGGGGAAAAAGACCCCACAGGGCAAAGCTCTCCACCACGTTTTTTTTGGTGAGGACACCTGTCATAATCTTACAACTGTCCCCTGCATACAAACATAGCGAGGAGGCCAAGTCTGGGTGCTACAACCACATCACTTTTCAGATACCTTTACTTGGGCAGCTGGATATATCATTTATATTTCTGGAAGGGAGGTTCAGCTTTTGGTGACACCTTTTGGTAACAGGTATAACAAGAAGTGGTAAGCCCTTTGTCTATCCCATGTTCATTTACCAGGGCAGCCATAACTGCTTGTGACTGAAGACGCGTTCCATGTGTCAGGCTTGTGGGGCTGTGGAGGGGTCAGAGTGGCTGGCAGACATAAAAGATCACATTGATTCCAAAGATACGCCCTGTGGACCACTTGTTCTTCTCGTTCTGTGGTCCTTAACGTTTAATTATTTTTCCCAGCTATACTGGGCCAGAACTAGGTGGAATCTGTGAGTTGCACAGAACCATCAAGTGTCCGGGCTGTAACACAGCATCCTTAGCTGCCTGGTCTGTGAGTTTCAAATGCTAGAATGGCTACCTCAGCAAGAACCTGGAAAGCTGAAACAGACAATCAATTTAACTTATTGCTTGATTGATTTACCAGCCAAAGTAAAACAAACTTCTGGCCCTTTAAGTGAAACCAAAAAACCCTCTGGGCCAGATTCTCAAAGAAGTTACACTGGCGTATATGGAGATGTGCGACGTAAATGCAAATATGCGCCGTCGTATCTATGCGCCACAGAACCAGATACGCCAGAAAAAACGCTTTTCCCGCTCGTACTAACTATTCTACGCTTGCGCAGCGCAAGCGCATATTTACGCGGGCAACATCGTACACTCCCATTGAATTTGTATTCAAATATGCAAATGAGGGAGATGCGCTGATTCCCGAAACAATGCGCGATCGGCGAAGGCTACGCACGGTGCGCGTAAGACGAATGTCTGGCCTAAAGTTACCCCACATAAAGCAGGGGTAGCTTTGCCCCAGACGTGTGCATGTCAGCTGGAGAGCAACTACAGCAGCACCATTCCAGATGAGCTGAGCAATCACAATTAGGACAACACATTCGTATGCCAGAGGCAGGCCTGGTCTTGGCACTACTAGTGTGTGCAGAGGAAGAGGCGTGTAGAAGGAGGAGGAGGGCACGTGAGAGGGCATGGCAGAGGATATACCGAACGCGCATTAGCCTCTTTGGCATGGGGGATTTGGAGGTGTATTGCCTCTTCAGATTCAGCCCTGCTGCCATCCTGGAAATAACCACAGCCCTGCAGGGTGACATCACCAGCAAGACACACCGCTCACATGCACTGCAGCCACTGGTCAAGGTACTGGCAACACTGCATTTCCTTGCCACTGGATCTTTTCAGCGTACATGTGGAGTTGTGGCTGGGATGTCACAAACCAGCATGAGCAGATGTGTGCACCAGGTTGTCCCCGCAATCCTCAGACGCATGTCCCACCACATCATCAAACCCACCCATGAGCATCTGCGGCAGAAGGCAATGCGTGATTTCTGCCTAATTGACGGATTGCCACGCACCATCGGGGCCATTGATTGCACACATGTGGCACTACAGCCCCCCCCCGTGCCACAGAGCACATATACCGCAATCGGAAGCACTGGCATTCCATCAACGTACAGGTGATAGCCGATGCCAAATACCTCATATGGCATGTCCGTGCCAAACACCCCCCGGATCCAGCCACGACAGCTACTTATACTGTCTACTAAGCTACTTATCAAAGCCCCATCCCAGTAGAATTTGAACAGAATGTGTACAAGGACAGCTGGTTGGTTGGTGAGTGACATAGATGGCAGGCATGACTGTCCGACCCCATGATGCAGGCATCACGAGGGGCACATGAATGGCTAACATCCTCCTGTCTTTTCCCTTCCAGGTGACGCGGCATATGCACTTGGGCCCCATCTCATGACTCCTACCTGGAATCCCCAAACCAGAGGAGAGAGAAGATGCAATGAAGCACACATACGTACCCGTGCAGTGGTGAAGCGCACATTTGGCCTCCTGAAGTCCCGTTTCCGATGCCTGGATAAGTCCGGGGGGGCAACTTTGTGTGTCATATCATCGTTGCATATTGTGTGCTGCACAACTACGCCGTGAGAAAGGGCCTTGAGATTGACATACGTGATGACCTGACCCCCCAACCAGACAGTACCCCCCTGCCTGAGGCTACCTCGTCTGCTGATGGTACAGCAGTCAGGAGGTGCCTTGTGGAACGAATCTTTGAACGTTAAACACACACATTCATCATGGCACACGGACAATGCATGCATGCACACCACTGTGGTCCCTAGATCACACACACCACATCACATTGGATTAGCACCAGCCCAACATGTAGGACTTGTGAGCAGCAACGCCGCATCAAGGCCCCAATGATGTTGCTGTCCATTCATACGGTCGTGGGGAGAACTTACCTCCAACGACCGAGGGTGACACCCCTTACTGGCAGGAGTGCCACCCCCCACATTCACACACCATTCACACTGTAGTCTGCACTAGTGACCATGTGCATATCAAAATAAAATAAGCTCTTAACCAGAGCAATAACAAAAATAATATAAGCTCTTAACCAGAACAATAACAAAAATTAAATAAGCTCTTAACCAGAGCAATAACAAAAATAAAATAAGCTCTTAACCAGAGCAATAACAAAAATAAAAATAAGCTCTTAACCAGAGCAATAACAAAAATCGCTAAAAAGATCACTTGCCCCGGCGCGGGCTATGCCTGGTGCCCAAGCTCCTGGCCCTCAGTTGCCTGGGGGAGCCTCAGTTGGGAGGGGGGGGGCATCAGGTGGAGGAGCATCCCCAGGTCCCTCCCTGGCTGCCTGCCGGCCCTCCAATGCCACCGCCATGCGTGTTAGCACAGCCTCCAGGGAACCTGTGTGGTCCTCCAGGGAAGCTGTCTGGGCCTGTAGATTCATTCTTAGGCCCTTGACCTCCCCCACTAGTTCAGATGTTGTCGCCTGCAGCTCACCGAGGCTGGTGACCATTTCCAGCCACATCCTGCAGCGCATCTGGTAACTCCCCACTACTTCGCCCATATGGTGGCTTTGCTTGTCCTGCTGCCTGGCCAGATTTTTTTTTAAGGAAATCGGGCGCACCCCTTGTTTTTCGGGTCGCACTTGACATGCTTGGCTCAAAGTCTGTCTCTCACTGCGTCATAGGATTTCCGTTGTTTCTGAGCTTCCAGCGAGTAGTCCCTCTGCTCCACTTCAGTCATGCGACCCAGGAGTGTATCAAAGTCCTTCCTGATAAACTCCACATGGGTATGAATGTGGTCCACTTTGTCTGTCGGGGCAGTGATGGCCTGCATTATGGTCTTAAAATCGGCCGCCGTAGCCGGCAGCCTCTCCGGATCATCGGCCTGGTTCTCCATCTGGGCAGGATGTTTAGGCGAGGCCACGGCTGCGGCCACGATGTCTGGTTTTGCGGCCTTTTTGCCTGCTTTTTTATTGGGAGCTGCCCCTTCGCATACCCCAGGAATACCGCTGAGGCTGGGGGCACAGAGGGGGTTCTTTTTAAAGCGATTCTGCACCCTATAAATGCCGGATTTGTACAGGGGCAAAATTGTATCTCTCTCTCTGGAGTCCATACCTCCCCATACAAGTAAGGACTTTGCTCGCTTTGGAAACTGCAGCTTGGCATTGCATGCCATTATTGAGCTTATGATCCACCAAAACCCCCAGATCCTTCTCCACTACGGATCGCTCCAGTTGTACTCCCCCTAGTATGTATGATGCATGCATATTTTTGGCCCCCAAGTGCATACCAATTTAAAAGGCCCCTCCCTTTTCTCTGACCCTCAGTTGTTTAGAAGATCAAGTAAACCTCCACCAAAGTGCACTCTGCAGAGGAAAAAAACCACAAGAAAAACAAAAAACACACCACCATCAGGCAAAAGAAAAATAGGGTGGGAATATAGACACTGTCCTGGAAATACCATTACCGGTAAGACCAACAGGGGTTTTCCCCCCTCCTCTTCCAGGACAGTTACTTGAGAGGATAAGCAAGATAATATACCTTAGGGAGGGACAGCAGCCTGAAGCACTTTCCTACCAAAGGAGAGGTCCTGGCTGGAAAGCATCTGAACTCTATAATGTTTGACAAATGCATGAGAGGAGGACCAGACGGCGGCTTTAGAAATTTCTTCCCATGATGCCCCCGCTCTTTCTGCCCATTACGTAGCCATGGATCTTGTTGAATGAGCCCTAATTCTAGAATGAGGACTACGACCTGACGCTTTGTAAGCTTCAAAAATAGCTTCCCTAATCCATCTAGCGATAGAGCTTTTGGACGCTCCACCAACCACAGTTACCAGACCTAGGAAAAACAAAAACGTGTCGGTGCTCCTGGAGTGTCCGGAAACAAAAAACAACTGAGGTTCAGAGGTAAGGGAGGGGCTTTTTAAATGGTATCTGATTTGCGTTTCCTGTAGAGGGTGGAGCCAATCATCTTTCAAGTAGCTGTCCTGAAAGGTGAGGGGGAAAATGGCGGCGGAGCACCGCGATGTGGATGAGAAGGCCGAGGTAGGGACTTCCGAGGCAGAGCACCCCCCCCAGAAAAAAACAGGCCCAATCCCCCACCGGGACCCGAAGTCCCCCTCCACAGGTCTACTCCGGTCGCAGCGAACCATTTAGTGCATAAGGGGAAATGTGACAGAGCAGGGAAAGGGAGGATAGGAGAACCCCTTATCCCAGGAATGCCCAGCTGTTCCAACCCACCAAGACAGGAGGAACCGTACTCGCCCGTCCATACGAGGACCCGCTGGTGCGTTTCTGACAGGTCTACAAACGAGTTGGAGTAGCTGTCGGCCCGGTCCACTGTGAGTGGGACAGCAAACAGCCCAGTCATATGTGGACCCTGGAGCCATGGGGTATGCCGTGGCCGACCCAGCGCTTAGCTAAGGTCTGCTCGCGCTCGATGGCCGGACTGGGTAGACTACTATAATATCCAACCTGTCACCCAGCTGGCAGTCGATAGAAAAATCTAAGTATGGAATGCTTTAATGGTACACTCTGCTGGTTTATATTCAAAGGAACAATGGAACTCTCCGCCCCCTCCTTACACAGGGGGGCTTCAAGGTACAATTTGGCACCAGTCTAAAGAAGCCACATTCCTTTATCAATAGAATTCAATTAACCTTTAGATTAATACTCAATCACAGATAATCTGATCAGTAGCTAGACATTTCGGCACCGCAAAGCTTGACAAGTTCTTCTTACCATAATTGACATGCTAATTCAATACACCTGACAGGCAACTGCTAACTTGTAGTACAATACACAACAGAGAGTCAATTAGCTGGAGAAGAGGGCATTAACATTTAGCAGTATGAAAGAGTCACTCTACAATTAACCCTTTGAGCTCAAAATTAATAAACTTAAAATAGCCCTACAGATATCTCAGAATATAATGTGGATAATCCATACCTAATAATCCTATCTCAGGTAGTCCAAGGTATCATTCTTCAATTCATCCTATGGCCCTAGTGGTCATAGGATGATTTTAGACATAGGAGAATCTGAGTCTATCACAGTCTCTGCACCCGGAGGTGTTTCAGCTTCTTTGCCCAATATGGGGCACGCGAGACGTAGATCTCCTGGCGTCTTGACTTAATCGGAAGGTATTGAGGTTTGTGGCCAGGTCAGGAGACCCATGGTCGGACGCGACAGATGCGTTAGTGGCTCTGTGGAGTCAGTACTGGCTAATTTATGCCTTCCCTCCTCTAAAGCTCCTGCCTCTTCTGCTTCACAGAGTGGAGGCAGATGGGATTCCTATGAACCTAATTGCTCCGGATTGGCCTCTGTGTCCTTGGCATGTCGATCTAGTGCGGCTAGTAGCAGACGTCCCTTGGCGTCTACTGCTGAGAGAGGACCTGCTGTCACAAGGTCCCATACTGCATCCTGCTTTACAGTCGCTGGCTTAATGACATGGCTATTGAAAGCCAGGTACTAAGAGACCAGGGCCTGTCGGATTCTGTGATTCCTACCATAATGAAGGCTAGGAAGTTATCCTCTAGGAGGATTTATTATCGCACTTGGAGAGCTTACTTAGCCCTTTGCAAGGAAATGAAGTGGAATCCACGGACTTACTTGGTTAAGGGACAGATATCTGCCCTGGCTGTTTTCTTTCAGCGACCCCTGGCGACTCACTCTCTCTAGTGAGAACATTTCTACAGGGGGTTCGGCAGGTGGCCCCGCCGGTCCATCCTCCACTACCTCCATGGGGATTTGAATAGTAAACGCACCTTGGCGTCTACCACTATGAGAGGATCTGCTGTCACAAAGGTCCCATAGGTCATCCTTCTTTACAGTCAATGGCTTAACGCCATGACCTCTAGGTTCCTCAGAACCACTGTGTGAGAACATTAGGGAAGTTCCCTTGCTGACACTTTCTCAGAAAGTGGTCCTTTTGGTGGCTGTTATGTCGGCTAAGACAGGTTCTGAGCTGACAGCCTTGTCATGAAAGGCTCCCTATCTGATCTTCCACAAGGATAAGATGGCGCTGCATTCGCAGCCTTAGATTCTTCCTAAGGTCATTTCGACCTTCCATCTCAAGGAACACATTGTACTGCCATATTTGTGTCCTCATTCGTCAAATCCTAAGGCGATGACGTGGCATTCTTTGGACGCTGTCCGAGCTCCGAGAATATACTTGTCTGTTACTGCTCCCTTCCGGAGTTCAGACTCACTGTTTGTGATCCCAAGAAGGGCTCAGCGGTCTCATCTGCCACCATTTAGAGGTGGACCCGACAGATCCTGATCAGGCTTGCGCTATAAAGAGTCGAGCGCCTCCCTATCACGATGCATTCGACTCGTGCCTCTTGGGGTTTCTGACATCAAGTATCTGTTTCCCAGGAGTGTAAGGAGGCAACCTGGTCGCCCGGTCACACTTTCACTAAACTTAAAAGTTAATGTAAGTGCATCTTCGGATGCTTCTTCGGCCGCAAAGTTTTACAGGCGGCTGTTTAGAGTTACAACTCCTCAGTTGAGGAGCTCTGTTTTGGGGTGAAGTTTAATTTCTTTGCTGTTCCCATCCCTCATTTTTTGACACTGCTTTGCGACGTCCCACTAAATCAAGATTAAGGCTGTGTCCATCCATGAACGAAAGAGAAAATAGGATTTTATGCTCACCGTAAAATCTTTCTCTGAGTTCATGGACGGACACAGCACCCTCCCCTCCTTTTTATGTTTGTACTACTTTTTGACAAACTGGTCTGCAAGATGCAGAGAGAGGGGTTATACCCAGAGGGCCTGCCCCCTGGGCGGGGCTATAGGGTGTGTATGACCAGTTAACCTTTTATATAAGTTTCTGCCTATTCAACTCCTAAAGGAAGGCTAATGCCCACTAAGTCAAGATTAAGGCTGTGTCCGTCCATGAACTCGGAGAAAGATTTTACGGTGAGCATAAAATCCTATTTTTTCCAGCAATAGCTCAGCTCAACTGTCCAACTTTACAAGCAGTGAATTGCAATATATAATCTCCTTCTAACTGGGCACAGTGGTGTGGCACAGGGTGTGATCAGGGGTGCATTGCGCTCAGAATGCAGGGATCAGGAGTGAGTTGCGCTCACAATGTAGGGATCAGAAGTGAATTGCGCTCAGCATGCAGGGATCAGGAGTGTGCTGCACTCAGCATGCAGGGATCAGGAGTGTGCTGCACTCAGCATGCAGGGATCAGGAGTGTGCTGCACTCAGAATACAGGGGATACTGTATAGGTTGTTTTCATTAAAATATGGCCACCCACAACGCAGATGTATTGCAATTAGGGCTTAAACGATTAATCGATATCGATGATGAAAATTGTTGTCAACGATTTTCATTATCGATTAGTTGGTCCGCACCTTCCATCCGTCCGCTCGCCTGTCCGCCCATTCGCCGATTAAAAAAATCCTCCTGTCCTGTGATAACAGGAGCCGCCATATTACGAGGCACATCCGCGCCGCATTTCCATGCCTCTCCTCAGGTCTCCTCTGACGTTAGCTCCCCACTGATCTCAGCCCCGCCCGCTGCTGCCTCGAGGGAACAGAGGCTAGAAGCAGCGGCGAGGAGAGCCAAGTTGCACTGTCTGTGAAAGGTAGAGAAACCTGTCTAGTTTAGTTGCATACACTCACACAGTAACAGTACAATAAGTACATGCATTCCTATAACATCCTCCTAACTCCCATAATTAGTAGTCAGTGGGGTGGGTGGAATAGTAGTGCCCCATCATTGGGTTTCCTGGGGGGGGATAGTGCCCCATTGGTGTTCCTGGGAGGAGGGGAATAGTGCCCCATCGTTGGTATTCCGGGAGGAATAATGCCCCATCATTGGTGTTCCTGGGAGGGATAGTGCCCCATCATTTGGTGTTCCCGGGAGGGATAGTGCCCCAGCATTGGTGTTCCTGGGAGGAATAGTGCCCCAGCATTGGTGTTCCTGGGAGGAATAGTGCCCCAGCATTGGTGTTCCTGGGAGGAATAGTGCCCCATCATTGGTGTGACCGGGAGGAATAGTGCCCTATCATTGGTGTTCCCTGGAGGAATAGCGCCCCATCATTTGGTGTTTCTGGGAGGAATAGTGCCCCGGCATTGGTGTTCCCGGGAGGAATAGTGCCCCATCGGTGTTTCTGGGAGGAATAGTGCCCCAACATTGGTGTTCCTGGTAGAAATAGTGCCCCATCATTGGTGTTCCTGGGAGGAATAGTGCCCCATCATTGGTGTTCCCGGGAGGAACGTTTAATCTGCCGTTTCAGTGTAACACTCTTTATATGATTGTATCCGATTAATCGAAAAAATAATCGGCCGATTAATTTGATTATGAAAATTAGTTGCAGCCCTAATTGCAATACAAAAAGATGTACATTCTCTAACTAGGCTATATTTATATGGGCTGCTGGGCAAAATGGACTGGTATGCCTGAGAATGAGAGACTGAGTAACTTCCAGCTCCATACAAAGTGAAGAAGGCGGAAGATAATATAACATAAACTGTTACACACATATATATTTTTCCAGCAATAGCTCAGCTGTCCAGCAAATTGCAATATATAATATTCTCCTCCTTACATTGTTTAAAACGTTGTTAAAAAATAGAGCATGTTCAAATCTTTTTTTTTACCTTTTTTAGAACCCGAAAAATGCTCTGAAAAATGCTCTGAAGCCCACACACGATCATTTTAAATTGCATTTTTTTAAAACGTAGTTTTCTACAACCCGAAAAATGCAAAGTGTCTGTGCTCTCCTCCTCCAGACACAACAGGAGATGAACATATTGCCTTTACTTGTTTTATATAATCATTACTGAACTGTATACACATGATCATAATCAGGGTTTTTTTTCTGGGGGAACTTGGGGGAACTCAGTTCCACCACCTTTGGCCCAGACCCTTTGGTGCCTGCTTACCACAATCACTTGTAAACACAGAAGTCTGGTTTCTGTGTTTACAAGTGACAGCTCTGCACTCTGTGTGTAAGCCCCCTGAACTCTGCACTCTGTATGTAGTGCAATTCTGGTATTTAATGCCCCTTTAAGACCCTTCTACTGTTTGTGAAATCTGAACGGGGTCGTGGTTGAGTTCCTGCACCTATTTTCTGAGAAAAAAAGCTCTGATCATAATTATATATTATACGCACTGTACTCTGCTGTAATTCAGTATTAGAATTATTCCTCCTCATGCTGCCGCTTTCAGATCTTTCTAACAGGAATCAGTGCTTGTATGGAGTATGTGAGCACATCCCTAGCTGCACCACAGAAAAGAGCCAGGACATGTTGCTTTACTTTGGCATGTGACACAAGTAAATGTCGGCAGTCGGCATGAGAAAAAAACAAATAAGCACAGCGCCAACTTACTAATCAGTAACATAATAATGGTAGAAACCCTCCTAATGTATGTAAATCTTGAAAAATTGCAATATTACCACAATACCAATCTCTGTGATCTGCAACGTCACATATAATACACATCACTCTGAAAATAAGACATCAAAAATGACCAATCTTTAGTAGAAACCCCTCCTACATATATTTGGCAGTGGATAATGTCAGTGAAGCAGTTGCATGGTGTTTATTGCTTATAAGTGCAGCCTTATCTGTGCCCATATGTGTAGCCTCATCTGTACCCATCAGTGCAGTCTCACCAGTGCAGCTCATCTGTGCCACCCAGTGCGGATTATGAGTGCAGTCTTACCAGTGCCAGCCGATCAGCTTATCAATGCTGTCTCACCAGTGCAGCTTAGTGCGGTATCACCAGTGATGCATTATCAGTGCAGAGCAGGGATAGTTACAAGAGATCATCCGCATGACATAGCCCCGTAAAATTCTGTCCCAGTGATTATCGGCGCACATCTGTCCCAGTGATCTGTCAACATAGCTTAAAAATTATTCATCAGCGAGGAAGCTTTCCATATACTCAAGAGTATGTCTTGGCGAGTATGAGCCAGTAGAAACCAGCACAAAAATCCTGAGGCATCTACCAGCAGAGCAATAAATCCTGTGACATTCACCAGCATCGCAGCACTCCAAGATAAGACAGGTATCCAACAGCAGTTCTGCAAGTCCTTGTGCAGTGACAGGCACAAGCAGGGCGACTTTCCCAGATGCTAGTAACGGGGTGTTCCCATTCACAATAAGGCAGGGCCCATACTAGCCTCCCAGATGTTCTATTGCATCCTACATGGCCCACAACTTCGGCAGAACCTGTAATTTTTCCCTTTAGAGTGCAGCAATGCTCTGATACAAACAGAAAATGTAACCCAAATGTATTATTTCCATTGGTTTTTCATGGGTGATCTGCTGAAATACTTTTGTGGAGCAGTGTAATATGTACGCCAGCCAACATATTGCCAGAAATCCCGATTCTTCCTATGCCCGCCCTTCTGTTTGGAAACCCCTCACCGTGGAAAAATAAAAAAAGTTGCCTGGACTAACCCTGAACATGGGACAGACCGAAAAAAATGAAAAATACTCCATGCCTACTGGTCTACTCAACCTATCCATCATATGCCAGTCTACTCTTCTTTGATGCCCAGAACACGTTATGAAATGAAAATTTGGAATTTACATTTCAATAATAATGCCCAGCTCCTCCCTGAAAATCATCCTGATTATGACAAATTATTAAAACATTTTTTTAGTTCTAGCTTCAAGCAAATGTTTACCCCCAATATAAATATTTGTGTGGATACATCTCTAGTCCACTTCAAAGGAAGACTTGGCATCAAGCAATGCCTCCCTAGTAAATGGGCCAAATAAGGCATGCATCAGGGCCACGGGTTATACATATGATTTCCAATGGTCAAGGGGTAAAATTGTCTGGCAACTAATTGAGCTGTTCGGGGGAAGGGTTACCACCTAGTGTATATGCAGATAATTTCTACACAAGTCTCCCACTTTTTCAGCCATCTCTACCTGAAGAAGACTGTGGCCTGTGGGACAGCACGGTCCAACCGCAAGGGTTTCCCACAGAGATTGGTCACCACAAAATTTAAACGGGGGGGGGGGGGCAGTATGCAGAATGAAGAGGTACTAGCCCTTAAGTGAAGAGATAAGAGACATCTACATCCTTTCTACGATACATGACACCTTGGCAGAACTTCAGGTAAGACGAGGTCCTGTCCAGAAGCCAAAATGTGTACAGGAATATAACCTATCCATTGGGGATGGATATGAATGGCAGATGATGCAGCCCTATTTGGCCACCAGGAGATCACTGTTTTTGTATAAGAAAGCCACCTTTGTATTTGATCCAGCTAGCTCTGTTCAATTCATATGTTATTTTTTCAAGTGCACACAAAGATCCCTAATCTATCTAAAATTTCAAGAGGAGTTTATTACATCCCTTCTCTATCCACATGGCCATGCCCCTGAATAAATTTGCTCCAATACATTAGCCAGACTTAATGAAAGGCACTTTCCCAATATCCTCCCTCTTACCCAAACAGACCGCAAACCCCCCAAAAAATGTTTATGTTAAAGTAATTTGCCATGACTCCCGATACTACTGTCCCCAATGTCCCTCCCAGCCAGGCCTCTGTGTATTGTAGAGTGCTATTGAATCTATCACACTTAACGGCACTATTAGTGAAGTATATGTGAAGTGAAGATATTTTTCCAGTTTCCCCTATCTGCTATTTCGGTGTATGACCCGAACTGTTTATCAACTATGCCTCTGCCTTCCACGTGTATTGACCGCAGCCTGTTAAATGACCATACTTTTTGCCTGCCTCATGAACTGATCGTTTGCCCTACCTACCACTGTATTAGTGGGATTCAAGACAACACAGCAGTCTCACATATGTGAGGGGCTCCAGAATAGATTTTCTGAGTGAATTTTCTCCAGGTTTTTGTTTTCTCCGATTTAGGGTCTGGAGAATCGGAGGCTTCAAAGAGATTTGGGTGGGAAGAAGCCTCTACCCCTGTCCTCACGTCTTGCCTAACCGAGGCCCTAAGCCTTATAGTGCTGCCTGCTGCCACCTGACCTAACCATGCCTATGGACCTTATGTTCTTGCCTACTGCCTGGCCCAATACTTTAGCATATCTCTGCCTGCTATCTGAACAATTCCTTTTGGCTGTATGTACCAATGCTTTGCCTGCGCTGGGACAGTATCCCTGCCTGCTAAAAGCACAGGTAAACTCATTATGAGTTGGGGTGTTTACTTTCCAATATGGGGTAGTTTTGTGGGCAATTCCATTGTTCTGGTCCAGGACCTTCAAAAATGTGATAGGGCCTGATGGTGCTACTTGGATGTTTGGGCCTCTGTACGTGACACGGCTGTGGAAAAGTCTCACACATGTGGTATCTCCATATTGAGGAGTAGCAGAAAATATTTTGGCAGAATATATTTTGGGGTGTAATTGCAAAAATAACTTGATAATCTGAAAATTTGAATGTGAAAAAATCTTAATTTTCCAAACAATTGTGGGGAAAAACAGCAACTTCAAAAAACTCACTGTGCTTCTTACTAAATACCTTGGACTGTCATATTGACCAAAATTTGTCATTTGAGAGATTTGTACTGTCCTGAATTTTAGGGCCTCAAGAAATTAGACAGGCAATCAGTACATCAGGATTGATCAATTTTTAGTGATACGTATCATAGCTTGTAGACCACTAACTTTCACACAAACCTATTATCATACACTTATCAGGATTTTTATTTTTAAACCAAAGACATGTATCGGAATACAAACAGAAAAGCCAACTCCTGCGCTCGAGTGGGTTGTTCAACAGTTAGTCAGTGTTCAGCATAGAGATTTCCACAGATGTCAACATGGTAACAGTGGCCTTGCTGCCCTTCATGGATGGGGAAAATCCTGGCAAAAAACAGATAAGAAAAAAGGAAAACACACCAGCCTAGTGTATTACCATTTGACAATTTAATAAATAAAAATAGTATTAAAAACTACTCACAAGAAAATGGTGATAAAAGGCTTGTCACAAAAACGATGACGTAAATACCCCTCAAACCACACTCCGCAATGTAGGGGGGGTTTTGAGGTGTGTCACTGCTGGCTTACGCGTTTCGAGGCGTCAGGGGCCTCTTCATCAGAGCTCTGAAGAGGCCCCTGATGCCTCGAAACGCGTAAGCCAGCAGTGACACACCTCAAAACCCCCCCTACATTGCGGAGTGTGGTTCGAGGGGTATTTACGTCATCGTTTTTGTGACAAGCCTTTTATCACCATTTTCTTGTGAGTAGTTTTTAATACTACTTTTATTTATTAAATTGTCAAATTGTAATACACTAGGCTGGTGCGCCTTTCTTTTTTCTTATATGTATCAGAATACATTCTGGCCTCCCATGTATGCCAAAATTTGATTGTGTGATTTATTTTTAAAGAAAAAGTAGAAAATATATTTTTCTTTCAAGCTTTTCACTCTTTTGTCGCTTGTATTGCAAACAATAGAAAACTCAGCGTTGAATAAAACCCACCAAAAGAAAGCTCTATTGGTGTGAACAAAATTATAACACTTTTGTTTAGGTACAGAGTAGCAAGACTGAGTAATTGTCATTCAAATTGCGAGGGCACTGAAAGCTTAAAATTGGTCTGGGAAGGAAGGGGACAAAAGTGCCCAGTATTGTGGTGGTTAAACAGTTAAATGGTATTTTGTAAAATGCATCTAGAAGGCACAATGCATTTACAGTGCACTGCCTTGTATCGCTTCTAAAACATGTAGATACGAACATGATGGGACCTTACAATTACTTTAGCCATTGCAAATGTATTTTTTAGATAACTTTATGAAAAAAAAAAAACTTGCAGCCTTGAAACTTGTACATTTATATATAAATAAAATGTTTATTTTCCCAGGTCAATGACATACAAAGCCCTTCTACTCTGAATCATCATGTGCATCTTCAGGAGAGACCTGTCAAGCAGACAATCACCAGGTACCTGATCAAAAGCAGGAATATGAAACATTTTACAACCTAAGCATAGTTTTTAATGGTAATGTGACATTAGGTTATCCCTTTAAGCATCTAGACGTGGTGAAGACAGCTTGCTGAAGTTCAAACCGAGCATCAGAATGGGGGGAAAATGGGGATTTAAATTACTTTGAACTTGGCATGGTTGTTGGTGCCAGGCGAGACTGGTCGAAGTACCGTATATACTCGAGTTTAAGCCGCCCCGAATATAAGCCGAGGCACCTAATTTCACCACAAAAAAATTAGGAAAACGTATTGACTGGAGTATAAGCCTAGGGTGCCCATCTGCATGCCTCACTGTGCCTCACTTTGCCTCACTGTGTCCATGTGCATGCCTCACTGTGCCCATGACTAGACTGACGCTTAACATGGGAGTCTATGTAAGGCGTGTCCGGTTTGAAAAATCGGTGCTCCCCAGTCGTAAATCCCCCAGACAAAAAACTTTGCACACTTGTAGAGGAAGAGTGCGGGCTATTTGTGTATCAAGTTCTGGGTCTAGAGGACCTCAGACCGGCCGGTACTGGGTCCCCAAAGTCACCAGAGAAATGACGGTTTAACATGGGAGTCTATGCAAGGGATGCCCGGCTTTGAAAAAACGTTTCTCCCCAGCCGTAGGTCAACCGGACAACAAGCTTTATACAACTTGTAGAAGAAGAGTGGTGCTACATGTGTGCCAAGTTTGGGGTCCAGGGGACCTACGGCCGGCTGGTACTTGAGTCACCTTTTTGCACCTGATCTCCTGGATTCGGGGACCAAGTATAAGCCGACGGGGCATTTTCAGCACAAAAAAAGTGCTGAAAAACTCGGCTTATACTTGAGTATATACAGTATTTCATAAAGCACTGATCTACTGGGATTTCCATGCACAACCATTTATAGGGTTTACAGAGAATTGTCTATGAAAATGCCTTGTTGGTGTCAGAGGTAAGAGGAGAATGGGCAAACTGGTTTGAGACTATAGAAAGGCATCCGTAACTTAAATAACCACTTGTTTAAAAAAAAAGGTATGCAGAATACCATCTCTAAATACACAACACATTGAACCTTGAAGCAGATGGGCTACAGCAGCAGAAAACCACACCGGGTGCCACACCTGTCGGCTAAGAACAGGAAAATGAGGCTACAATTCACAAAGGTTCACCAAAATTGGACAATTAATGACTGAAAATACGTTGCCTGGTCTATGGAATTTCAGCTGTGACATTCAGATGGTAGGGTCAGAATTTTGGGTAAACATGAAAGCATGAATCCATCCTGCCTTGTATAAACTGTTCAGGCAGGTGGTGGTGCAACCATGTTGGGTATATTTTCTTGCCACACTTTGGGCCCATTAGTACCCATTGAGCATCGTTTAAATGTCATGCCCTACCTAAGTATTGTTGCTGACCATGTCCATCCCTTTATGTGTACAGTATACCCATCTTCTGATGGCTACTTCCAGCAGGATAATGCACCATGTCACAAAGCTCAAATAATCTTAAGCTGGTTTCTTGAACATAACAATGAGTTCACTGTCACCATATCTCTATCCAATAGAGCACATTTGGGATGTGGTGGAAATGGAGATTCACATCATGAATGTGCAGCTGACAAATCTGCAGCAACTGCGTGATGCTATCATGGCAACATGGACCAGAATCTTTGAGGAATGTTTCCAACACCATGTTAAATATATGACACAAAGAATTAAGGCAGTTCTGAAGGCAAAAGGGGGTCCAATCCAGTCCTAGCAAGGTGTAGCTAATAAAGTGGCAATGATTGTAGAACGGACCATTCCAGAGCAATACCTTAGTACACAAGAGCATAAATGAAGCAGTTGTCTCTCCTGTTACTCCATAGTAGTGTACAATACAGTAATATAAAAATAGGGTATAATCAACACTCAATCCTTGTACACACGATCAGTCCAAACTGATGAAAATGGACTGAAGTTCAGTTTCACACCATCAGTTCAAAAACCGATCGTGTCAGAACGTGGTGGCGTAAAACACAACGACGTGCAGAAAAAAATTAAGTTCAATGCTTCCAAGCATGCGTCGACTTGATTCTGAGCATGCGCGGGTTTTGCATATTAACCATCGGTTTTGACCGATCAGTAGGCGTCCATCAGTCAGATTTTAAAGCAAGTTCTAAATTTTTGGACTGAAGGACAACAGGCTGATGGGGCGTACACACGGTCGTTTGGACTGATAAAACGTAACTTCAGTCCGTTTTCATCGGTTTTGGACTGATCGTGTGTACGCAGCCTCACAGTATTGAGACGGCAAGGGAAAAGCTCCAGTCTCTCCTCCAAAAATGTTTAAGTCAGAAGCGACAAATACTGTAGTTAGCGACTTTCAGGCTCCAGCATCTTAACTAAGGTGTACCGAAAGTAAAGCCTTGCGGCTTCAAAGCCAGTTTCTCACTGTGCATGTGCGAGCATCGCTGTTCTTTGTGTCATTTGGGGAGGAGGCAGCAAACAAGAGCAACTTTCACTTAGCACTTTAAGCCCTAGTGGGCTAGGCAAAGAGATGTATAAATGACATAATAGCTTTGAGTATACATTAGTCCATAGAGGTACCTATCCATCACCTGATCAATTGATCATAGGCTTGGGGTATCCAACCATGGACCCCAAAACTCTTCAAATTCATGTGGGCGACCCCTGTGTTGATAGATCTATTTCTCCAGTCTAAGAGTGTCACCCATGTGTTGCTGCCATTCCCTATGGGGATCTGCTGACTTCCCTTACGTACCTACAACAATGCCCTTGCTGTTGCCACCCTTGCACTCGTGGGTAGCTAGAGGGTGTCAAGCATACCACATATACAATGCTTAGGATCTAGTTGGATCAGGGCATGAATGTATGCACAATTCCCTCCCATGGAGTTTGAGACGCATGATCCCAGCTACATTTACTGCATGTGAGGTCCTCAAGAATTCCCATCTTAAAAAGTTTTAGTGGGGGGGCGTGGCTTAGCTATGGAGGAGGGTCCCTCAGCTCCTCGTTCACCACCTCAATTACATAAGAACTGAGCGGAGATACAGCGGACAGAACCAGGCAGGAGCAGCTGGAGGCCTCCTTCAGCGGGATCGGGCCCCGAGGCCTCCAAAATGTCACAGACGCCGAAAATGACATTTTCATGCCGAAGATTTGGAACAAGGTCAGGATGCTCCAGGGGGTGACAGGGTTTACTAAATATAGTCCTATCTGGGATAATCAATACTACCGGGAACTCGCTAAATTACCTTATAGCCTAAAGTGGAAACAATATTGTGTCTCCCTTTTGACTCATGTGGTTAGGGCGGGCAGACTTAGATCCTTCCAGGAGCTCAGCGCAGACTTCCGACTGCCGGCTTCTATGCATTTTTACTACCTGCAGCTTAGACATGCAATGGATGCACAGAGGGAGGCAAATGTTTGGTCCTTGGACTCGCCATTGGTCTTCATTTACCTATTTGAGGTGAATACATATAAGGGGTTTATATCCTGTTGTTATGCCATGCTCCTGAATCTCTTCCTACCGAGTGCACCTCTGAGGGCAGTGTCCTGGTGGGAACAAGATGTGGGAGCGTTTGAGGATGGGCAGTTGGAGGAAGCCCTGCATGCGGTCCCCACGTGCTCCCTGAACGTGTCACACAGACTTCCACAGCTCTATATCTTTCTAAGG
Source organism: Rana kukunoris (assembly GCA_029574335.1). Lineage (NCBI taxonomy): Eukaryota > Metazoa > Chordata > Amphibia > Anura > Ranidae > Rana > Rana kukunoris. Next base: position 403,693,556 of record CM056050.1, read on the forward strand.
GTACACTACACACTGGCTAGACTAGCACGAATGGGGCTGGGTGTTGATCCGACCTGTGCCAGGTGCTGTAGCGATCATGCTGGTCTTATTCACCTGCTGTGGCGATGCCCAAAACTACACTTGTACTGGACAAAGGTCATTGATGTTCTTAATGGGACTTTTCAGGTTCAGATACCTATGGACCCCAAAACCTGTCTGCTGGGGATAAGTGAGAGCCTCCTGGTGGAGGATATCTCTAGGGAGGCCATTGGTAGAGCCCTATTTCAGGCTCGCTTGATAATCCTGAGGCACTGGAAAGACACTGAACCACCCACGGTGCAGAAGTGGATCAAGCAGATGGGAGTTAAACTCCAGGCGTACCCTCATGCAATTCAGAGCCCTCCAACCCCTGCTGGAAGCTGCCCGATCGCTGGGGATTTCCCTTTTACCTGCAGGTGTCCACAGATGGCAAATACACTACGCTGCGCACCAAAGATGACCTCCCACACTTTTTGGATACTCTGGGGCTGGAGCCAGTCGATTTCCCAGACTGGAGGGGCCGCAGGACTACCCTAACATGCAGCTTGTAAACACAGTGTGTAAATAAGTCCAGTCCACATGGTCGAAGGCCTTTTCCGAATCGGTGGACAGGTTCAGATGGGGGGGGGGGGGGGCGAATCAGGAGAAGTGGATAAGGGGGATTGCCCTGATGGAATTGTCTCTAGCCTCTTGGCCCGTGATGAACCCTGTCTAGTCCGGATGAACAATAAGTGGGATTAAAGGGACACTAAAGTCAGGGATTTAAAAAAAAACAAATAGCAAACATGTGATACTTACCTCCACTGTGCAGTTCGTTTTGCACAGAGTGGACCGGAAAGCTGTCTTCTGGGGTCCCTCGGCGGCTGTCTGGGCTCCTCCTCACAAAAGCTTAACTTCTTCATGCGAGGGCGCTCGCATGGAGGAAAGCTTTTGCGAGCGCGCTCCCGTGATACAGCGGCGGCCATAGCCGCCGACTGTATTACTCGGCTCCGCCCCCCAGCGCGCCGAGTCATCCGTCCTGATTGACAGCAGCGCTAGCCAATGGCTGTGCTGCTATCAATCCGCTCAGCCTAGCCAATTGACGGCCAGACTGGGAACCGAAGAGGACGACGTGGACGCGCCCGGGAGATTCGAACGGTCAGGTAAGTACAACGGGGGCTCTCTGCTGCTAGATGTTTTTTTACCTTCATGCATAGGATGCATGAAGGTAAAAAAACTTGTACCTTTACAACCCCTTTAAGTGTTTGGTCGCAAGGATCAAATCTTTATGTCCACATTGAGAAGGGATATGGGTCTGAAACTTTGGGGAAAAGTGGGATCTTTCCCATCTTTGGGGATTACTGTAATATGAGCCAGAAGTGCCAGAGCCAGAAGTAACTACACATTGACTCAGATAACAGAGGTAGAAAATAGTTTGTAGTATGCCTTGGTAAACCCGTTAGGGCCAGGTCTCTTACTGTTAGGCAGGGACTTCACCGTTGACTCGAGCTCCATAGGTGTAATTGGGGATTCCACCATGGAACACTGTTTGTCTGTCAGCGGGGGAAGGCCAGATGCAGTCAGGTAAGCTCTAGTTGTCATTCAGTCTCGCAGCTTGGGCTCCAGGGGGCTGTGTTGAGTTTAGGTTATAAAGGGTGGCATAGTAATCCTGGAACCCAAAGGCTATTTCAGAGGACCTGAACGTGAGTTCATCCGAGGACAGGTGCAGCTTATGTATGTACACGAGCACACGTTTCTTCCTGATTGCTCTGGCCAACATGCGGCCACATTTATTGCCATGCTCGTAATACTTATGCGACTGGTATCGCTATTGCTTACGCGCCTGTCGGTCAAGTAAACACAAGAACAAGTCTCTCAGTTCCGTCAGTTTCCTCAGAGCCTCTGGGTCAACTACCATTTTGTGCCTAAGTTCCACTTGCTAAAGTCAGCTTGTCGTGCCTTCTTGACTCTGAATCCCTGAAAAATCAGTTTGCCCCTCACCACAGCCTTGTGGCCTTCCCAAATGGTCTCCTTGCTCATACCCTCCGTTGTATTTTCTTTGAAGTAGTGGGACAGGACTTCTGTGGCTCTGGAGACCACCGCCGCATCGTCCAACAGGAATTAATTTAGTCTCCACGACCAAGTTCTGTGGCAGAGCCACTGTGGCCACCACTGGGGCATGGTCGGAGATGGTGATGTTAGCTGTCAGCGTGATGTCGGGGTTGGACGGGACCTGGGGTGGGCAGGGACATGCAGCTATCAAACACCAGCCAATGATTGGGTTGCGTAAGAAATTGGGAGGGGCCACGTACACGTAGCGGCCCACCCAGATCCCATCCCTTTTGCTGTGTTTGATAGCTGCTGGGCTGGGTCTTGCCCACCCCCAAGCTTTGCTCACCCCCGACATTGCGCTGATTTCTTACAGCTTCTCTCTGCATTCAGTTGCTAATCGGTTTCACACACTGATCACAGAGCCGCTCAGTGTGTGAAACTGTCAGTGGAGTGTGGGGAGTAACACACCTGGTTACTGTTCTTTAAAATGGCGCCACCTTGCATCGCGTAATTTCGTAGTTTTGAAATAATGCAATGCTACGGCCCAGCATGCCTGCTGCCTCCTGGGATTGAGGACAAACATCTCCTGGGAGGCATAGCGGACAGGGGATGATGCGCTCAGGGTGCTCAGACCGTGGCAGGAATCAGGAAGTGGAGATGAGAAATAAAACAGTGAGTTTTAAATTATATATATATATATATATATATATATATATATATATATATATATATATATATATATATATATGTATATGTGTATATATATATATATATATATATATATATATATATGTATGTATAAAAAATATATATGCCAAACCTGTTGAAGGGCAGTGGCGTCTCCAGCTTTCATATTTAGGGGGGGCACATGGGGGGACAGGGACAAAAGTAGGGGGGCCAACTATAAAATGCAATTTTATATATATATATATTTATATTTATATATATATCTCCTGGGGCCCTTTACTACGATCCCACAGCGGGCCCTTTTACATGTTCTGCAGTGAGCTCCCTTCCTACTATACTGGGGCCCCCCAGGGTGGCAGAAAACAAGAGATATATGTTACCAGCACACCAAGAAAATATAAGGGTCCAAAGCAGTGGGAGAACTTTCAGGGTTGCAAAGGTTGTCTTGCCACCGAGCCCTGGTGTTCTGCCACTGTGGGGTTCCCCAGCTGTCCTGTCCCTGCTATTGACAGCGCTGGTCTGGCATCTGTCTCCTTGGCAGCGGCGGCAGTCCATTAGGACCTAGTGCTGGTGACATTATAGGTGCATGCAGGGGAAGGCTGGCACTATTGGTTAGAGAGAGCTGAGCCCCCAGCTGGTCACCTAGCAGCAGTAATGCTGTATAACCTTCTCTGTTGACATGCTGATCGGGATGTGATCCAGGTAATGCTCCTAGTCAGATCTAATAAATACAGTATTTATTAGCATCAAGAGTACAACCACATATATATATATATATATAATCAAACGTATGTTCCGCAGTCGTGTGGGCTCTATGCCTGTAAAGTGTGGGCTTTGATCAATAAATTCTCTGATATTTAACACTAGGATTTGACTGGGAGCATCACCTGGATTGCATCCCGATCAGCATGTCAGAGAAGGCTCCACTGCTGCTAAGCAACCTGCAGGGAGCTTAACTGTCTACAACCAATAGAGATGGGCTCGGGTGTGTTTGAAATCCCACATGCCCAATCCCGCCAGGAAGCCAACACTCCACAGTGCTAATCACAGGCAGTGAGACATATTCTGATCTGTGCAGAGCTGCGGACCGGGAAATCTCTCACTGCCTGGGATTAGCACTGTGCAGTGTGGGCTTCCTGGCAGGCTCTGGCATGTGGATTTTTGAACATGCCCAGCCCATCTCTAACAACAAATTGTGCTGGCCCTCCTGTACATCAGCCCCATAAAGTAACCAGCACTGGGTTCCAATGTGCTGCCGCCGCTGCCAAGGAGACAGAGACCAGCGCTGTGAATAGCCGGGACAGGACAGCAACTCTGGTTATTCCAGCACTGGTCCACACTGGGAGGATTCCCCCATCCACCTATAATGTGTAGATTTTTTTTTTTTCATTCAACCTAATAGTTGAATGAAAAAAAAGTGATCAATGTATGGGCTGCCTAAGAGCTAAGACCAGCCATAGACAGTTTAAATCTCAGCTGGTTCAGCAGGAACTGGCTGAGATTTGAACCATTAATGAGCAGATTATCTTATGAATATCACTAGTGGTTGCTGTATAGCCATAAACTAGTGAGAATCACTGTTTGTCGGGAGAATAGTTTCTTTCCTGCAATCTGTGGATGTAGGAAAGAAATTTGCACTGTATATTACCTGCCTAACTGAAAGTGAAAGTGTAACAGAATGGCCCGTGACACCCAGATACTTTTGAAGGATGGGGGGTACTTGAGTGCCAGCATCACTAATGACTCTTGGGTCTAGGGTCATCCTGTGCCCCTTTTGGGCATAGGGTGACTGAGAAATGATAATGATAAATTACATGGGATGGGACATTACTGATAATTCATGTTTTGCAGGATATCTTTAAATATTACAAGTTGTTAAAATCCGACTCCGACAGGTCCATAGAGTGTTTTCATTCAATGTGGGGACACATGCTTTTGAGGTGTTAATTGAGTCTGCTCCTAGACATTCCATTGTGTGATGCTAATACTGTTTTGTGTCCATTGTGCTAATTAGGTCTGCTCCTAAGACCTGTTTATTGTGTATGCTAAGGACACTGTTAAGATGTGGAATGTGACTTGTCAAGCTGTAGTAATTAACCCCTCTAAATGCGGAGCCAGACCGTCTGGGTAATGAGAGGGAATTAACTCATTGGAATGCCATTATATAAAAGAATGTGTATGAAGCCCACCATTGTGTGATGTGTGGGTGGAGTGTGTCTTTGTCCCTGTGATTAACTGTAACATGCTTGTACTGTATATAAGTAAGCTAAGTTACCATTAAAGGATTCATTCATTCATTTTGGAACCAGTACCAGAGCTTGTGTTGTCTCGGTTATTCTGGGAAATGAAATGGGTCATGTCTGATGTCTGTCGGACTGCCGGGTAAGCTGTCGTGGGGCGATGGAATGGAATATTGTAAACGGTGGTGACCATTACAGAAAGTAAATTGTGAATGTCTTGAAAGAACAGGAGAGGGGAGGGAGACAGATGGGGGAGAGAAGGGATGGAGATAATGCAGTTCAGTGATTACAGTGTACTGCAGTCTGCAGTGCACACACTTACCCATGGTCCAGGCTAGAATCTCGGGCATCATTCACACACATGCTGCTGATTTTCATATTTCCTGAACACACATCCCCACTCTTCAGATACAGCACACGAGATAGTGTGGGCGGGACTGAAAGGAGGAGGAGCTGTATTTCTCCCTGCTCGTATGTGAGGAGAGTGGGGGGGAGGTGGCTGGACTTGCTGGGCTGTAAAAGAGTGTCATAGACTGACACTCGGCTCAGCTTGCAGTCACCACTCTCGGAATTTACAGGCTGGTTCTCCTGTCCTAAGGGAGAAATCGGTCTGTTTTTTCAGTAACTGAGATGAAGGCTTGGCCCCCCCCTCCCCCACAGTGCTCATGGAGTCCTTTCTGCAACTCACTCTTCTCCATGCCAATGAGAATGCAGGGGAAGGAGCAAATCGGGCGGCTGTGGTTGTGTGAACGGTTGCATTATGCAGTGTCAGCGAGCAGAGGGAGGGGGAGGAATGCCCCACAGAGCTGACTGGGGACGCTCTTCCTCTCAGGAGAGACTGTTACTCCAGGGGCGGCCCTAGAAAAAAAAAAAAAGCATAATGTTGGGGGGTCAGGGCCCCCTCTGCCCCCCCCCCCCTAGAGTCGCCTCTGTTGCAGGGAATGCAGAGGACTTGTAAAAGAGGGTGGAACTTTAACAATTATGTGACAGCCCATCATAGTGGTCACATGACCGAAATGCCCGCCTCCAGGTGTCTGAAACCTATTAAAGGACTGGTAGGCACCGGTGCTAAGGGGTTAAAGTAAAATTGTGAAAAAGTACCTTATACAGGCTGTATGTGCAATGATTATACTCAACAAACCAAAATATAAACTTGTGACGCCACTCACCATGCACTTGGAAATTTAAAAAAAAAACATTTGATATCAAAAAGTCACTGGAAAAGACAGAATTATATATAAAAAAAACAACATCAAACTGCGCAAGCAAGCTAATAAAATGTTGGGTCCACCTCTTAGATGGCAGATTGTGACCAAAAGGATAGAGTATGTAAAGGTTTATATATTGTGGTTTTATCTCTAGGCTTGCGTGGCCTATCAGGGGAAAATATAAATATCCTTGATCAAATCTAAATTGGGGCTAGTGGGTGAATACAAAAATTCTATTAATTGTGATACTACACAAGGATGTCCGTGTCTGACAAGGTCCAATAAATGATCCATCAATCCATACTGAAAAGGGGAATGGAAAACAAAATGATCAGATGCTGTAGTAATGATGAAATAGTTGAGGAAATATATAAACAGTGGTCCAGAGGAGGTGTAATAGCAAGGGTTTCTGTAAGTGATATGATAGAACTGATTGATTGATCAACTGCAAATAATAGTCAAACTTCCATGGCCTCCCTTTCATGTAAAGGAAGTCCTCTTTAAGATCAACTCAAGCTACCATCCCCAGTCCAACTTGTAATCCAGGTGTAACAGAGACACAGTGAAGTGGGGTAAATCTGTGTCCAAATAATGGGTATACTTATCTGGTCCTAGAAGCACCAGTGTCCTTAAGTGGAGTGCGATAATCCTTTTACATAAACATCACCATATCATTAGGGTGTTTTGTAAGTGTCAGATGGTCATTATCCAGAGGTGGACCAAGGAATAGCCTGACCACTTTCGCTTATCTCCACCACCATGTGGAACATCCAGGCTTTAAATGGCTGATCGCACGTGCTCCCGCAAGCGTCACATCCACGTCGCGTACACCCCCCATCCTCACATTGCATGCGTCGTGGTATTGCGTGTCTCATACTGGGCAGTGTCCTCCCCTATACTCACAGGGGCACGGATACAGTGGAACATTGTGCTGCAAAACACTTTAGGGCCCTTTTACACCTGCAGACCATATGTCCGCTTTTTCATCCATTTCGTTTATGGATAAAAAAGGGATATACGTTGATCCCTAAGAGATAGCGGGTGTCAGTGAATGAACATCCGCTGATACCCAATCTCATCAGTGTCCGCAATCCTATTTTTCCATCTGTCTGCAGAGAGGATCGGGTGAACACGGACAGACGGTCCATGTTCATCCCTCCCCCCATAGGGGAGAGCGGAGTTTTGACAGGGCGGTCCCTGCACAGTGTGCACACTGTGCAGGGACTGCCCTGTCATCTGCCAGCTCAGAGGGGATCAACGGAGCGATCCATACATGTGAAAGGGGCCTTACGGGTGCAATACATTTCATACATTTTAGCATGATATCTTTGATCAGTACAAAGGCTGACCTTCTGAAGATAAGATTAGGCCAGAACAGCACACATTAATCCACATGAGTCCATAGGTTAGAGGCGGTAGTAGGGACCGCTACTTATATTTGATACCATAGTAAATCACAAAAATTGCTGTAACCACACTGCACGGTGAATGAAATCATGAGCACAATATATATATATATATATATATATATATATATATATATATATATATATATATAGGTATGTGAAACTGAGACTTGTTATCCACAGAATTCCCACACACCATAAGTGGTCCTATACATATACTTAAATTGGACAATGCTTAGAATATCATTAAAGGGGTTGTAAAGGTAAACGTTTTTATACCTTAATGCATCCTATGCATTAAGGTAAAAAAACATCTGACAGCACCGCCCCTTCCCCCCCCCAAACGCCCCCGTTTTACTTACCTGACCGTTCGAAATTCCTGGGCACGTCCATGTCATCCTGTTCGGTTCCCAGCCTGGCCCTTGATTGGCTAGGCTGGGCAGATTGATAGCAGCGCAGCCATTGGCTGGCGCTGCTGTCAATCACAGCGGATGACAGGGTGCGCCGGGGGGCTATGTCGGGCCATGGCTGCCGCTGTATCACGGGAGCGCGCTCGCAAAAGCTTTCCACCATGCAAGCGCGCTCTCATGAAAGTAGAAAGCTTTTGCGAGGAGGAGCCGAGACAGCTGCCGAGGGACCCCAGAAGACAGCGTTCGGGGACACTGTGTGCAAAACGAGCTGCACAGTGGAGGTAAGTATAACATGTTTGTTATTTAAAAAAATAAATAAATCTGACTTTGGTGTTCCTTTAAAGGAGTTGTAAATAATTTTATTTTGCTGAAATTACTTGTTTACAGGGTATAGAGACATAATAGTTAACTGATTCCTTTTAAAAACGATTAAAAATAGATACAAATCAATCATAAAATGTACCTGTAGTTTCTAGTTTCGTTTTTGTATGTTGTTTCCTGTCTCTGCTGTACAGAGCCACAGAGCCAATACAGGGCAGTGATGGTTTGGAAAACGAAACTGATTGGTGCTAAGGGGTTTTAGACACACAGTAATCATACCTCCTTGATTAGTGACCACAGAGAGAAAGCTCCCAGTACTGTGGTTATCAGGAAACAGACAACCAGGAAGTGTGGAGATCAGAGAAGAATTACAGCAACTTGAGAGCAAAAACGAACAATGAGCACATGAAAAAAGCACTGCGTTAAGGTAAAGGAAGCTATTAAGATAAAAAAAAACAATTTCCTTTACAAACCGTTTAAGGCCAGGGGCCTTTGTCGCCTCCACCTCCCAAATACAACAAGCTTCATGCTGGAGAACCATCTGATCAAAGTTCTCCTTACCATCTTTGGCTTCTATATATAATTTAATGAACATTTTGCGTATGGCTACATCGTCCCCACACATGCAAATCGTGACACAATTTGCACGCTGAATCATTCCAGCCATCTCATCTCTACGTAATCCATGAATTGCTCTTGGATTCCTATGTTCACCACTAAGGGAAAAGAGCAGAATATACTACTAAGCAAAGCTTCCTCTTGTGGATTAAAATAATCTAATATGCAAATTGTCAAAATAAAATGGTATGCAAATAAGGTGTAGAATTATTGAAACTTACACAAAAATATACCATTCTTACATTATCCGCCAATTTAGACTTTTATTTTCACCGCCATTTTTGGTCGATTTCATGTTATGTCTCTCACTTTCTATATAATTTAATACTATTTCTTTACATTGCTGCATGATTTAAAAAAGATGCAGCAGGTACAATTTTTTAGGTAAATATATTTCTAAAGGTGCTATTGAAATCTCCACCACATGTCCATAACAACCCATGCAATCCATACATCCAAAGAAACCTAAACAAATACGTTTAGAAATTAAGTTATGTGTAAAAAAAAAAAATTGAATCACACAAGGAAAAAATATTGAACCCATGAAGAAAGGGAGGGGCAAAAAGGCATGGAATGCCATAACGCCTACTAAGGCTGGGTTCACATTATACTACACAACAGTAGTACGACTTTCATCCTTCTTTGCTCTGCCACATCGGTCCTACATTGGTTCTACATCCATCTGACTTTCATGAACAGGATACTACTTTGATCCGACTTGATAATCTGACTTGTTCTTTGACCAATCAAAACCATCCCAGAGTGAGATAAATTCCTTTTACTGCTGCTGTAATCACATGTCGGATGTCAAAAGTCGGATGGTAAGGACGAGAATCCTACTTTTTTCTGACTTCAATGACATTCAATGGGCTGAAGAAGGATCAAAGTCTGACCAAAGTAGTACAAGGAGCATTTTCAAAGTCGGTCCGACATGTGTCGGACCAGTTAAGACGGTTTCATAGGGAAACATTGATTTTCACAAATCATGTGACATGAGCTTCCAATGTCGGAGCGTTTGTCGGACCAGTGTGAACCCGGCCTTAAATCTATCAGTTAATAATTCTAAAAATATATACTGCACTTGTCTAATATAGTATCAGAGGTGGCAGCCAACACAACAATGGAGCAAATTGTGTAAAAATGTAGAAAATTATGAAGTGCAGCGCCAAACAAAAAAAGAAGCCTAACCATGGTCAGGTAAGGCTATTAAGATAGAAAAGTTAATGCAAGAAATCCAGGCATGCTTCTGACATGTATGGTTGCAAAAAACTAATACTAATGATAAAGTCCACAGTGTAATCAAATAATGAAATTTGTGAGAACACAATATGGAGTGCATATAAGAGTACACATTATATATATATATATATATATATATATATATATATATATATATATATATATATATATATATATATATATATATATAATAATAATAATAATGTCCATCCAAATGTAATCAAGCCGTCAGAGCATATATGAGAGATGATGGCTGTTATCTTCCAAATATCACCGTATCTGGAATCCCATTCCAAAATATTCCCAATTCACAAGGTAAAAATAGATTGAATACTCTTACCGGATGTGGTGGACCCGGGAACACCGTACGGTGGTGGCTCAAGTGCACTTAGTCAACCCAATGAATGGGGAGCAGCTCCTCTCAATGGCTCTGAACTGTGGTTCTCCACGGTGTAGTAATCCAAACTGACTCTGGACGTGGAAGTGATGAATCACTGTTTTTTTGGTAAACATAGGATGGACTCTCCATAGAAAAGGAAAAAACAAGAGGACGCCTCCTCATAGTGTAAAAAATGCTGATACAAAATGTATTGTTCAGAAGGTGCAAACCAACATAAACACACACACACAGTAAAAATGCATAAAACAACATCAAAAGGAAAAAAGCAAAACAATGAAAATTGATAAAATCCCTGTATATGAAAAAAATAGCACAGTAGTGTAATGGCTGGGGCCAATGTATGTGCCCAACTGGTTTCGTGTGATAACACTTCAACTAGAGCATACATCAGCCAGACATTCCCCTGTGCTTAAATACCTGTTTATAATCATTTGATTGGTGAGCTTAGATGAGACCAACTGATGACACTTAATGATTAATTACACTTGATGAATAATTAGTGGATCCTGATAGAAATAGCTTGTGTTCCAAGGAGGGTAGGCGCTTAAAGGTGATAACATCATCTGCGCTCAAGTAGACCGGAAGTATGAAATCCTGGGTTATACCTTTATAGTAGAGAGAGGGGGAGAGGCTGGATGTATACAGGCGGGCAGCGGGGGAGCCCCAGGAGTGCATCCTGTATGGAGCCTCTCATAGAACGCCACAAATAGCGTCTCCGGGTGTCCCCCGAGAAGGTCACGTGATCGCAAGTCAAAGCAAAGTCTGATGACCTCCCGGCAGCCAATCAAAGGAGACGGCGGGGAGCCGTGTCATTGGGGAACAGCAGGTCATATGACCACACCAGGAACTAGATGGATCGCCTAGCAATGACTGGGCAGTGTATACAAACAAAACCGGAGGATGCTTTTGGATGCTTTTGAATGCTTCATGACAGTGCGATCCACATCATGAATAGGACATAAATCATAGGTCATTTAAAGCCATCGTATAAATGAAACTACAAGGGTGGTTTAGATATGATCACATATCTTGAAAGACACTGATCACAGAGGTCTCTCTGAGCTTTCAGAGCCACCATTTAAACAAATATACAGAGGTGTTTCTGAAGTCAAAAGGGCAATATGACATACCTTAAAGGCGCAAATCACAAAACCACCAAACACGTCCTATATAGAAATCAGGGAAAGGTTTTATTTTACAAATAGGAGAAGTGACAAAAAAATAAAAAAAATATTATCTTTTTGCATCGAAATTACCAACCCAGGGAGCCCTGTAATTCACCAAAGGGTGATAGGGACAAAAATGAATGAAGCTATCCCGCCAGATATAAATGTATAAATGACATAAATAAATTGGACACAATCAGGGTCTCACGGCTACTCCCAAACAGATGTACCATATGACAAGGTGCAATAATCTAACCATACTAGGGGAGCCAGGGAGACCACAGGTCCCAGGAGGGGAAGAGGAAGGGATGAGACCAGGTCTGAAGCAAAAAACTAGTGAAAAAAAGAGGAGACAAAATATGAATGAGAGATGCGACTCTCCCCATATTTCGTCCAAATGAATACTATGTGGATAGGACCCTATGCCAGATTTATAAAGGCATTAATGTCCCAATCCACGTTGAGGCCATACTGTACATAGCACTTGAGCCGGTTTATCCAGGAAGTCTGTAACCTGGATGCACCCCTCAAGCTAGATTCTCCCCTCCAATGGGGGGTATAAATCGATCCATGATCTGGAAACTGGTACCTGAAAGATTTTTTTATTGTGGTTTTCCGGATAGTGTCTAGGCACCGTATGGTTTGTCTGTCCCTTTTTGATGCTCGTTATATGTTCATCTACCCTTGTGGAAAAGGACCGTATAGTCCGGCTTACATATTGTTTCCCACAAGGGCAGGTGATAAGATATACAATGTGCTTGGTGGCACAGGTAAAAAAGTGTTTCATGGGGTATTCAATAGAAGTTGTGGCAGAACGAAAAAACTGAAGTCTTTTTCCTTCTTTTCACATTGTGGGCACACACCCTGCACCTCGGGCATGGATGGTACCCCTTCAAGAGGGGAAAGAATTGGACTGGCACTGGGGTGTCCGTTACATTTGGCGCAATTTGTCCTTTTAGAGACATAGCACCCCTGTAAATTACCCCGGCATTGGGAGGGAGTATGGGCCCTAACACTTAGTCATTCTTTAGAATGTTCCAATGTTTGCGTATGATGTATTTTATCTGTTTATGTTGGGTGGAGAAGGTGATGGTGAAAGAATGTCTAAATTTGGATTCGGCTGTTAATTTAGGTTGTTCTACCGTTGGAGTCCTCCTATCTAACATGGCAATTTGACCGATTTCTGAATGGATGGCTTGACCCTGATAGCCTTTATCCAGGAATCTATTTTTAAGTACTTCTGCTTGGGCATAATAGTCGGAAAGATTGGAACAATTCCATCAAATTCTGAGCAGTTCACTGCGAGGCACAGATTTCAGCCTTGAGGAGTGGTGACCACATTTACTGCTGCTGTAATCGCATGTCGGATGTCAAAAGTCAGATGGTAAGGACGAGGATCCTACTTTGATCTGACTTCAATGACATTCAATGGGCTGAAGTAGGATCAAAGTCTGATCAAAGTAGTACAGGTAACATTTTTAAAGTCGGTCCGACATGTGTTGGACCAGATAAGACGGCTTTCATAGGAAAACATTGATTTTCACACATCATGTGACATGAGCTTCCAATGTCGGAGCATTTGTCGGACCAGTGTGAACCCGGCCTTAAATCTATCAGTAATTGGAAAGCAATTCTGCCCCTTGTCAGTGCAAATTATTAACTGGATTAGTCTCAACTGATGGCCTATAAAAAAGGTGTATACTGTAATATAAAAAGGTGGTAATCCATGGTGTCGCATAAGAAACCTCACATGATGGGTAAAAAAACTCTCTCAAGACCTTTGAAACCTTACTTTTGCAAAACATACTCTTGGTATTGGTACAGAAGGTTTTCTTCTTTTGTTTTTTCAAAAAGGATGTTTGACACACATGGTAACAAGCAAAGGTATACATACATATGCAGAACTGAAACAAGCATTCCATAAAACATTGGAACGGCAAAAACGTAGACAATATAGTCCCCTCGCATTCCACAAAACCAACAAACAGTAAATACACAACCAACCAGGTCACAATAGCTTTCCCCCTGATAGACCAAGACATTAGTCCGGTTGCAAACAGTTGTGCCTTCCACCTGTGACCCTTTATCACACTACTTAAAGAAGCAGTCTGTCTATCCCCAGTTTAAGCGGGGCCAACCCTGGGGTATTCAACCAAGGGGCCCACAGGAACTCACATTTCCCCTGTCGGCCTCTGTGTTGATATATATATTTCTCCAGGCTAAAAGTGGATCCCATCTGCGTTATCCATTCATCTAGCTTAGGAGGCTCAATTGCCTTCCAATGATGGAGGATACGTTTACGCGCCTGAAAGAGGGCTCTGCCAATGGCTTGTTTAGGGTTATCTTCAAGCGGTAAATCGTCCAGGATACCGTCTTTAGGGTTTTGAGAACCCCCCTCCAATAAAGGTGCAACTTGGGGCACCTCCACATCCGGCAAATAAGGTCCCTGTGGTCTTGTGCACATCTGGGGCAATTACCATCCTCACCAAGAACCATTTTAGGCAATCTAGCAGGCGTGAAGTGTACCCTCATTACAATGAACAATTGTGACAGGCGTTGTGCAGCATTGAGTGAGCACACCTGGACTTCCAGCAAAGCTTCCTCCCATTGGTCCTCCTCAAATTTGATCGGGTTGCCATCACCCCGGGTGCCTTAGAATTGGGAAATGAGTTGGTGGCAATAACCATCTCCTCAATAGTAATGGGAGCTTCTAGAGATTCCACCTGGGACTCCGTCAAACATGGTAGCTCTATCACCTGCAGAAAATCCTGATCCTCCTCCAATATGTGCGTCTGCTTTGAACCAAAGAGTTCTGAATAGAAGTCCACCAATTCACGCATTACTAGGTCCGGAGCGTTCACAACCCTTCCCAGTTTATTGCGTATGGCCCCCAATAGATGGAGATGACTGCTGCGAGTGGATAATTTTGGCCAGGAGTTTGCCTGTCTTTTACTCTTCATAGAAGGCTAATTTATAAAAAAAAAAAACATTTTGTCCGCTTTAGAGGCATCAATTCTACTCAGTGCATCTCGAGCAGCTATCCACGCCTCGTGTAAACCCTCCCCAGCGTTGGCAATGTATTCTGCCTCCAAGAGTTTAACCACCTGGTCTCTATTTGCAGATGTATTGTGTTTAATGGCATTGTGTGTGGAAAAAAATGGAGCGCTGTGATACTATAGAGACAATGATTTCTCTTGGTGGGTGCTAAATCAATAATCCACTGTACTGAAACAGTGATAGAGTGCCAAAAAAAATAAAAATAATGGTGTAGGTGAATGAACTTGGTGCTGAAATAAACGCCAACAAAAAAATAAATGTAACATTAGAAAGTCCATCCAAAATTGGTGAGATGAATAGGTGGTAGAATGACCACGTGGATCCTCAGACAGAATATCACTTTCTAAATGGATATAGAAATGCGCTTACCAGAAAGCGTGGATCTGCCTGTCAGCGACAGCAGATCACTAAGGCATGAACACTCACGGGGCACAATTTGCTCGGCTTCCTCGGACTAGATCGAAGATGGGATGGATCTTCAGTGGAGGGCCATGGATGCACGATGTCCCGGAATGATGTCCTGATTATCCCAAGATGTCCACTCACAAAGGATGTGGAGGGATAATATTGAACCCCTTGAGGGGTGAGATGGGTGGAAACAGAAGACTCCAAACATGTAGGGGAGAGAAGGAAAACGCAGCCCCAAAGGTCCAGGTAAAAAAAAATAGGTTTTATTTGAATAAAACCAGAGTATACAAGTGATCACAAAATATATAAAAAGAAATGGTAAAAACCAATACCTACGCGTTTCGTCCCAGAAGGACGTCAACTGGGGCATCAACCTGTTCCCCCATATTGCACACATATAAATATAAAACATTAATGACTTGACACAGGCACATAATTGGAGGAGAGCAAGCACATGACCTGCTGGACTCGCAGCCTCCGAAAATGGACCAATAGTATGGCACAACGGAAGGACACTCCCATAGACACAGGAGTGGCCAGGTTTGAACCAATGAGGCATCAAGGAAATACAGCCACAGTGAGGTGGGAGGAATTGAAGCGTGGTGATAACCACCCACGCATCAACCCCTCCCCCGACCCAGGCAAGCATAACCAATGCCACAGCCAATTACCCAACACTCATATAATAACCGCCCCTAAGGGAGGGTAAAGGTATACCATTATGGGGAAGCTAAGGAAAGACATAAGGTACTGCCCACAAGGCGGGTCTGAACTTCAGCTCATGGATGGACATATATAAAAAAAAGGGAAGTTAGCCAGTTGGGAGCGTGTCCGGCTCAAAAACTAAAACATATCAGCTCCATCTTAACTAGAGTCAGGTGACCGAGTGTCAGATCTCCACTCTATGTTGGAAAACGAGAGCGGAGAATCTGACGGGCGGGCACCTAGCTCAACCAATCGCGTTGTCTATACGACGTCACTTCGCACAGTCGTACGACGTCACGGCGCACAGTCGTGCGCCGTCAACGTCGCGTGACGCGCACGCTGGAACACACAACACACCACTCCCAGCGCCGCAAACGACAAGCCACGGGGCTAGTACAACCTCCATACATTTTTTAGATCTTGAGATCAAAGTGGTTAATCACCGTCTTGAGTTTTCTTCATACTTCAAACCCACTGATCGTAATGGGTATATCCCTGTCGATAGTGGTCACCACCCACAGTGGCTCAAATCTGTGCCACGTAGCCAATTCCTCCGCTTGTGGCGCAACTGCACCAGGGTTGAGGATTTTATCTTTCAAGCGGCCACTTTGAAAGACAGGTTCATTGAGAAGGGCTATGTTGCCAGAGAACTAGATGCCGAAATTGATCGGATTGGTATGATTGATCAGAGCTCATTACTCCAAGTGCCAAGTCCCAAAAAGACTAAAGATGAGAAGTTTAGGTGGTCTTTACCACCTATTCGACTCAATCCATGCGGATCAAAGAAATCTTTAAGAAGCATTGGGGTGTTCTCCAAAACTACAAAGTTTTGGGACCAGCTTTGCCTGAGCATGCTGGAGTTATTTTCAGAGGTGCTCGATCAACTCAATTTCAGATTGCACCTAACATCATTGATCCTCCTAAAAAAGTATCCTTTTTTTTCAAGAATGCAAGGGATATTTTCCTTGTCGGAAGTGTAATGTGTGTCTGCATAACATCAGCGGCAGACGTAAGAGCCTAACTTTTCAATCCATGGCCACCTCACGTGTATACCAAATGGGGAGGTTCACTACATGCGCGACACAATATGTCGTATACCTTCTGACCTGTCCATGTAAAAACAATATATTGGTCGCACTTTTACCATCCGTGTTAATAAATACATAGCCAATATCAAATCAGGCAAAACTAATTACACTGTCCCCTGTCACTATCTGCAACATCACGATCGTGATCCTAAGGGAACCCAGTTTCTGGTAATTGACCAATTTGTTCCACACTGGAAAGGCGAGTCACGTATACGTGGAGTGTCTCACCTCGAAACCTACTGGATCCATGAGTTACGTACCTACCAGTCTTTTGGCATGAATGTTGAGTGGGGCATAAACTTTTTTTATTAATTTAGCCTAATTTTTGGGTATTATTACTGCTGTTCATTCCTTAATTTTATCTATGAGTGTTGATCTATGGACAGAAATTTAGTTCTGAATGATCCACTATGTTCAATGTCCATACATGTGTATCCATACATTTTGTGTTTATATGGCTGTGCTATGCTTAATTTTTTTTTCATGTTTTTGCATGTATTTGCTGTTTAATTCACTAGAGGGCGCACTCGCCTTATACCTCTATTTGTTTAGGGCGGGGTGCGCTGTCGCATGTTTATACTGCCTCTGAGGCGCCTCCCCGCGTCACATGATGTTGACGTGTGATGCCTTCCGGTTGACCACGCCTCTTTGTCGTTTGCGGCGCTGGGAGTTGTGTGTTGTGCGCTCCAGTTTGCGCGTCACGCGACGTTAACGACGCACGACTGTGCGCCGTGACGCCATACGACTGTGCGCCGTGACGCCGTACGACTGTGCGCCGTGACGTACAAACAACGTGATTGGTTGAGTTGGTGCTCGCCCCTGTCAGTTTCTTCGCACCTGTGGAAGTGCCAGCGTGCTGAGGAAGGACGGCAGGTCTCCAAGTGTGCGAAAGATGTTATATCTGTTTAGATTGCAAAAGCTGTGTAAGCGGCTTCAGTGCTTTTCTCATCACCAGTGTCTGATGGGACGGGTCTGGGAGAAGCATCACGGAGGTATCGTTAAAGAGTATGGTGTCCTGCGAGCTAGCAGCTCTCATGATGTCCTCCATGATCTTATAGAAATGTACCCGGAACACTATGCACCCCATACTCATTAACATATAGGGTGGGGGGGTTTCGGATTCCGATAAGTCCCCCGTTTGCAGACCCCGAAACCAACGGCCAGGGTTGAAGAGGCCATTGTCCCCATTAACATTCAGCAGCGGTGGCGGATGCAGGCGCCCAGGTTCCCAGCCAGGCCCAGGTAGGAAAGGTACAGTGGTGCCTCTTTCCTTTTTTTTATGACACTGGATGTTTTCTTGTTGGTGTTACGAATTAAAACATGCAGCTGTCTGCTTTAGTATTCTCTAATAGCAGGAGTGAGACTCTGTGGCACATAGGGTGTCGGCTAAAGGGTGCTGTGTGTTCTCTTAATTGGTGATTTATTTAACCCTAAAAAAAGGCCTGGGGTTTTTTCCATTTACTGTTTCAGAAAGCCACAGCAAAATCAGAGCGAGCAACAGGAATAAAATGCCCCTCATGCAGAAACCCTTTAAGGGATTCTTGGCCAAAACCACTGTGCAGATTCTGCATTGCGGACCTAGTGAGGGAAGAATCTGCACAGGGGTGTGAAGATCTCTTATCCTCTGTAAGAAAAGAGTTGGCAAAGACCCTAGGGACAGTGTGTTTCCTGGTAGAGAAAAAAGGCCAGAGTTCCAGCCAGGAACAGAGTTCTCAATCCAGCCTCCCTCCGTCAACTTCCAGACTAGTGGAGAGTAAGTCTGAGGATTAAAGGGGAAGGTCCCCCCCTCAACCGTTGATTCGGAGGATGAGGAGGAAGATGAGGCAACATCCTCTAGGTATAAACTGTCGTTTGAAGAGGTGGACGAATTGCTCAAGGCAATATATACCACTTTGGAAATCCAAAAGGGAAAATCCCAGTTGTCGGTACATGACACAATGTATTAGGGTCTGGAAGAAGTTAAACAATATAGTCTTCCCAGTTTATAAGATCCTAACGGATACTATTAAGAAAGAATAGAGGGATCCAGAAAAAGGACAGTTTTTCTCCAAAGCCCTCAAAAGACGGTTTCCTTTTGAGGAAAAGGAAGAGTTGGTTTGGAATAAAAAACAAAAATAGATGCCGCCTTCTCCCAAGTATCTAGAAAGACCGATTTAACTTTCGAGGATATGGGCATCCTTAAGGATGCTATGGACAAATGGGCTTCTCAAGTAAGCCTGGGACGCAGTATTGTCCAATCTGAAACCTGCAATGGCTGCCACGGTTGTTGCCAGGAACATGGAGTGTTGGTTGGAGAAAATTAAAAACCATTTTGATAGCAGGCACTTCCAGGAAGGATCTATTGGAGTCCTTTCCCACTTTGCTAAAAGCAGTCAAATACCGTATTTATCGCGGTATAACGCGCTCCCGCGTATACCGCGCACCCCTAAAGTGACCCCCAATCCTGTGGAAAAAAAGTTATTTTTGTACTTAGTTTTGGTGTCTTGCGCGGCATCCATCGGCGGCCTCGTCGGGTCTGGCGTCCTTCTGCGGCTTCGGGTGTCCTCTTCGGCGGGTCCGGCGTCCTTCTGCGGCTTCAGGTGTTTTTCTGCGGCTTCGGGTGTCCTTCTGCGGCGGGTCCGGTGTCCTCTTCGGCTGGTCCGGTGTCCTCGCGGCATCCTCGCGTCCTCCCCGCTTGTTTCCCGCGCCGAGTTTTGAATACTGCGCCAGCATATACCCAGTGCAGTACACTCGGGCAGGCTCGGCAACTGTCGCACTCACGTCCTGTGGGAAGAAGCCGAGACTGGCCGAATATACCCGAGTGTACTGCGCTGGGTATATGTCGGCGCAGTATTCAAAACTCGGCGCGGGAAAGGGGGTATCGGCGTATATCGTGCACCCACGATTTTGCCCTGATTTTTAGGGCAAAAAAGTGCACAATATACGCCGATAAATACGGTATATGGCAGACGATTCAGCAGAATCCATCAGGATGATGGCCAGATCCTCAGCGCTGGTTAACTCAGCGAGAAGAGTCATCTGGCTAAAAACCTGGTCGGGGGACTCTGCCTCCAAAGTAAAATTATGCAGAATTCCCTTTTTCAGGAGACCTGATGTTTGGCCCGAACTAGAGTCTGTCCTTGAAGGGACAGCAGATAAAAAAAAAAGCTGTCCCACAAAAAAAGAAAGCAGTGCAGCAAAGGAAAAATGTTTGTCCTTTTCAGCAAACCAATAAAGAAAGTGCCCAAGCTCAGAAAAAGTCCTGGAATCCTCAGAGAGGAAGAGGCAGGGGACCTCCCGAACAAACTCCTAAAAAACAATGACCATCTCCCAGTAGGCGGAAGATTACAGGACTTCCTTCCAGCTTGGGAAAAAAACAAGAAGAAATCCTTTCGTTCTGAGCCTAATCGGACAGGGGTACCAACTAGAATTCTCACAGATTCCTCCAAATCGATTTTACATCACAAATCTACCAAAGGACCGGGAAAAAGCCCTGGCTATGAAGTCTCTTTTGCAAGAACTGATGCAACAGGAACTTATTTCCGAAGTACCGAAGGATCAGCAGGTGAAAGGGTTTTATTCCCACATTTTTCTAGTCAAAAAACCATTAGGGAGGTTTCGCCTGATCCTCAATTTGAAGATTCTCAACCTGTCCATAGAGTACAAAAAATTCAGAAAGGACACAAATTTTTCTGTGAGAAATCTACTCACCCCAGGTTGTCGCATGGCTTTGATCGACCTGAGAGATGCATATTTCCATGTTCCAATAGCATCCCCATCACAAAAATTTCTGCGGCTAGCAGTCAATCTGGGAGGAGGAGAAGTGTGGCACCTGCAATTTCAGGCCCTGCCTTTCGGTCTTTCCGCTTCTCCCAGAGTGTTCACGAAAGTGATGTCAGAGGCTCTGAAACCTTTTGAGGCTGAAGGCAATTCCAATAATACCTTACTTGGACAATCTACAGCAGACTCAAGAGATGAGGTAGAGGTCAATCTGCGAATAACCAAGGCACACCTAAAGGGTTTGGGTTGGCTTCTCAACCTCCAAAAATCCAATCTTCTACCATCCCAAAGGGTGAGTTTCTTGGGCTATGAGATAGATTCAGTAAAACAGAGAATATTTTTTACTTGTTGCTATAATATATATCCCAATTAAAAAAAAAACACATATTTTTTTCTCAGTTTAGGGCGATACGTATTCTTCTACATATTTTTGGTAAAAAAAAAAAAAAAAAAAAATCGCAATAAGCGACTGGTTTGCGCAAAAGTTATAGCGCTTACAAAATAGGGGAGAGAATTATTATTTTTTATTATTTTTTTTTTTACTAGAAGTGGCGGCGATCTGCGATTTTTATTGGTACTGCGACGTCATGGCGGACACATCGGACACTTTTGACACATTTTTGGCGCCATTCACATTTATACTGCGATCAGTGCTATAAATATGCACTAATTACAGTATAAATGTGACTGGCATTGAAGGGGTTAACACTAGGGGGTGAGGAAGGGGTTAAATGTGTATGCTAGGTGTGTTCTAACTGTAGGGGGAGGGGAGGTGACCGATCTGTGTCCCTATGTAGGAAGGAACACAGATCGGGCTCCTCCCCTCCAGAGACAGGACATTGTCTCTGTGTGAGCCGGCAATGAGAGATGATCTATGAGAGATCATCTCTCATTCGCCCACAGATCACATCGCAAACGGCCGCTCTGATTGGCCGTTTGCCGCGATCTGTGATTGGCCGTGTCCAAGGGACACGGACAACACAGGGCTTCCCCGTAGCGCGCACTACAGCGCGCGCTGGGAACGCCAGAAAGACATGCCGTCAAATGACGGCATGTTGGCTATTCAGGCCCGCGCTGTTGCCGTCATCCGACGGTAGCGTGGGCCTCAAGTGGTTAAATTCTGAGATGGGCAGAAAACAACTTGGCCTCTATATCTGCAGTCTATCTAAAAGGTACGGAAAACACTCTAGCTGATCTCCTCAGCAGGAAAGAAGTAAGAGAAGCAGAGTTGTCTCTGAACCAGGAGGTATTCGAGAAAATCACAGAAAAGTGGGGGTTTCCTCAGGTGGACCTCTTTACAAAACAAGAAAATGCAAAGACACCAGCTTTCTTCTCTCTTCAGAGTCAGGATAAAGCAATCGGGATAGATGATTCAGAGTGGAATCCACGGAACTAATCTTAATAGCCCCCTTACTGGCTAAAGAGTAGTGTTGCTCACGAATATTCGCTACGAATATTGCATATTCGAGTATTCGCGAATAACTCGAATATCGCGGCGAATATTCGCTATTTCGAATATTCGTATTTTTTCAAATTTCGCAATCAATTTTGCAAATTTTTTTTTTTTTTATAAAATATAGCGAATATTCGTAAATATCGAATATTCGTGATATTTTAATAAAAAAAAAATTGCGAAATTTCGCCAATGCAAAATTTCGCCAATGCAAATTTTTTTTTAGTTTTTTTTATAAAATATCACGAATATTCGATATTAACGAATATTCGCGAATATTCTTCGAAATATTCGCGAAATATCGCGAAATCGAATATGGCGTATTCCGCTCATCACTACTAAAGAGTCCTTGGTTTGCTCCTGATGAACCTTTCAGCAAAACCCCCTTTAGATTGCTGATCAGGGCAGATCTGTTGTCTCAGAATCAGATTCTCCATCCAGATCCAGGCAATTTACCAGCCTGGTTTCTGAAGAACAAATCTTAAGACAAAAGGGATTATCAGAAAAACGTATTAATACCCTCCTGGCAAGTAGAAAAAGTCACCTGAGCTATATACTTTAAAGTTTGGAAAGTCTATAATACCTGGTGTTCCAGCAAGAACTTTAATTTTAGTAATACTATTTTGGTTCTAGAATTTCTTCAAGAAGGATTGGAGAAAGGTTTAGCAGCAAGTACCCTCATGACGCAGGTAGCTGCTTTATCATTTTTTTGGGGAAAAACCCTGTCAAGGGAACCTTTTAATAATCCGATTCTTTAGGGCTATGGCAAAAGTAAAGCCTAGACTTCTTGTTAGTTTTCCCATATGGGACTTGTCGTTGGTTCTTCAGGCTCTCACTAAGTCTTCGTTAGAACATATAGAAGGGTCTGCATGAAAATTTTTGACACTCCAAAACTATTCTGCTGGTAGCAGTAACTTCTGCTTGAAGAATAAGTGAGTTACAAGCTCTTTCAATTAAAGAACCTTTTATGAGATGTCTACCAGATAGGCTAGTCTTAAAGACAGACCCAGCTTTTCTGCCGAAAATATCATCAATATTTCACTGTACACAGGAGATAATTCTCCCTACTGTTTGCCCCTGTCCTTCGCGTCCAGTGGAAGAAGCCTTCCACACTTTGGACGTCAGGAGGTGTTCTCTAAAGCAGTGGTCACCAACCTTTTTGGCACCGGGGACCGGCTGCATGGAAAAAAATTGTGCCAAGGCCCGTGAGGGGGGGATGT
The DNA here is from genome assembly GCA_029574335.1 of Rana kukunoris. Taxonomy (NCBI): domain Eukaryota; kingdom Metazoa; phylum Chordata; class Amphibia; order Anura; family Ranidae; genus Rana; species Rana kukunoris. Next base: position 403,716,990 of record CM056050.1, read on the forward strand.
ACGCACATGCGGGGCGTAAGTAATTTTTTGCGGGCAATTTATCCGGGCAATAGCTGGTGTTCTGCTGTTGGCGCTTCAGTCATCACAGCACCATGGTTGGTATGGCGTCAGAATGATTGAAGCGCATTATTTCTTATAGTACATTGTACTATAAATTAAATAGTTCAACTCGCCATAATGCAGAATCAGTGGGAGCCATGAGCGTGTCACTTGCCATGTTGCCTGCCACCAGATGCAGCTTGTCACTTTACACGTCGCCTGCCACCAGATGAGAAATGTCACTTGCCACGTCACCTGCCAGTGCCACCAGATGAGGAATGCCACGTCACCTGCCTGTGCCACCAGATGAAGAATGCCACTTGCCACGTCACCTGCCAGTGCCACCAGATGAGGAATGTCACATCACCTGCCTGTGCCACCAGATGAGGAATGCCACTTGCCACGTCCACTGCCTGCCACCAGATGAGGAATGCCACTTGCTACGTCACCTGCCTGTGCCACCAGATGAGGAATGCCACATCGCCTGCCAGTGCCATCAGGTGAGGAATGCCACTTTACTCATCTGGTGGCCTTGAAAGGTGATGTGGCAAGTGGCATTCCTCATCTGTTGGCACAGGCAGGTGACGTGACATTACTCATCTGATGGCACTGGCAGGTGATGTGGCATGTCACGTCACCTGCCTGTGCCACCAGATGAGGAATGCCACTTGCCACATCACCTGCTAGTGCGACCAGATAAGGAATTCCACTTGCTACATCAGGTGTGGATTGTCACTGCATTTGTAGCACTGGTTCAGTGGTCTTTCAGTGAGGGCAGGAGAGCGGAGATGCAGGGCGGATGGTGAGAGATGTAACCTCTCTGCTCCTCATCGCACCTCCGACATTCAACATGCTGTGAGGGCGGAAGAGCGCTGATGCTAGGTGGACGGAGAGAGATGTCATCTGTCTGCTCCCCGCTGCACCTACGGCTGTAAAAGCGCTACGGCCCGGTAGTTGACGACCCCTGTTCTAAAGTATCTAGAAGTAACAAAGAATATCAGGAAGTCTCCTTCACTATTCATCCTGATGGAAGGTGCTAACAAGGGCAGTAAGGCTTCCAAAAGTCCCCTGGGAAGATGGTTAAAGCAAGCCATTAAAGAGGCATACATCTTTTTAGGACAAGAACCTCCGGTGGATATTTTACCTCATTCTACCAGAGCAGTGGCAGCATCATGGGCAGAAAAGGCCAGGGCATCTCCTGAGCAAATCTGCAAGGCAGCCACTTGGTCCAGTTTTTCAACCTTCATAAGGCACTACCGCTTGGATTTGATGTCAGCCTCGGACCAGTCTTTTGGTAGGAAGGTTTTACAGGCAGTGGTCCTACCCTGAAGTAAGTTTCTCAGTTATCCTTACAAGGTGCTGTCCTGAAAGGCGAAGGGAGAAAACCTTAGACTTACCGGTGACTGTATTTCTACTAGCCTTTCAGAACAGCAGCCTACTTTCCTCCCTTGGTTATCATAAGTAAGGTATCATTTGTGGGACTTGGTAATTGTCTGCTTATATCTTCCAGCATGTCAGAGGATTTCTCAGTAACAACTGAAGGCATGGTGGAAGCAGCTGCTTTTAAAAAGGGCGTGGTCATGCAGCGTTTCCTGTGAAGAGGTGAAGCTACGCTCTCCAAGGTTCTGTCCTGAAAGGCTCGTAGAAATACCGTCACCAGTAAGTCTAACTGTTTTTTTTTGTCAGGCGGAACTCCGCATTTACATTTTAGTATGCCTCCAGCAGCACTGAATGTGCTTTCCGAAAGAACGCTGGATGCAGGACAGGCCAGTAGCTCAATTGCATACTGTGCAAGCTCTGGCCAGTGATCCATCCTTAAGATTTGGTAACCCAGAGGATTTTTGGTGGGAAAGGTGTCCAAGTGTGATCTTGCACCATGTAAAACAGATGCTGGCGATGGTTGTTGGAACTGATCATACCTAGGGGCTGTGGACTAAAATATTGTCTGAACTAGGGTTGTCCAGATACCGATACTAGTATCGGTATCGGGACCGATACCGAGTATTTGCGGGAGTACTTGTACTCGCGCAAATGCTCCCGATACCTAAATAGAATACTTTTTTTGTATTTATCAACATGTTCTGTGAAAATTCTTTGAGTTTTTTACTACTGCGTGACAAGAAAATAATATTTTTTTATTAATTTTTACTAATTTTTATTCTTTTATAATGTCTTGAGTTGGAGTTCTTCATAATTCTAAAGAAAATATCCTTAGTCTGTATTGTGTTTTGAAAACGGTCACATGACATTTAAAAAAAGTATCGGTACTTGTACTCGGTCCTAAAAAAGTGGTATCGGGACAACCCTAGTCTGAACGCATCGGTCAGACGGCCACCTTTTCCACCGCTCCTTCTTTGACTGACTGAAGCCTCAGCAACACGTTGTCCAGGACCAGAATTTTGTAACCTCCCAGTCTCTGGGAACGCATTGCACAGACCTTTCTGCAAGGCCTCCCAAAGATGTTCCATCTTCTGCTCCCTCTGCACCGGCAAGTTAAGGTCCGCAACCTTACCCTTGTAACGTGGATCAAGGAGGGTTGCCAGCCAGTAATGATCCCTCTCCTTGATAGCACGAATACTAGGAATTTTCCGCAGGCTTTGCAGGATCAGGGAGGCTATACAGTGTAGGTTTGCAGAGGCATTCGGTGCAGAGTCCTCCGGGTCACTGAGAACTATATGACTCGCAGCCACGGGTTTCTTAGGACTGTAATTGATCCCCGTATGCTGAGTGCTAGGCTCCACCTGCATACTGACACAATCCTCCTCATCCTCCTCCTCTTTAAGTGCGATAGGCGGGCAAGCATAAACACTGTCTGGACAAAGGGGGCCTTGAGAGGTAAGGAAGTCCTCCTCTTCCTCCCTCCTGTTCTAAAAATGGTGAAAAAAGGAGTATAAAGGCGCCCTTCCACCTTCTCACACCCCATCTCATATACTCTCCCATTATTATAGGGAGAGTATATGATTGTCTCTATGTGGTTAGTGCACACATGAGATATATACCTTTTCTCTAGCATTAAGTTGGAGATACTAAATGATAGTTCCTATACAGTGGGTGACCGCGATATTGTGTCAATATCGCTCCCTTTCTCGGCGAGATTGACCACCTACGAGCCCCATCGCGGGGCCGAGCTGGCTTGCCGCGATGGAGACAAAGCCGTCATAAAAGCGACGGGGATCCGACTTGTATTCCCGCCAAATCTAGCTGCAGTGTTTGGTATGAATCCTGAGGGGGAACTCCACGCCAAATTTGAAATAAAAAACCGGCATGGGTTCCCCCACAATCTATACCATACCCTTACCTAAAGTACGCTGCCCGGCCGGTCAGGAAAGGAGTGGGGACGAGGGAGCGGTTGGTACCACATGGGTAGGTACCGGAGCAGGATGGGACTGTGACATCATAAGAGAGGCCTATATAAACCGGTGGGAGCTGCACACCCGGGATAACAGCAGAAAGAAGCGTTGTGTCAACATCGGAAGAAGAGAAGAAGGCAGAAGACGTCACGGAAGAGCGGTCTGGCCGCCGCTAGTAATTGAGCTAACACGAAGATATCGGCGGCCAGTCCCGGAGAGTGCCAAGACAACAGCGGAGAGCGGAGAAGATGGAAGAAGACCCCCGCAGAGCAGAGAAGACCCCCGCAGAGCGGAAGAAGGCCCCACCTGGTAATATAGCTAAAGAAGAGAAGGGGGGGCCCCCCCAGAGCTAACTAATAAATTACTTAAAAAACCCTGTGTCGTGTGTTTATTTACTTTTACACTTTGCCTCCAGGTGAATGGGTAGGGGTACGATGTACCCCATATTCATTCACCTAGGGTGGGGGGCGGTCGGTATCTGGGGTCCCCCTCATTGAAGGGGGCTCCCAGATTCCGATAAGCCCTCCACCCGCAGACCCCGACAACCAACGGCCAGGGTTGTCAGGAAGAGGCCCTGTCCTTATCAACATGGGGACAGGTTGCTCTGGGGTGGGGGGGCCGCAGTGCGCCCCCCTGCCCCAGAGCACCCAACCCCCATATGTTGAGGGCATGCGGCCTGGTACGGCTCAGGAGGGGGAATCGCTCAATCGTCCCCACTCCTTTCCTGACTGGCCGGGCAGCGTGCTTTGGATACGGGTCTGGTATGGATTGTGGGGGGACCCCCACGCCAGTTTTTCAGCGTAGGAGGGTTCTCCTTACAACCCTTACCAGACCTAAGGGCCTGGTATGCCCCTGGGGGGGGGGGGGAACCCATGCCGTTTTTTTTATTTACAATTTGGCGTAGAGTTCCCCCTCAGGATTCATACCAAACGCCGCAGCTAGATTTGGCAGGAATCCAAGTCGGATCCCTGTCGCTTCTATGACACGCTCACTGGAATCTGCTTTGTCGATTTCAGCAAGTGTGAGATGTCGGCACCCTGTCGCCGAGAATCAGCGCGATGCTGTCGTGCTGGAAACACATTCTCGGCAACAGGTACAGTATGTTATTTGGTTATCCAATCTATGTAATACACTATATGGGTGATCGACATTATGCAACTTTTTTAGTTTAACCTTCTTTACAGAATATTCGTTGTTGGTTATTTTTAGGGAGTATATATGATTATCTCCATGTATTTGATGCACACATGATATGTATATAAATGTATAGACGCATTACATTGTACGTCCGGGTTCATGAACACATTCAGTTTGGTCGTGGGAACGCACAGCACGCATAGATGCATTGCGATACACGTCAGGGTTTTCGCACGGATGGGGTATATACAGGCCCGGACTGGCCATAGGGCATACCGGGCAAATGCCGGTTTTGGCCCACTGATGGCCCTTGCGGCCCGCGAATGGCCCGCGAATGGCCCCTGCGGCCCGCGAATGGCCCGTGCGGCCCACAAACGGCCCCCGGCGGCTATTAAGCCTCACTGTGCCCATCAAATGCAGCCACTGGGCCATCAATTGTCATCACTGTGCCATGCCATCAAACGCAGCCACTGTGCCATGCCATCAAACACAGTCACTGTGCCATCAATTGTTCCTACTGTGCCATGACATCAAACGCAGCCACTGTGCCATCAATTGTCACCACTGTGCCATGCCGTCAAACACAGCCACTGTGCCACCAATTGTCACCACTGTGCCATGCCATCAAACACAGCCACAGTGCCATCAATTGTCACCACTGTGCCATGCCATCAAACGCAGCCACTGTGCCATCAATTGTCACCACTGTGCCATGCCATCAAACGCAGCCACTGTGCCATCAATTGTCACCACTGTGCCATGCCATCAAATGCAGCCACTGTGCCATGTCATCAAACGCAGCCACTGTGCCATCAATTGTCACCACTGTGCCATGCCATCAAACACAGCCACTGTGCCATCAATTGTCACCACTGTGCCATGCCATCAAACGCAGCCACTGTGCCATGCCATCAAACGCAGCCACTGTGCCCTTTAATTGTCACCACTGTGCCAATTGATGCCACTGTGCCCTTTAAATGTTGCCACTGTGCCCATTGTCGCCACTGTGCCCATTGTCGCCACTGTGCCCATTGTCGCCACTGTGCCCATTGATGCCACTGTGCCCATTGATGCCACTGTGCCCATTGTCGCCACTGTGCCCATTGTCGCGGCTAAGCCAGAGGGGGCGGCTGAGCCCTCTATAGATGCACTGCCACTGTCTATCTATCTTCTTTCTTTCTATCTTTATCTATCTTCCTTCCTTTCTATTTATCTTTTTTTATCTATCTATCTAGATCTATCTACCTATCTAACTTCCTTCTCTTCTTTTTTCCTATCTTTATCTATCTTCCTTCCTTTCTGTATCTACCTTTCTTTCTGTATCTATCTCCCTTCCTTCCCTTCTTTCTTTCTATCTGTATCTATCTTTCTTTATCTATCTTCCTTCCTTCCCTTCTTTCTTTCTATCTTTATCTATCTTTCTTTCTTTATATATATTCCTTCATATCTATCTATCCATCTATCTATCTATTTATCTATCTTCCCTTCTTTCTATATTTATCTATCTTTATTTCTTCATCAATCTTCCTTCCCTTCTTTCATTCTATCTATCTTTATCTATCTTCCCTTCTTGCTTTCTATCTTTATCTATCTTTCTTTCTCTATCTATCTTCCTTCCCTTCTTTCTTTCTATATTATTCATTCTTTCTTTATCCTTCTTCCTTCCTTTCTATCTATCTATATTGTCAGAACCATTGACGTATCTCGGCATAGAGCCTACATATACCGTCAGAATGTTTATTCTGAACTTATAAAATATTATTGTATTTATGGAAATATGTAAATCTGTGCTTTGGGAGATATACACTTTTCCGACGATACAATATATCAAAATTATTTTTTTTTGTTTAAAGATTTTATTGGTATTTCAGGATAAATTGTACAATAAAGCAATAAACATGTATCGATACATCAAGATGGGTATCAGAAGAAAAGACTTTGAATAGTAATACATTTCAAACAGTAAAAGTCATGAAAATACATTCCATAAACAGAACTAGTGTTGTCGATTTGGCGATTAGGGATTGATATCAGGATTAAAATAAAGAATATTACATTTTCTATATGAAGAAAATAAATAGAAAAGTAAAGAAGTAGAAGGAAAATAAAATAAAAATTATACATGTACATTTATATACATAGTAAACATAAGTCATGTGAGAGATTAAAAATAATTCAAATATGGATAGAATGATGAGATAGGTGCTGAAACTCTGTAGATTTCATAAAGCGTGTCCAACAACTCCATTTATCATGAAATTTAGTGGGGGAGTCTAAAGATTGGAGAATCAGGTCCTCTATTTCCGCAATTCGTTCAACTCTTCGGAGCCATTCCGAAATACTAGGGGGAGAGGTATCTTTCCAGTGTGTTGGGATGCAAAGTTTAGCTGCATTAATTAATTGTAAAATTATTGTATTTTTGTAAATGTGGTGAGGCAATGAAGAGTGGTGTAGTAGGAATTGGGCTGCGGTGAAATCTGGGGTATATGAAGTGATGAGAGTGATAATGCGATGGACTTCTTTCCAAAAGGGTTGTATGAAGGGGCAGTCCCACCAAATATGTAGTAGAGTTCCCAAAGAAGATTTGCAGCGCCAGCAATTAGGTGAAGAGGTAGGGCTGAATTTATGAATGATTTGAGGTGTCTTGTACCATTTAGAGTAAAGTTTATAACCGTTTTCTTGGGTAAGGACATTTATGGAACCCTTGTGAATGTAAGTGAAAATACGGTGCCAATCATTATTAGAGAGGTGTAAATCGAGATCTCTTTCCCATTGTAGAATTTTTTCTTCTTTCTTAAAATCCACATCACAAAACAGTAGTGAGTATGTCTTTGAAATAAGATGTCTTTGGGGGTCAGTACTGACACATATTTTTTCAAAGGAGGTTTTAGGTTTATTCCAAGTTATGAGGACCTGAATTCAGTATAGAATTTAATATAATCTCATAGTCCATTTTAGAAATTTTGAAGTCTGGAAAGGTAAAACAAAAGGTATTGTAGGTCAGAAATTGACCATTTACCAAAAGAGTTCCGCTCTCAATGAGTGAGATAAGGTAGGGTCGATAGGAGAGGAGTACTTTGTGTTAGTGAAGAGGTTCGAAATTACAGGGAAAGGTGTCATTGGGCCGGTGATGACGAGATATTAAATTTAGTACTAAGTGATCTAAAGATTTGCAATGTGGGGCCTGTAAGGGGATGTGAACTATTTTCACGGGGTATTTTATGAGGTTTAGTCCAAGGGAGGAAGTGTAAAGGAATTTTGGATGACAGCTCCTCCAGACCGATCCAATCCTTAGTCTGTCTATGAACATGCCAATCAATAATTCGGGATAAATGACAAGACCAATAATATTTTTGTAGGTTCAGCAATCCCGTCCCACCCAACAGTTTAGGGTTGACAAGCGTATTCCATTTAATCCTAGATTGTTTGGAGTTCCAAACAAAATTCAAGCATAACTTTTTATATAAATTAAAAAAGGAGGCTGGCAGTTTAATTGGGATGGTTTGTAATAAGTAAAGTAACCTCGGGAGGATATTCATTCTAATTATGGCTATTCTTCCAAACCAGGAAAAAAGGCTTTTGTCCCAATTTAGGAGGTCATCTTGAATTGGTAGAAAATTGGAGGAATATAGATTTTTTAGTTGTAGAGGTATATGTATGCCTAGATGGGTTAGGGAATATTCTTCCCATTTAAATGGAAAATTTCGTTTGCATATGGATAGTGTATCATTTTGTAGAGTGATGTTCAATGCTCTGGATTTATTAAAATTAATTTGCAAGTTGGAAATCGTAGAGAATATTGAAAAGTCTTTTAAGAGATTAGGTATGGTATTAATGGGATCCGTCAAAAAGAGTAGGATGTCGTCCGCATAAGCGGCCAACTTATATGTCTTTTTATTTATATTGATACCTTTAATGTCAGAGTTAGTATGTATTCTTCTAAGGATGGGTTCCAGGGTCAGTATGAATATGATTGGAGATGAGTTGCAGCCCTGGCGGGTCCCGTTCGCCACGGAGAAAGCGTCCGACAGGTGACCGTTAATTTTTATCCTTGCAGTTGGAGAAGCGTAAAGAGCCAGGATGTATTGTAGAATGCGATTACCAAGACCAATCGTTTTTAGGCATTCAATCATATAGTCCCAAGCCACTCTGTCGAACGCCTTCTCCGCATCGAGAGAGAGAAAGAATCCGGGCTTAGAGTGCTTTGTCAGCCAATGATGGATATTGATAGCTTTTTGAGTATTATCTCTGGATTCGTGTCCAGGCACAAAACCAACTTGGTCTAGGGAAATCAAATTTGGGATCAGTGGTAATAATCTATTAGAAATAATTTTCGCATAAAGTTTCAAATCCACATTAAGGAGGGAAATGGGCCTGTAATTGGAGACTAAAAGTGTATCTTTGTCAGGTTTCGGAATCATTGTGATGTGTGCCTCTAGAAGGTCTCTGTTGTTGATGAGGGGACAATTGGGGATTGAATTGAAGGCCCGTAAAAAATAAGCGAGGATATTATCGGTGAAGGATTTATAGTAGCCCACAGTTAAGCCATCTGGACCGGGACATTTGCCAGTTTTCAATTGTTTAAGAGCAAGTTCGGTTTCATCCCATTCAAGTGGACGATCTAAGTCTTCGGCCTCTGTTTTAGAGATGGGTTTAGGACTATGGAGCTTTAGAAATTCAGTGATCAATTGTTTTCTATGGTCGGAGTGGTCGAAATTTGGATTAGTGGAAATGTTATAAAGTTTGGAGTAGAAATTTTTGAATTGTGCAGCAATGTCAGTGGAAGAATGACATTTTTTCCCTGATGGGTCCAATATGGAGTGGATAGTTGTTAGCTTTTTTAGTTCTTAGAGTTTTAGCAAGCAGTTTTCCCGATTTGTTGCCAAATTCGCAAAAAAGTTTACGGGATAGCATAAATTTTAGTTTTGTTGTTTTGTTTAATTCTTCGAGAAGGTGTTCTCTGGCGCGTATAAGTTCATCATAAGTCTTGACCGCCAATGAATGTTTGTGTTTGTTTTCAAGTGTACGAACACGATCAGATAATGAGGTTATGTAAGCTTGCCAAGCCTTTTTACGTTTTGAAGCAATGGAAATAAGTATTCCTCTGATGACACATTTGTGAGACATCCAGAGGTTCAAAGGGTGTGTGTCGGGTGAATCATTCTCTTTAAAAAAGTGATTTAGGTGAGAGGTGATCGAGTTAATGTTATCAGGGTTGTTAAGGAGGGAGTTATCCAATCTCCATATGAAAGAGTTAACTGGTCTGGAGGAAAAGGTGAGGGAAAGTGTTTTTGGGTGGTGATCAGATAGAATCATAGGTTCAATGGATGTAGAGATTAATGAGTCAAGATCTGCCTGGTTTATAAAGAAATAGTCTATTCTAGAGTATTTGTTATGAGGTGGGGAAAAGAAAGTGTAGTCTTTGACGTTAGGATGTAAGGTGCGCCATGTGTCATGAAGACTTAGATCTTTAAGTAAATTTTTAATTGAACGAAGAGCGGAACATGGTAAAGTGGAAGTACCTGAAGAGGAATCAATCGAAGGGTTAAGAGTTACATTAAAATCTCCACCTAATATTAGCATGCCAGAATGAAAATTCTGAAGATTGTCTAAGGTGTCCCTAATGTAGGGAACTTGTTGTTTGTTAGGAACATAAATGTTAGCTAAAGTGACTTTTTTGTTGTAAAGGACACCTTTCAAAAAAATAAAACGTCCATTAGGATCTATCAAGGAATCTTCAACTTGTATCGGGCAATGTTTAGAGATAAAAATGGAAACTCCTTTTGATCTAGATTCTGGATTAGTGGCGTGATATTCAGTAGGGTATAATTTATTGTGAAAATTTGGTATATTGTCGGATTTAAAATGGGTTTCCTGTAAAAAAAACATCAGCTTTAGCTTTACGTAGTAATAAAAATAATTTCGATCTCTTCTCAGGAATGTTAAGGCCTTTAACATTTAAAGAATAAAGGTTAACATTTCGAGGGGGATTCGGATTAGTATTTGAATGAGACATTTGAATTCAAGAGTAAAGTTAAAAAAAAAAAAAAAAAACACACAAAAAAATAAAAAATAAAAATTAAAAAAATATATAAATAAAAAAAAACCCCACGGAGAAAACAAATTTGTTTTCTTAACCGTAAGTAATTAAAAAGGTCTGGTTCAGAATAGAGCAATAGGTATGCAATCTGAGAGAACAAAGCCCAGTACTCTATTACTGAGAGGGGGTTGGAAAGTTCGAATCAGGAAGAGACTGAATAATAGAATCCACATCCCGCCATCACGGCTTAGCAAGAAAAAGATAAACATAACCATGGAGAATTTTCATAAGGTCATTGAGGCACCTAATGGGATAAACTATAATATTATGAGAAATTTGAAGATAGGCTTTAATTTACTACAACTCTATAATAACACCTAAGTCAATATGTGACATAAATTGGTATCATAAATATAAACAGTAACTTCAGGGGAAATGATCTAATTTATCATTAAGACCCTGTTCAAGCATTTCATATGAGCAAAGATTAACTAATTAAAAACAAAAAGATTAGTTGTTGCTTATGTATAAGTTATATAGCATGGAAGCTATAAATTCTCTCAGTAGGGGATATATAAGATGTAATGTCCAGAAATCAACCGATAAATATTAAAAGGGTTCAGTCAAAAATGCATTTAAATACTCATTTGTTCTAAATGTTGAAATTAGAGTAGAAGATTCATGCATTAATATATATATTTGTCTGTGTTTGTAAAGACTTCCAGAAAGGAAGAGGGATGTTACTAGTAATAAAAAGGAGCTTGGAAAGGATACATTGTTGTTATGACATTTTGAGAAAAAAATCATAACAGTGTATCCATTTTTTTTTTAAAAACAAGGGTATACTTATGGAAACAAATAAGTGGGTTTCCAGGATGAACCAATAAATGCCTATGGACTATTTATAAGAAATAAAATGTGTCATCGCTAAGGGGATGTTATTTACTAGTTACCGATTCAGTTTGTCTAAATAAAATTAGATATCAGACAGAATATCAGCATTCTTAGATAGGAAGGAGAAGTATCAAATATCTAAGAATGATAAAATAACTAAATTAAACACAGATATCTAGTAGTACAGTCTTACAGGACACATGCTCATTAATCAGCGACATCTTCAGTAATCATGACGTGTCTTCCGTGAGCGAGGAGAGCCAGTTGGGTCGACATGTGGTCCGCGTGGCGTGAGGTGGTTTCTGTCAGTCGAGGGAGAGCGTCTCCTACGGAGGTTTGCCGTTTGTATTTCCATGGTTTCGGATGCTCCAGAGTTTTTCTTCTTAGGCGCGTGACGATATTCAGTATACCAGTCAGGGACTTCAATCAGTGGTAATTTAAGTGCGTCACAGAAGGGTCCTAGGTCTTCCGGCACCCTCAGTATAGCTGTGCGGCCCTGGTGTGTGGCAGAAAGTGCAAATGGAAATTTCCACCTATATACAATCCCTTTGTGTCGAAGAACCTCAAGTAGAGGTTTAAGATCCCTTCTGTTTTTTAGAGTAATGATGGAAAGATCCTGGAAAATCTGTATATGTGAGCCTTTATAGGAGAGGCTGGATTTGTTTCTAGCATTCCTGAGGATTTCTTCTTTTAATCTGTAGTCGATAATGCAGCAGATTACATCCTTAGGAGGGTCGGTGATTTTCCCCCTAGGTTTAATGGCCCTATGGAAACGTTCCATTTCTATAATGGTATGTGTAGGTCTATCCAGAATTCCATTAAACAATTCAGTGATACTTCCAAGAAGGCGTTCATTATCAATGTCTTCGGGAAGTCCCCTAACACGAATATTGTGTCTTCTTCCCCTATTCTCTAAGTCCTCAGTGTGACGTGGAGGTCTCTTAATTGTAGCGTATGAGTATCCATTTTGTAAGCCATACGGTGGAGTACTGCATCATGTTGAGCGGTGGATATTTCAACCTCTTGCACGCGATTAGCAATTTTGCGTATGTCTATACGCAGTTCGGCTATGGCTGCGGAGAGTGTTTCTTTGATGTCTGCCGCTACAGATTTAAGATCCAATAGGCTAGGTTGTACGGATCCAGTGTTCAATAGATCTTTTGTATTGTCAGCCGCCATTCCCGAATGGACAGTAGTCAAAATAGAGGGTAATATTTGTGTCTGGAGTTAAATCCAATATCTCAGTCACTGACGATGCGATGATGTTAAATCGATCGCTCAGTCTTCAAAATCAATTAGAGACCTCTTCAAAAAGTGATAAATATAGTCCGCAGTATATTGGGAACCCAAAGGTGCGATCAATGAGTGTCAATTGCGGCTATTTACCCTCCGGTAATCAATAGAAGAGCCGTGAAAGCGGGAGCTAAGGAATCAGGCAGCCATCTTCAAGCGAGGTCAAGCCAAAAAAATTATTTTATCCGTGCTATTTTGAGGACGAGTAATACAAATGAATATTTAATATATATATATATATATATATTTATTAACTAAAGATATAGTGCAAAAATTTAAATCAGGTACAATTCGGTACAAAACAAATAAATGATATGCTTCTACAATAGAGATAAATGACGCTTGAATGTTCAGATGATATTTACATTATATGACAAGGTATATTCCTAGCTCTTATTTAAATCATCCTGGCGTACTTGAGACCTTTTAGTTCTTATTGACATAACCTTGACATTGTATTATTTTTTCTCAATATCAAACAGATCTCTTGCTACTACTTATTATATACGTGTACATAACAAATGTTATATTGTACACAAGCTTTTTGTTAAATTTGGCGAGGATATATCTTCACATACGCCATCACTCTCAAACCACTATTGTTGGCACTTAGCTTTTTAAAGACAAACGTAATGCGCGTATGTCTCCTAATATTTGGAATATAATTATCTCGTACTGCAGTTAGACATAATTAACACCCAAATTATATTTGTCAAGTATATTTAAATGGTCTTAGTGGAGTGTATGTGAAAACCCCCCGAATTACCAAAAAGGTAAATAATCAAAATTCAATCTTACCAGTAATTAAGAGTCCTGTTTGAGAAGGGAAAGCCCTAATGAAGGATTCCTGTGAACCCCTTACATGTTTGGTCACTCTCTCCGCCTTCCGGCTTCCTTCAGAGATCAGAGCAACTGCCAGCCATCAGCCCTGCCATCTCTCTCCCATCGAGCTTCTTCCCATCGACCTCCTTTGATTGTCCTGTGTAATACTTTTATCTTCCCAAAGAAGTAGGTGTGTATTTCCCTATCCCATGACTAGCGATGTCACATGATCATATGTTTTGGTGGGTGACCAACTTGAACAATGCCGATATTAACCTGTAGGGGGCAGTGGTATCTAAGGAATAATTCCTAATTTTTAGGGTTATTCAGAGTTAACCAGGATTTATGACCCCCTGTGACCTGAATTTTGGTATAGCATCATAAGTTGTTATATATGTCAAACAACATGACAACAAACCTAGACATTCAGGCGGCCCCGAAATTTACGATTGAGATAAGGTGGAATGATCTACATACATGCCTACGAAATTTCCTTTAAACTAATGCTGGGATGTGATCAAAGCATCTAATACTTTGAAGTTAATATAGGATCTTATACCTGGGACTCCAATAATGTCTATGTATTTACGAGTATACTATGTGAACTACTAATACACATATATTGTCATGGCATAATGAAGACACAATACTATTTAAGATATATATATCCACTGGGATAGTGAATAAGCCCCTCTAGTCTCACAGTTTAGTGTCATGCTGTGCCAGGCTGTTAATTCTCTTATCTTATAAGTGTCAAACCCAAAGAGATATGACCCGGGATATGGCACAGATAGGCTCTTTACAACATAGAAGCAGTGTCTATTCATGCCTGAGAACCTATATTTAAACTTTGACAGGGAAGGATGGTTGTGCTAAGTTCACCATATCCATGTATATGGAACATTATGAAACCTATATTATGTGCGATCTTTATATGTATTCTTTTAACCCCAAATGTTCTGACAATATCTATTTATCTATCTTCCTTCCTTCCTTCCTTCATTTTTATCTATCCATCTTCCTTCCTTCCCTTATATCTTTCTATCTTTTATATTTCTTTATCTCTTTATCTTCCTTCCTTCCCTTCTTTCTATCTGTATCTATCTTTTTTCTTTATCTATCTATCTATCTATCTATCTATCTATCTATCTATCTATCTATCTATCTATCTATCTATCTATCCATCTTCCTTTCTTTCTATCGTAATCTTTCAATCTATCTTTCTTTATCTCACCCCACAACCTGTCATTAACCCTCGCTATGCCCCCCCCCCCCCGGGCTGCTCAGTCTAAAATGCTTGGGCCTATTTTTTGTCCCAGTCCGGGCCTGGGTATATAGTGGCGGGGATTAGACTGTGAAACCGATGCCATTAAAGAAGTCCTGAGGGACAAAAGTGGTCTGGGAACGGTTACACTTTGTTTTATTACGTTCTGACCACCGACCATCGAGTGTGCAGTGTTTTTGAAGTGAAGAGGAGAACGATCGGAGCAGGGGGGGAGAGACCTCTCGTGCTCTTTTTAAATAAATAGTTTTGATATACTTCACTATTGGAGCCATTTTTATTTTTACATGTAAAAACATTGAGGTGCTGGAGCACTGGGGAAGTCGTTTGATGCTTTTGGAGACTCTGCGATATTGCCAAGCATGTGAATGTGAGGCATATCCTATTGGTAAGCGCAATTCCATAGGGTGTGGAGTCACTGAGCATTTATGGTGTGGTGGAAAGTTTTAAAGAAGATTGTTCAAGACTTGAAATTGAATCACTTATAGACTTGGCTTGTTACAATTTATTTTTGACCACTGGATGAACGTTTTGAACATTTAATCACAATTATTCAGTTCACCTTATGTGTATGTTTATATATATATATATATATATATATATATATATATGATATACATTTTTTTTTGTATATGTATGATGCACTCTTTCACAGGGGTATATTTATTTATTTTTGTTCAGTCACTGAACTTAGCGCGGTCGTGCGATATGGCTCCCAAACAAAATTGGCGTCCTTTTTTCCCCACAAATAGAGCTTTCTTTTGGTGGTATTTGGTCACCTCCGCGGTTTTTATTTTTTGCGCTATAAACAAAAAAGGACGGCAATTTTGAAAAAAAATACAATATTTTTTACTTGTTGCTATAAAAAATAGCCCAATTTAAAAAGAAAAAATTCAGTTTAGGCCGATACGTATTATTCTACATATTTTTAGTAAAAAAAAAAAAAAAAAAAAATTGCAATAAGCGACTGGTTTGCGCAAAAGTTATAGCGCCTACAAAATAAGGGACAGAATTATTATTTTTTATTATTTATTTTTTTACTAATAATGGCGGCGATCTGTGATTTTTATTGCGACTGCGACATCATGGCGGACACATCGGACACTTTTGACACATTTTTGGCACCATTCACATTTATACTGCAACAGTGCTATAAATATGCACTAATTACTGTATAAATGTGACTGGCAGGGAAGGGGTTAACACTAGGGGGTGAGGAAGGGGTTAATGTGTATCCTGCATTGTGTTGTAACTGTGGGGGGAGGGGGGTGACTGGGGGGGTGACCGATCTGGGTCCCTATGTACTAGGAACACAGATCGGTCTGCTCTCTCCCTGACAGGACGCTGTCATTGTGAGAGCTGGCAATGAGAGATGATCTCATATGTTTACACTCTGATTGGCCGTTCGCAGCGATCTGTGATTGGCTGTGTCCGAGGGACACGGCCAGTACACAAGTTCCCCGCTGCGCGCGCTGGGAACAAAGAAAGGGGCTGCCGTGAAAACACGGCAGCCCGGAGATTTAGAACCACCCTGCGGCCGCATATAGTCATACGGCCGTAGGGAAGTGGTTAAAGCAGCTGCTTTAGGGTCTCTTTTTTTTAATTTTTTATTTTTTTAATTGGCGCAATGGGGTGTGAGAAGGTGGAAGGGCGCCTTTATACTCCATTTTTTAACCAGCTTTATAAGTGCTATTTTTGGGCCTTAAGCCTAGGTTCACATTGGAGCGATTTGTCATGCGATTTGTGAGATCAAATCGCATGACAAGTCACAGCCTATTGGAGGCAATGGCACTGTTCCAATCTGTGCAACGCTGATTTTGCGGTGCTGCATCGATTTGCAAAAGTAGTTCCTGCACTACTTTTGCCGATTTCAGGTGCGATTTCTATAGACATCTGTGTATAAAGCCACACAAATGTCTATCAAGTAGCACCTGAAATCGTGCTGACCTTGCTACTTTGAAATCGCGCTACTTCTAGTAAAGTAGCGCAATTTCAAAGTAGCATCAGTGTGAACGAGTGCTTAGAGCCTGAAAAACAAGGGGTGAAAAACAAGGGGTGAAAGGTCTTAAATTCACACATCGTTAAAGAAAATACATATATATTTTAAATGGGAGTCTTTTATGAATTCAGAATATTAACCACTTAAGGACCCACTCATGTACATATACGTTGGTATTTTAAAGATGGATACCTCGGTAACGGCAGGTACCGAGGTATCCATCTTTAGCATGAGCAGTCCTGTAAATGATAACGGTGGTCTCCGCGGCAGATTCGCCGCAAGATCAGGGCCCCCCCTCCTGCCGCTCTCCCGTGCCCTCCGCCGCTTACCGGAGCCATTGTAGCGGCGGAGGTGATCGGGTCCTGCTGTGTGGGAATGTAAGTGAGGGCAAGATGGCCCCCACCCATCCCCATAGCATAGCAGGGCGGAAGTGACGTCAAAACGTTTTTTTTTGTCATTTTTTCAAATGCCATTTCCATTTTTTTTGCATTTAAGTCTAGATATGAGATCTGAGGTCTTTTTGACCCCAGATCTCATATTTTAGAGGACATGTCATGCTTTTTTCTATTACAAGAGATGTTTACATTCCTTGTAATAGGAATAAAAGTGATCAATTTTTTTTTTACAGTGTAAAAAATGATAAAATAAAAATAAATAAGAAAACAAAGAAATCATTTTTTTTTAAAGCAAGCGCCCCGTCCCGACGAGCTCGCGCACAGAAGCGAACGCATACGCGAGTAGCGCCCGCATATGAAAACGGTGTTCAAACTACACAAGTGAGGTATCACCGCGATCGTTAGAGCAAGAGCAATAATTATAGCACTAGACCTCCTCTGTAGCTCAAAAGAGGCAACCTATAGAATTTTTTAAACGTCGCCTATCGAGATTTTTAAGGGTAAATGTTTGACGCCATGCCACGAGCTGGCGCAATTTTTAAGCGTGACATGTTGGGTATCATTTTACTCGTCGTAACATTATCTTTCACAATATATAAAAAAATTTGGCCAAATTTATTGTTGTCTTATGTTTTAATTCAAAAACGTGATTTTTTTCCAAAAAGTGTGCTTGCAAGACCGCTGTGCAAATACGGTGTGACAAAAAGTATTGCGATGACTGCCATTTTATTCTCTAGGGTGTTAGAAAAAAATATATATAATGTTTAGGGGTTTTAAGTAATTTTCTAGCAAAAAAAATGTTTTAGACTTGTAAACACCAAATCTGAAAAACACCCAAGGTCCTTAAGTGGTTAAACCTAGTTTTATCAAAGCATAATTTTCTAGACATGATGAAAAGACCTCTGATATATTAAAAAAAAAAAAAAAACCTTATGGTCCCATACAATTTGTTCTATATTATTCATAGGTGGTTAAATAAAAACTCTGATCAAAGTAGGGCCGAAACAACTAATCAATTAATCAACAGCTAATCAATTATGAAATTGATTACTATTTTCATAATCAATTAATTGGCCAGTAACATACTAGGGTTAAAAAAACAAAATTGGCCCTTTATAGTACAAATATTCGCTACTGTAAATATTTGACTGTTCCACAGTTAAAAAAAAATATGAACCCCTTACAGTAGTGATTATTTGATCTTTTTGTGCTATTGGGCTCCATGCACACTGGCTTAAAAAAACGTTGCTTCTACAGGCAGAACATACAACTCCTGTAGAAGCAGCTCAATGTTCTCCTACACATTAAGACGTTAAAGTGGATGTCACAATTTAGGCTCCATTCACATCTGAGCGACAAAACGCCGGACGCCCGTCGCGCTTGTCGCTCGAGATGTGAAATAACATTGCGGTCTATGGAGACTGTTCACATCTCCACGCCTGTCGCCTGAAAAAAAGTCCCGGACCCTTTTTTTCAGGCGACATTGGCGTTCGCTCATAGACCGCAATGTTAAAGAAAGAAAAAAAAAAAAGTTTAATCTACAGGCGGCAAGATAAGCCGCGTACGCGGCGTATCGTGTCGCCTAGGTGTGAATGCAGCCTAAGAGTATAAGATTTACAGGTTATTTACATATCTAGCTTGGACATGTTTATCATATGTTATATTATGTTTATCATAACATGAGGTGATCCAAAGTTCAATGTATATTACCAGGATGTGTTATGTGTGGGAGGGGTGGATATGTAAATAACCTGTCACTCAAAGCAAGAAGACAGAAATTTACTTTTTATTTAGGCAGGTTTTTATCTGGAATTCTGTTCATTTTCACTGAACATAAACCTCCCTGGCGGTATGATTCTTTCAGATTTTAGGTGCTGAAAGCGGTACCATTATTTGCAAGGGAATTTGACGTTTTATACTGTAGGCTTGTAATTATTAGGAATAACTCACTTAAATCTATCCAAAACAAGAGTCTAATAGGCATCCCGGGTATGATTTTTTTTATTAAAAATTATAATATAATAAATAATTATAAAAATTTATAACAAATAGTAAAAATGATTCAATAATGTAATCAAATCAAAATCACTGAAATTTGCTCAGTTGCAGAATTTTTGCTGTCATTATTTTTTTATTTTTTATGACGAATTTCCCCACAAATCGCTATCGCTAAATTCTGCAAGTGATTCTGATTTATTATTGCTGTTTTTTAGCTGCTTTAAAACAATTTTTGCCATAAAGGGACACTTTTGGTTGCTATGGCCAATCTACAGTTTGCAGGGAGAAAGAACAGTTTTTATTATATAAAAAGGACATGTAGTGCACAGGGCAGACCACTAGGGACATGGGGGGGTGTGTATTTTTTACATACAGTACTGTAATCTATAAGATTACAGTGCACTGTATGTATAGTGTTTGTTTACATTTTTGAATTTGGCACCGTTCTCCATCCCCGTGCGTCGTAACGTCGCAGGGAACAGAGATCGCGCGCGGGGACGCTGTGTGAATCGAGCGAGCACCCGCTCGCTCACACAGCGTGGATGCATCGCTGGATCCACGAGAAGGTAAGTAAACAGTCTCTGTGGATGCTGCGAGGCGAGCCCAAGTCTGACTCGGGGTTACCGTTCGTAGCACAGAAATCTAACCCTGAGTCAGACTCGGGAACACCGCCAGGGAGGTTAAGAGGATTTGTCAGATCTGGATTAACTCCTGGCAAGACTGGGCACAGATGATAGGAAATCTTATACTCTACATTGTGACATAAAAAAATTGGGTTTACATCCACTTTAACCACTTAAGGACCGGACCAATATGCTGCCAAATGACCCAAGGGGTTTTTGCGATTCGGCACTGCATCGCTTTAACAGACAATTGCGCACGTGGCTCCGAAACAAAATTCGCGTCCTTTTCTTCCCACAAATAGAGCTTTCTTTTGGTGGTATTTGATCGCCTCTGCGATTTTTTTATTTTTTGCGCTATATACAAAAATAGAGCGACATTTTTGAAAAAGAAAATCAATATTTTTTACTTTTTGTTATAAGAAAAATCAATAAACTAAATTTTAGTCAAACATTTAGGCCAAAATTTATTTAGCCACATGTCTTTAGTAAAACAAAATCGCAATAAAAAAAAAATAGCTACTTAGCGGGAACAGTGACACTAATACAGCGATCAGAAAAATGATCGCTTAGTGATGCTGGCAATAGGGAGTGAAAGGGTTAACTAGGGCGGTGATCAAGGGGTTAAAACTTTATTAGGGGGGGTACGGGGGCTACCCAGGACCTAACACTAACTGACTGTCACACTGCCTGTCACACTGACACTAAATACAGTAATCATACATGTATGATTACTGCATTCAGTGACACTGTGACAGAGGGGAGGGGGGGGGGGTTAAATGTGCCTATATGTAGTGTGTGTCAGTGTAGTGTTAGTGCAGACTTACTTGTGTTGTGATCTCTCCTCAGCGGTGGTTGAAAAAAACGCAGAGGGAGAGATCACATCGCTTCCTCCTTCCAGGGCGGGGGGGGGGCGCGTGCATTGGCTGAGAGCGATCCGGAGGGGGCGGACAAAAACGAATAGCCGCCCCCTCATCCCGGATCGCTCGTACAGCCGCACGGACCGCCGCATGTACCGGGGGGGGTCCCGATCGGACCCCCGACCCACCTCAAGGCACCAACGTATATATACGTTGATGTGTCTGTCGGTGCCATTCTGCGGACGTAAATGTACATGCGGCGGTCCTTAAGTGGTTAACCACTTAAGGACCGGACCAATATGCTGCTAAATGACCAAAGGTGTTTTTACAATTCGGCACTGCGTCGCTTTAACAGACAATTGCGCGGTCGTGGCTCCCAAACAAAATGTGCGTCCTTTTCTTCCCACAAATAGAGCTTTCTTTTGATGGCATTTGATCGCATCTGCGATTTTTATATTTTGCGCTATAAACAAAAATAGAGTGACATTTTTGAAAAAAAAACACTATTTTTTACTTTTTGTTATAAGAAAAATCGAATAAACTAAATTTTGGTCAAACATTTAGGCCAAAATGTATTCAGCCACATGTCTTTAGTAAAAAAAATCGCAATTTAAAAAAAAAATTGCTACCTAGAGGCAACAGTGACACTAATACAGCGATCAGAAAACCGATCGCTTAGTGACACTGGCAATAGGGGGTGAATGGGTTAACTAGGACGGTGATCAAGGGGTTAAACCTTTATATGGGGGGGTACGAGGCTACCGTGGACCTAACACTAACTGCCTGTCACACTAACTGTCACACTGACACTAAATGCAGTGATCAGTAAATATGATCACTGCTATTAGTGACACTGTGACAGGGGGCTGGGGGGGGGTGATCTGAAGGGGTTAATGTGCCTATGTGTGTGGTGTCAGTGTGCTGTTGGTGCGACTTAATTGTGATGTCTTCTCTCCTCTAGTCGGATCGAAAATACCGCAGAGAGGAGAGCTGACATCACTTCCTCTGCCAGTGTTTACATTACACAGGCAGAGGAAGTGCAGAGTGGAGGCTCTGCGGATTGGCTGGGAGCGATCGCGAGGGGGCGGACAGAAACCAACAGCCGCCCCCTCATCCTGGGTCTCTCCCACTGGTAAAACGACCGCCGCATGTAGCGGGGGGGGGGGGGGGTCCTGATCAGACCCCCGACCCGCAAGAAGGTACGTGCCATTCTGTGGACGTACATATACATGCGGCGGTCGTTAAGTGGTTAAGAGGCATTTTTTGAGATTAACGTTTAGAGGCCAAAAAAAAAACCTTCTCATTCACATTTCTGATTGAAGCTTGGAGGCAGAAAAAATGTAAACTCTCCTAATCTCATCTAAACTTTGTTCAAAAAGTACTCTATATGAAAGTTTTTTTACTCCAAAGAGAAGAGACTATTTTTTTAAGCCCAGTGTGCATGGAGCCTAAAGGGCTCATTTTAGTTTTTTTTTACCCCATTATGTTACTAAACATCTAATGCCGCGTACACACTGTAGTTTTTTGCGATGAAAAAAAAAGTCGTTTTTTAAAACGTAATTTAAATTGATCGTGTGTGGGCAAAACGTTGTTTTTTGTCTTCAAAAAAACGACCAAAAAAAAATTCCAACATGCTTGGATTTTTTGTGTCGTTTTTCAAAACGTTGTTTTTTGTGTCATAAAAAGTGATGGTGTGTGGGCAAAACAATGTTGAAAACAATGGGGCAGATTCACAAAACAATTACGCCTGTCTAACTGGTGTTAGACAGGAGTAATTTCAAATTTCCCGCGGCGTATCACTAGTTTGAATTCTCAAACCATGATACGCCGGCTTCGGGCTTCGATCCGAGAGGCTTACGTCTTCGTAAGCCTTCGGATCTACGCTGCCATCTATTTGCGGCGGCTGGGAGGAGTTCGCGTCGTTTTAATGCGTCGGGATATGCTAATGTGTTTTTACGGGGATTCACGAACAAACGAGCGAGCGGCGCAGTCGTTTTCGTCTATTTTTTTATACGTAAAGTTAGAGCAGCTTTTTGCTGCTCTAACTTTACGTAGCCCATGTTAAGTATGGCCGTCGTTCCCGCTTCGAATTTATTTAATTTTTTTTTTTATTTACGTAACTCGTCGGGACGTGGATCGCCCGTAAAGTACGCTACATAAACAACGAATGACGTCACGACGTGATTTCGCGCAATGCACGGCGGGAAATTTGCGAACGGAGCATGCGCAGATCGATCGCCGCGGGAACGCGCCTAATTTAAATGTTTCACGCCCCCTACTCGTCTATATATGGATTGCGACGGGAGAAATACACTACGCCGCCGTCGTTTACCGTAGAAAATCTACCTGAATTCCACGTAGAGCAAGGTAAAAAACGGCGGCGTAGCGTATTTCTGCTACGCTACGATAATCCATTTCTCTGTGAATCTGCCCCAATGTTTTTAAAGCCGCGCATGCTCAGGCAAGTTATGAGACGGAGCTTCAATGGAACAGAGTGCCGTCTAACGTGTCTTACGTCACCACGCTTTGCTAGAGCATTTTGGAAAAACGATGGTGTGTATGCAACGTCGTTTTGGAAAATGAAGTTTGAAAAACGTTGTTTTGTTTCATCACTTGAAACATCGTTTTTTTTCATCACAAAAAATGATCGTGTGTGCATTAGGCCTGTTTTTTGGTGCTTTTTGTAGAAACACACTACAATTCATTTAAAATGATTTCCTATGGGGCACGTTGACATCTATGCTTTTTTCAGCTGCTGCATATTTGGAAAGGGTTCTGGTTCAATATACTTCAACGTGAAGCTGCAGAAAAGCATGTAATGCATTTTTGCAGCAATTTGTGTTTTTTAATCTGCACAACGACAAATTGGCCAAAATAAGCATGATAAAATGCAAAAACGCATATCACAGAAAAATCATGTGCGCAAAAATGCACAGCAACAAGCACTGCAGAAAAGGATCAAATACAAACTGCATAGATATGTACCAGGCCTTATGCTGGCCACACAGATCATTTTTTCAGATGAGAATATCTTTATACATTTGCTGAATGAAATAATGTTGTTTGAAATTTTCATTTGGTTTTTACATTCTGTTTTAAAATAAATGTAATTTCTGAAAGAAAACCACATACACTGTCTGAAAATTCCTTTGACCAAGAAGTTTTCTATTTCTAAATTTTTCCATCGATTTTACCCCACTAACAATTACAAAACAAACGTTTCTTAAAATGATTAATTTTTTTTTGAAGGATGACAATCTTTTTTTTTTTTTGATCTCTGAGTCTAATAATATTTACCAGATTTAATAGTATATACTAGGGGTCTCAAAGTAATAAATTGAACGCGATTCGCGGTAAATCCCCGCGTAACAACTCCGAGCCGTGGAACCCCCCCCCCTCAACAACTTTGATCTGCGAACCCCCCCGCTCAACAACTCCGATCCGCGGAACCCCCCCGCTCATCAACTATGATCTGCGGACCCACCCCCCCATGCTCAACAACTTCGTTGGGAGGTATTCTCATTTGTCCCTCATTCTGAAGTTGAAAAGTTGGGAGGTATGCCTGATGTGCTCTGATTGTGCCCTGATGTACCCTGATATGCCATGTGCCCCAGGTACCCTGATGTGCCATGTGCTCCATGTACCCTGATGTGCCTCATGTACCCTGATGTGTCCCTGATGTGCTGGGCTCTGTACATCAGGGTACCCTGTACCCTAATGTGCCATGTGCCCTGTACTGATGTGCTGTGCCTGATGTGCTCTCATGTGCCCTGATATGCCCCATGTGCCCTGATGTGTGCCATGCACACTGATTTGCTGGGCTTTGCACCCTGATGTGCTGTTTCATGTGCCCTGTACCCTGATGTGCCATGTCCTGTACCCTGATGTGCCATGTGCCTTGTCCTGATATGTCCTGTCCTGATGTGCCGTGCTCTGTACCCTGATGTGGCCTGTTGTGCTGTACCCCTATGTGCTGTGCTCTGATGTGCCCTGTACCCTGTTGTGCCCTGATGTGCTGTGCCCTGTACCCTGATGTGCTGTGCCCTGTACCCTGATGTGCTGTGCCCTGATGTGCTGTGCCCTGATGTGCTGTGCCCTGTGCCCTCATGTGCAATGTGCCCTCATGCGCACTGTGCCCTCATGTGCGCTGTGCCATGTACCCTGTACCCTGATGTACTGTGCCCTGTGCCCTGATGAGCTGTGCCATTTGCTGGGCTCTGTGCCTTGATGTGCTGTACCCTGATGTCATGTGCCCTGATGTGCTGTGCCCTAATTTGCTGGGCTCTGAGCCTTGATGTGCTGTGCCATGATGGTGAGTGGTCAGTGTGTAGTTAAGTGGTCTGTCGGCAGTGTAGTGGTCTGTCGGCAGTGTAGTGGTCTGTCGGCAGTATGCAGTGTAGTGGTCAGTGTGCAGTGTAGTGGTCCGTGTGCAGTGGTCCGTGTGCAGTGGTCCGTGTGCTGTGGTCCGTGTGCAGTGCAGTGGTCAGGGTTAATAATGTATTTGCTGACACCAATACTACGGTTTAATAATGTGTCCGCTGACACCAGTGCTGGGGGTTAATAATGTGTCCGCTGACACCAGTGGTGGGGGTTAATAATGTGTCCGCTGACACCAGTGCTGGGGGTTAATCATGTGTCCGCTGACCCCAGTGCTGGGGGTTAATAATGCGTCCGCTGACACAGAGCTGGGGGTTAATAATACGTTCGCTGACACCAGTACTGTTTTTGAAGTTTGAAAGTTTGCATGCGGCCCCCCATGGGATATGAAAACTTGTCTTGCGGCCCTCAGGTAATTTGAGTTTGAGACCCCTGGTATATACGGTATATTTCCTCTAATAGTAAATACAGTATATCTCTTCTGTCGGTTATTCTCCTAGTGGATGTATATACTGTACATTGATCATGTTGGGTTCATTTTAGATCTGCATGGGAATTCATTACGTGTGTCTATGGCACTTTTCAAAATTCCCCCAAAAAATTACACTAACTAGAGCAGTGCAGTGTCACTATGGTGATATTGTACTGTTGTGTGTATTGATTATTGACGCTGGCTGCTGTGATGACACTATATGTCAATTCAGCCAGCTAGTGTCCATGATCTTTAGCTACAACAGTACAGCATCACCAACCAGTGCAACCAGTCAGTGTCACTCATCACATCAGTATACCATATGTCACCATAGCACTGCAGCCAGTCACCATTTACCTTTTTTTACCACCAGACTAGTGTAGCCAGCAACAATGTTCCTAACTTCAACCATACCAACCCCAGCGGCACCAGACCAGTGTTAGTCAGGAACAGTGTCACTGCAGCCAGGAACAGTGTCCCTAATCTCCACCACAGTAGTCCCGAGTGTCACCAAACCAATTTAAGCCAGCAAGTGTTCCTAATTTCTGCCAGACCATTGTAAGCCTGCAGCAGTCCCTGATCACCACCACACTAGTCCCAGTTGCACCAGAGAAGGCTAAGACAGCAACAGTGTTCATGATTACCGACACACCGGCACAGTGTTGGCTTTGCCTGCTACCTGTACTGAGCCCTGCCTATGTGTTTTACATTTCTGTCTGCTACCTTGACTGATCCTTTGGCTGTTTGCTGTCAACGTCTGTGCCTGCCACCTGAACTGACCTACTGACTACATTCCTGGGATACACCATTCTCTGCTGACAACTGTACTCCTGGAAAAAAAACTTTCTTTTGTTTAGCCTTCTGTACCTCCTGGCCAGTAAACATGGCATTTGCGGGGGCAGGCATGTACCAGTAGGCTAGGCTTGCTTAGTTTATTGGAACTGGGACTGCTATAGGTGATGCTATACACTAAGCTGAATTCCGTGACCACTTGTACAAAGGTGAGCATTACAGTACAGTGTTTTTGATGGCATCTTGGCTGAATTTTTGTAATGCACAAGATACAATGTCCGATACATAATCAGTCTGACAACGTTGTGTAAATAAGTTAAATTTTATTTCCAAATTTTCCAAAAACTTGTAGCAAAAAAGGAATCTTCAAAAGGCTCAACTTGCTTCGTAAAATATACCTTGGGGTGTTTAATCTTCAAAATCCAAAGTGCTTACTAGCGACCTCACAGTTCATTGGAAGCTACATGCCATCTGCTGTGGTGACAGACAGGACTTGTAGTTTATTCATTCACAGATTCCTGTGACTGAATGATGCAGCGGTGTAATCAGTCATGCATTTTTTTTTTAAATCGGAAAAAATGGTTTATTGTGCCAACAAAATGAAGTACAAAGTACAGATCATCATAAAGAAAGTCACAGAAAATTACAGGAGGAAACATACATCCCATAGGACACATCAGTGGCACCAAAATTATAAACAAAACAAGACACATAATGACAATGACAAAGATTAGACAGTGACCATGCAGTTTTTAAAATGTGACAGAGGGTGCAGGGAGAGGAACCCTAAATACGGGTGTAACCTATTGCATGCTCCAAAAGGTGACCTTTAAATACAGATAAAGGAAAACTCTGTCTAAAAAAATATTTAAAATTCACTTGTGTGCATCATTGCAAGAATCGGTAAATGTTAGTCAAAGTATCACAGTGCTGAAAGCTGAGAAATCATCTGGAAAGGAAGGAGGTTGTACATGCCAGTCTTCAAGTGGTTAATGTGTTTGCAGCTAAATTTTATACTACGATGTGCTAGCATCAGAATATAGTTTATGAATATTTCAACCAACAAGTAGTTCATCAGTGCTTATCTTTTTTTCCCCAGACAGGCTCTGTCCCTACTTTTTGACACATATCACAATGAAATGGAACAATTTGTTGCATCTAATGTAAGTACATTTTTCTCTAAAATGCCTGTTTATTCATGTTCATGAGCACATTTTGGCAGTTGTATGCAATGCAGAACACAAATCAAGTGGCACAAAGCAGTTGTAAATCAGAGATTTGAAATGCTGAATATGTGCTTCTACCAATTTATGAAGCAATATTAAAGTGCAACTACACTGCATCTATGCATCACAAACCAAAATTAATTTGTAATATTCAAAGTGAACACACCCACTGATCTATGTCTCCGTAATTTATTTTGCTGAGAAATTACTTTGAAAACCACCTGCTAGCATTTCTGGCTGTGGCCATCTTAAGTAAGGACAGAGATTCATGTAGCATTTACTTTCTAGAATCCATTCACCCTTAGCTCTGAGAAAACCCCTCCTGAAGACTCCAGGGATGTATAACATAATTTTCTTAGGTATTGAAAGCATGAAGTAACTGAAGAAATGCAAAAATAAAGGTTTAAATCAAGTAAACATGGTCTACTTTCTTATCTATTTACCAATGCTAGCAGTATAACTATTAACATTTGTCAATGTTGATTGAGAGTTAATTTTCACTTTAAGAATAAATTAACACCCCCCCCCCCCCCCACAAATGCTTTGAATGCTTTAGGGAAAAAAGCCTAGTATGTAGAACTCCGTTGCTGACCAGCCGCCGCAGTTATACTGCAACAAGGTGGCTCGGCTTTGCAAATCGCTGTACTGGTACAACGGTTTGTGCACTAGCTTCTGTGGGCGCGTGCCATTTGGTCAGCGGGGATCCGCTGACTTAACAAAGTAAACAAGGCCGATCTCCTTCCTGATGGGGGATTACAATGAGATCCTGTCTTTCTGCTATGCAGGAATAGGGATCTCTGTTAATTCCAGGCAGCCCATCCCCCATGCAGTTAATGTAAACACCCAGGGGGGACCAAGTTAATTGCCTGATCACCCCTGATGTTAACCCCGTGCAAATGTCAGCTAAAATAACACAGTGCCGTATCACAAAAAAGATGGTCTAGTCATTAAGGTGGTAAAATCTTCTGGGGCTGAAGTGGTTAATTGGATATAGCAGCGAATGAGACCCTCTGTCAAACTTTTACTGTTGACTGTATTATGTACAATATAATCCAGTGTACTCCATACAGCAATAGATTATGTGATCAGTGGGTGCTAAGGTTAAAGTGGTTGTAAACCTTTACCCAGTGAAGTGACTGGCCTCAAGTGATACACAAAGATGAACAAAAACCTCCTATGTGTTGTACCTGTTTATCTGCTGTCTTCTCTTCTCAGCCATTCAAAGTCCAGAATGTGATGAGTCTGAAGCATTATGGGTTGAAATGTACATGGGTGTGCGTACTACAAAGGTCATCATTGGAGTTTGTTATAGACGCCCCAGTGTTAATGAGGATGTGGGGACTCCTGGCACAGATAAAAAGGGTTGCAAGGGCTAGGACGGTGATAATAATGGGGGATTTTAACTACTCAGAAATTGACTGGAGTAATGGCACTGCTTAACAGTTATAGGGCAAGCATGTATTAACCTATTGCAAGACAATTTTATGGTGTATTTCTTTATCGTACATCACGGGACACAGAGCGCATAGCCATTACACTTGGGTTATATGGGTACCTTCAGGTGTGGACACTGGTGTAATCAATTTCACAGGAAGTTTCCTCCCTATATAACCCCCTCCCACTGGGAGTGCTTCAGTTTTTTCGCCAGTGTCTTAGGTGTTGGTCACGTCTAGCTGTCCCTCGGAGGTCTCGGGACCCAGGATAGCTAGCCGGATCCGTCCGAAGTGCTTCAAAGCCAAGGTGTACGGTACCCGGGCCCTGCTGGAGTGGGGTTTTGCCTATAATGCCTCTCCTTGGAGGGCTGGATTCTGGGCTCCAGTGCCTTGGTCTCTTCCAAGAACTAAACGCTACTGATGCCAGGATGCTATATAGGTCCAGGGGTGTGGGTTCCTTAACACAGGACCCCGGTCCCTGAAGGTCCAAGACAATACCCACGGAGATGGGGGAAGGCTGGGCCTCTTGCATTTTGCAATACCCTGCGGCGTGGAGCAGGTAAAAGGGAACCTGCGGGACTTGGTTCGACAGTAGGTATCCCCCTGGGGGTTCTGGGTTGGCTAATGGTATGCTTGTGCATCAGCCACTATCTCCACTATGTCTTTTGAGGCAGGATGGGATGTACTAATGTTTACCCAGATAACATGTAGATTTTACATCGTCAGCGTGCGTGGGGGGGGCGGGCCAGCAGCGTCAGGTCTCAGATAAAGCAAAAAAGCATTTCCTGGCTGGTCATTCCCTCCTGAGAGCAGTGGAGAGTGAGGACATAGAGCGCGCAGCTGAGCCTGTTCTGGCTAACAGTGACACCCAGTGGTGGTTTGTGGATCTTCAGGTCTGGACTTAAGTCCACACTGACCAGAAAAAAAAAAAAAAAAAGATTTTTTTTTTCTTAAAGGGACTCAGCCTTAGATCTGGCAGTATCTGAGTCGGTGCAACCTTGGACTCCAGCTAACGGGCATTGGTGTGGCAATACTCACAGGACTTTCCTCGGTATTGCCGCCTTCTCAGGCGTATGAAAATTTAGAATTTTTTTTACCATAGCCTGTCCTTATTAATGTTTCACTTCTAGCTACAACAGTTGGGTGTTGGCTGTAGGGGTGTCTCAAGGTTGTGCAATGGCTCCCAAGGGATCAGGACCAGCTAAGGCTGCAAAAGGTGCCAAAAAAGTAAAGGGGTCTCCAACGGGGTCAGAGGATTTGGGCCAGGCTCCAGTGGTCCCACCCTCACCAGATAGACCACCGAACAGCATCGTGCAGGAGCCATTGAGGGTGCTAGGGGCAGAGGCGGCCCCCAATCAACCCATTCCCGTTTATGTTACGGAAGAAATGCTAGAATCCACCCTGGGTGGGCTAGAGAAAAGGTTAACTGCTTTAATTGCCCGCTCTTTGCCGGGTGGCAAACGGGCTAGATCCCCGTCACCTAGAACGGTGTGTTCGGATGCAGAGGTCCTCTCTTCGGAGGAATTGGACCCACAGGGGGATCAAGCGGACCTGAGTCCTGACGGGTCAGACATTGAAGATTCCACTATAGATGAAATTTTTTCGGCTTCTCAAGCAGAGAGTCTGTGGATCCAGTCTCTGACGGATATGGTTCGCACTGCTTTTAAACTTCCAGTGTCACCATTGAGTGGTGCGTCTTTCCCGGTTCACCCCCTTCTGGAGAGCTTGATTTTTCATGATTTTTCAGGATTGGGCTCGACCTGATAGGATTTTTATCCCTCCTAAAAGGTTCACCATTCTCTATCCTATGGAAGAAGAATTTGCAAAGAAATGGGCACTCCCTACCGTGGACGCAGCCATTTCCTGCGTAAATAAATCCCTGACCTGTCCGGTGGAAAATGTCCAGGTGTTTAAAGATCCAGTCGACAAAAAATTGGAGACCCTACTGAAGGCTTCTTTTACTACAGTAGGTGCCGTGGTTCAGCCAGCAGTGGCAGCCATTGGCGTTTGTCAGGCTTTAAAGGATCAGACTAAACAGATATTAAGGGACATACCGGCTCAGCAAGCTCGTGAATTGGCTGACCTCCCAAGAGCTCTCTGCTTTGCAGTAGATGCTATTAAGGACTCCGTTCAACAGGCGTCCCGTTTATCTCTGCTGTTGGTTCATATGCGTCGCCTTTTGTGGCTAAAAAACTGGTCAGCAGAGGCACCCTGCAAAAAGCTTTTAGCAGGATTTCCCTTTCATGGTGGGAGACTATTCGGTGAAGACCTAGATAAATATATCCAGACCATATCAAGTGGTAAAAGTTCTTTCTTGCCTGTCAAGAAAAGATCGCGTGGGCCCGCATTTAAGCGACAGGCCTTCGCAGGCTCGGCCCCTTCAACTTCCCGTCAGTATCGACGGCCTCCCGGGCGTTCAGCATTTAATAGCCGCCCACAAGGACAAGCCACGACAGGCAAGAGGCCATGGTCTCGCAAGCCGGTTAAACCAGTCCTCAAGTCAGATTCATGAAGGGGCGCCCCCACTCTCTTGGGTGGGGGGAAGGCTTCGGTTTTTCTCCGAAGTGTGGAAGGCCAGAATTCCCGACTCTTGGGTAAGATCCGTGGTAACCACGGGCTACAAGCTAGAGTTTCGGGAAGTCCCCCCTCCTCATTTTCAGGGGTCAAGTCTTCCAAGCGTCCCATTAAAGAGGGCCTCTCTTGTAAAAGCATTGGATCGTCTCTTGCTCCAAGGGGTAATTGTAGAAGTACCAACCCAGGAATGGGGTCTGGGATTCTACTCCAACCTTTTCATAATACCAAAGCCCAATGGCGACGTCAGGCCTATCTTGGACCTCATACGCCTAAATCGCTTTCTAAACATTCAGACCTTTCGTATGGAGTCCATACGTTCGGTGGCAGCCAGCCTACATCAAGACGACTTGCTAGCATCTATAGACATAAAAGATGCGTATCTGCACGTGCCGATCTACCCGGCACATCACAGGTTTCTTCGTTTTATGATAGATCACCGCCATTACCAGTTCGTAGCCCTCCCTTTCGGGTTGGCAACAGCTCCGCGGGTATTCACAAAGGTGTTAGCCCCGGTGCTAGCCGTCCTAAGGACAGAAGGCATTTTAGTCTTGGCATACTTGGACGATCTTCTGGTTATCGACAGCTCAGCTTCCAACCTCAATCAGGCAGTAGGTCGCACAGTTCAGCATCTAGAGGAATTCGGGTGGATTGTAAACCTAGAAAAATCGGTATTGAAACCCACAAAGCAGTTGGAATATCTAGGCCTTCGGCTAGATGCAGACTGCCAGAGGATAATTTTACCTCAAGCAAAGATCAGATCAATAGCTCAAGCAGTTCAAGTGATCTTAGGCAAGAAGAGGCCGACTATTCGCCTATGTATGCGACTGCTGGGGAAGATGGTGGCCGCCTTTGAGGCTGTGCCCTACGCCCAGATCCATACCAGATATCTTCAGGCAGCCATTCTCTCTGCTTGGAACAAGTTCATTCAGGCGTTAGATCGTCCGTTAGTGCTCTCCCCGAAGGTCCGGCGCAGCCTGTCTTGGTGGCTGGTCTCTCAAAATTTGTCAAAAGGGAAATCCTTTTGCCCCATCACGTGGAAGATAGTATCCACGGATGCCAGCCTGACAGGTTGGGGGGCAGTTCTAGAAGAACAGACCCAGCAAGGGCAGTGGTCGGAGGCAGAAAAACTGCTTCCCATCAATATCTTGGAGATCAGAGCTGCTCGGCTGGCCCTGATCGCCTGGACTCTCCCCCTTCAGGGTCTGCCAGTAAGGATACAGTCCGACAACGCCACTGCGGTGGCATACATAAACCACCAGGGGGGCACGAAGAGCCCAGCAGCCCAAAGAGAAGTAAACCTGATTTTCTCATGGGCCGAAGCCCATGTACCCTGCATCTCGGCGGTGTTCATCCCAGGGATAGACAATTCTCAAGCAGATTTTTTGAGTCAACAGTTGCTCCCGGGGGAATGGTCTCTTCACCCCCAGGTATTCCAAGAGATTTGCCAAAGATTCGGAGTCCCAGATGTGGACATTATGGCAACGAGATCCAACAAAAAGTTGGACAAATTCATATCCCGAGCCAGGGATCCCTCGGCCTACGGGACCGATGCCTTGGTTTGTCCTTGGCACCAGTTTTCTCTTCTGTATGCGTTCCCTCCACTGCAGATGATTCCCCGCCTTCTACGGAGGATCCGGGTGGAGCGCAGGCCTGTGATCCCGGTGGCCCAGGAGGGCTTGGTACGCACTCATCGTGAAGATGTCAGTCGGGGCGCCGTGGCCGCTCCCCCTGCGCCCAGATCTGCTGTCTCAGGGCCCAATCTGCCATCCTGCTTCACAGCAGCTAAATTCGACGGCTTGGCGGCTGAATCCCTAATTCTTAAGGGCAGAGGCCTCTCAGATCAGGTCATATCTACGTTGATTCAGGCTAGGAAACCGGTCTCCAGAAATATTTATTACAGAGTCTGGAGAACCTAGGTGGAGTGGTGCGAGTCTCAAAAATGGCATCCTCGAAAGTTTTTTATTGACAGGATCTTGCGATTCCTCCAGGTTGGCGTTGACAAAGGGTTGGCTCTTAGTACTCTAAAGGGGCAGGTGTCGGCTTTATCAATATGGTTTCAAAGACCCTTGGCCACCCATTCGCTTATGAAAACCTTCTTGCAGGGGGTCTTGCATGTGAATCCCCCTATTAGAGCTCCCCTCTGCCCCTGGAATTGAAATCTGGTCTTGTCAGCTTTACAAAGGCAGCCGTTTGAACCTCTGACAGAAATCCCTCTTGTGCTACTAACCCGAAAGTTGGTTTTCTTGGTGGCTATGGCTTCAGCCAGAAGGGTTTCCAAGCTGGCAGCCTTGTCATGCAGGGAGCCATACCTTATTCTGCATAAGGACAGAGTGGTTCTGCGGCCTCAACCTTCTTTCCTTCCTAAGGTCATATCCAGTTTTCACTTGAATCAGGACCTAGTCCTACCATACTTCTTTCCTACTCCCCAGTCCAGAGAGGAAAGACGGCTTCATACTTTGGACGTGGTTCGAGCCATGAGGGTCTATCTCAAGGCTACAGAGAAGATTCGGAAAACAGATGTGCTTTTTGTTCTTCCGGATGGCCCCAAGAAGGGTCAGCCGGCTGCCAAGTCTTCCTTGGCTAGGTGGATTAAGCAGCTGATTTTTCAGGCATATGGTCTGAAGCGCGTTCCACCTCCCTTATCAGTTAAAGCCCATTCTACGAGGGCCATGAGTGCCTCCTGGGCGGCACACCATCAGATCTCTATGGCACAGGTTTGCAGGGCGGCAACCTGGTCTTCCGTACATACGTTTACTAAATTTTATAAGTTGGACGTTGCAAAGGGTACGGACGCAGCTTTTGGGCAGGCGGTCCTACGGGCAGCAGTATAGAATCCTCTGGCCCGGTTCACGCCCCCTTGTTTTTCTGTTGGTGGAGCCATGTTTTCTCCTGACAATGTTTTTATTTGGCTATTCTTGGCCTTACGGTCTCCCTCCCTTCATAGAGCATTGCTTTAGGACATCCCAAGTGTAATGGCTATGCACTCTGTGTCCCGTGATGTACGATAAAGAAAAAAGGATTTTTAATAAACAGCTTACCTGTAAAATCCTTTTCTTGAAGTACATCACGGGACACAGAGCTCCCACCCCTCTTTTGGGGAACATTGTGTAACCTCGGGAGAATTGCTTGCTACAAAACTGAAGCACTCCCAGTGGGAGGGGGTTATATAGGGAGGAAACTTCCTGTGAAATTGATTACACCAGTGTCCACACCTGAAGGTACCCATATAACCCAAGTGTAATGGCTATGCGCTCTGTGTCCCGTGATGTACTTCAAGAAAAGGATTTTACAGGTAAGCTGTTTATTAAAAATCCTTTTTTTATAAATACCCTAACTAGGAATGATGTTCTGCTGGACCTTGTGGTCTCAAACCATGCAGAGCTTATTACCAATATTCATATAAAAGAACATCTGGGTAGCAGTGACCATAATATGATTTAAATTTAATGTTTGCTGTATGCAACAAATACATACAGGGAATATAAAACCACTTAACTTTAAAGCCACGTACACACGAGCAGACCGGCCCAATGAAACTGGTCCGACGGACTGTTTTCATCGGACCAGGCTGAAGTGGTCTGATGGTCTGATGTGTGTACACACCATCGGACCAAAAATCCGATCAGACCAGAACGCGGTGACATAGAACACGACGTGCTGAAAAAACGAAGTTCAATGCTTCCAAGCATGCGTCGACTTGATTCTGAGCATGCGCGTGTTTTTGGTCCGATGCATCGAATCTGACAGGTGTCCGTCGGACAGATTTTAAAGCAAGTTTTAAAACTTTGGTCCGACGAAACAACGGTCCGATAGGCCGTGCACACCATCGAATTGGTCCGATGAAACTGGTCTGCAGATCAGTTTCATCGGACCGGTCTGATCGCGTGTACGTGGCCTAAGAGAGCAAATTTTACAAGGATGAGGCCTGCCCTCCAAGTTTTAGACTGGGAGGGAATATTGGCATCGATGAACACAGAACAGAAATAGGCATTCTTCAAAAAGACTGTATGTGAACGCACTGAAATACAGTATATATTTCCATGGGCGATATGTTTATAAATAAGGCTAAAATAAAACTCATGTGGCTCATGGGCAATAGCTATAAATAAGAGCTTTCAAAAAATATAAAAATGAAGCAACACTATCATTTTTTAACTGTTACAAAATGTTGGAAATCAAGAATTCAAAAATACAAAATACACAACAGATAGCATGAAGAACATATTCAAATATATTAACCACTTTAGCCCCGGACCATATTGCTGTCCAAAGACCAGAGCACTTTTTGTGATTCGGCACTGCGTCGCTTTAACTGACAATTGCGCGGTCGTGCGACAAACAAAATTGGCGTCCTTTTTTTCCTACAAATAGAGCTTTCTTTTGGTGGTATTTGATCATCTCTGCGGTTTTTATTTTTTGCGCTATAAACAAAAATAGAGCGACTATTTTGAAAAAAAATTCAATATTTTTTTACATGTTGCTATAATAAATATCCCCCCCAAAAAATCGCAATTAGCGTTTATTGATTGGTTTGCGCAAAATTTATAGCGTTTACAAAAAAGGGGGTAGTTTTATTGCATTGTTATTAATATTTTTTTTTTTACTAGTAATGGCAGCGATCAGCGTTTTTTTTCGGTACTGCGATATTATGGCGGACACATCGGACACTTTTGACACATTTTTGGGACCATCAATGCTATAAAAATGCATTGTATTACTATAAAAATGCCATTGGCAGTGAAGGGGTTAACACTAGGGGGCGGGGAAGGGGTTAAGTGTGTTCCTGTTTGTGTTCTAACTGTATGGGGGGGGGGGGTGGACTCACTAGGGGAAATCACTGATCTTCTGTTCATACATTGTATGAGCAGAAAATCAGCGTTTCTCCCGCTGACAGGAACGAGAGCTTTGTGTTTACACACAAAGCTCCTGTTCCCCGCTCTGTAACGAGTGAATGCGTGCGCCCCGGCGGCGATCAGACCCGCCGGGGGCGCGGGACTCGGGGGCGAGCGGGGGGCGCGCGCGCTTGCTACGTGCTCTTGCGGAACAGTGCCACCGTCCCGCAGTAATATGACGGCGGGCGGTCGGCAAGCAGTTAAAAGTAAAAAGGTCAGGTCTGAGCATGTAGGCCCTTTTACAGAATAAAGGCACATTTATTAAAATACTTTCTTCAACTCTGTGTATACAAAGGAGCATGGGGAGCTCAAGTGCATAATGGGGATGACATTGACAAGCTCAAAAGTGATATGGTCCAGAGATATTAAGACAAAATCAAGGTGGATAAAGCACCAGGACCAGATGGTGTCTACCCACAGATCCTAAAAAATTGTTTCTAATAGTACCACTGGATTGGTGTAGCGTTAATGTGGTGCCTATTTTTAGTGTGTTCGTTTAACTTCTATAGTATGGAAGATACTGAAGAGTTTACAAAAAGAGCACATAGATGAGTTCCTGCTTGAAATTTGTTTTTTTAACCGCATGCCGACCAGCCGCCGCAGTAATACGGCGGCAGGTCGGCACTGCTGCGCGAGAGCCCGTAGCTCTACGTCGCCACTTTCGACAGCCACTTGGGGGCGCGTGCGTGCCGCCGGCGGCCCGCGCGCACGCCCCCCGCTCGCCCCCGAGTCCCGTGCGTGTGCCCGGCGGGCACGATCGCCGCCAGGCACACGCGATCGCTCGTTACAGAGCGGGGAACGGGAGCTGTGTGCGTAAACACACAGCGCTCGTTCCTGTCAGCGGGGGAAACGCTGATTTTCTGTTCATACAATGTATGAACGGAAGATCAGTGATTCCCCCTAGTAAGTCCACCCCCCCATACAGTTAGAACACAAATAGGAACACACTTAACCCCTTCCCCGCCCCCTAGTGTTAACCCCTTCACTGCCAATGGCATTTTTATAGTAATCCAATGCATTTTTATAGCATTGATCGCTAAAAAAATGCCAATGGTCCCAAAAATGTGTCAAAAGTGTCCGAAGTGTCCGCCATAAGGTCGCAGTACTGAAAAAAAACGCTGATCGCCGCCATTACTAGTAAAAAAAAAAATAATAATAAAAATGCCATAAAACTACCCCCTATTTTGTAAACGCTATAACTTTT
Organism: Rana kukunoris; assembly: GCA_029574335.1. Classification (NCBI taxonomy): domain Eukaryota; kingdom Metazoa; phylum Chordata; class Amphibia; order Anura; family Ranidae; genus Rana; species Rana kukunoris. The sequence goes on from CM056050.1 coordinate 403,754,689, forward strand.
GCGCAAACCAATCAATAAATGCTAATTGCGTTTTTTTTACGAAAAATATGTAGAAGAATACGTATCGGCCTAAACTGAGGAAAAAAAAAATGTTTTATATATTTTTGGGGGATATTTATTACAGAAAAAAGTTAAAAATATTGCATTTTTTTCAAAATAGTCGCTCTGTTTTTGTTTATAGCGCAAAAAATAAAAACCGCAGAGATGATCAAATACCACCAAAAGAAAGCTCTATTTGTGGGAAAAAAAGGACGCCAATTTTGTTTGGGAGCCACGTCGCATGACCGCGCAATTGTCAGTTAAAGTGACGCAGTGCCGAATCGCAAAAAGTGCTCTGGTCTTTGGACAGCAATATGGTCCGGGGCTAAAGTGGTTAAGCAACAGACAGCATGAATTCATGAAAGACAGGCATTGTCAAACAAACCTAATTTCTTTTTATGACAAAGTAAAACCTTGGACAAGAGGGGTGGCTGTGGATGTAGTATACTTGGATTTTGCAAAAGCGTTTGACACAGTTGCCCACACAGCTAATGTGTGAGGTAAAGTCTACAAGCTTGGAAAGACCAGTTTGTAAATGAATAGAAAACTGTCTAAAAGACAGAATTCAGAGAGTAGTGGTTAATGATTCTTACTCGGAATGGTCTAAGGTTATCAGTGGTGTACCCCAAGGTTCAGTGTTGGGACCCTTACTTTTTAATACCTGTATTAGTGATATAGGGTCAGGGATTAAGAGTACCATTTCAGTCTTTGCAAATGACGCAAAGCTATGCAGTGGATGTCTCCAACCTTCAAGCCAACCTTAATGCATTAATGAAGTTTAATGTTGATACATGTGAAGTAATGCACTCTGGTGCTAAGAATATACCGTATTTTTTGGACTATAAGACGCACTTTTTTCCTCCAAAAATCTGAAGGAAAATGTTCCCTGCGTCTTATGGAACGAATATACATTAGGCCACGCCCCCCGTCGCTGCCGGCCCCGCCCCCCGCGGCCGAACGTCATGAGAAGTAAGTGAGGGGCACAGAAATAAGTTCCTGTCTTTGTAAATCCCATCCACCTGCTCCCCTCCTCCGTTTGCAGCTCCGTCCTCTTCTCTGTCACTGTGTGCAAGACAGTGCAGCTGATGGCTCGTGAAGTGTAGCTGTCCTACATGGAGAGGATCCAATCAGCACACTGCTCCATCCAACTCCACCTCTAGCAAGCCTGCAGCCTGTCCCGACTGAGCAGCTTCACACATCCCTTCTCTTGCCCCTCCCTCCTTGCTTGTGTGTTCTGTCTGTGAAGGAGGTGGGCGGGAATAGTAAAAAGAAGCAGACAAACATGGATATACTAATGAATGAGCCAGGTAGCACCCAGGAGACAGTGAGTGTGAGTACTTCTCACCAACCCCCTCTATTCTCTCTCTTCCTAACCCCAGCTCAGCATAAAGAACATCTTTTAGAAAATCAGCTTTTGCAGGGATAATGAAGTTGTCTCTCATTTCCAGGAGCACATATTCAGGGACAATCTCTCCTTCCTTCTTTGTGCATGTTTCTAACCTTTTTCAGCACAGTTCTACCTTGAAATCATTTGAAACAATGCATTTCCCTGTGCTGTGCAGAGCTGTACACTGATCAATGACTTGTAATTTCTCTTCCTGCAGGCAGCCAGTGACTACCTTTGCAGCAAAGTGCACTGTGTTTTTAAATAAATTAAATGGCAATTCATTATTCATTAATGGCAATGTTCAGGCTGCATTAATGGCACAGGTCAGGCTGCATTTCATGGGCACTGGTAAATATTTTGGTTCTGATTTTTTTTTCTTGTTTTCCTCCTCCAAAACCTAGGTGCGTCATATGGTTAGGTGCGTCTTATGGTGCGAAAAATACGGTACATGCACCATACATACTAGGGGAAGTACAATTGGGGGAATTCGTAGTGGAAAATGCCAAGCTGCGGTTTCCAAAGCGAGCAAAGTTTTTTTCTTGTATTAAGGCAGGACTCCACAGAGAGAGATATCATTTTTCCCCTGTACAAATCATTAGTAAGACCTCATCAGGAATATGCAGTTCAGTTTCTGGGACAAGTTCTCAATAAAGATATTGGGTAACTGGAGAATGTGCAGAGAAGGGCAACCAAACTGATAAGAGGCATGGAGGAACTCTGTTATGAGGAAAAGATTAGAGGAACTGAATTTTTTCTCTTGAGAAGAAGAAATTAATCCCTCATACACACGGTCAGACTTTTGACCGTGCAAAAGTCTGCCGTGACCCCGTCGGAAGCCCGACGGACAAAAAGAGAACACGTTCTCTATCTAAGGTTTGTCGGACTTTCGACAATAAAAGTCAGATGGAGACAACACACGGCCAGACTTTCCGAGGGAAAAAAAGCTAGTTGAAATTTTTTCTCAAAGTCCAGCCGTGTGTACAAGACATAAGGGGGGGGGGGATATGATCAACATTAAACATAAGGGGTCCATATAGAGAACTTGGTGTAGAGTCATCAGAGGACAAGGGGGCATTCTTTACATCTGGAGAAAAAGAGATTTAATAACTTCCATACCGGGTTTATTCTGGCACTCCTCTCCTACATGTAAAAATCATAATTTTTTTGCTAGAAAACGACTTGGAACCCCCAAAAATTATATATATATTTTTTTTAGCAGACACCCTTGGAAATAAAATGGCGGCCGTTGCAACTTATTATGTCGCACGGTATTTGCGCAACAATTTTTCAAACGTTTCATGAATTATAAAATATATGTACAGTATAATTTAAAAGATAAAGTTACGCTGAGTAAATACCCAACATGTCACGTTTTAAAATTGTGCACACTTATGGAATGTCACCAAACTTTGGTACTTAACCACTTCAATACAGGGCTTTTATGCACCCTTCCTTCCCAGACCAAATTTTAGCTTTCACAGCTACACTGTACCCAAAACAAATTTTTATATATTTTTTTGTTTCTCTAATTTTGGTGGTATTTAATCACCACTGGGCGTTTTATTTTTTGGAATATAAGCGAAAAAATAAAAAAAATTGAAAAAATAATTTTTTTTTAGTTTCTATTGTAAAATTTTGCAAATAAGTATTTTTTTTAATATATAAATTTGGGCCAAAATGTATACTGCTACATATCTTTAGTAAAAATAACCAAAACAAGTGTATATTAATTGGTCACTGTGAAAGTTAGTCTACAAGCTATGGTGCAAATCATTGAAAAATTATCACATCTGATCACACCTGATGTACTGAAGCCTATACAGTTTCTTGAGACCCTAACAAGCCAGGAAAGTACAAATACCCTCCAAATGATTCCCTTTTGGAAAGCAGACATTCCAATGTATTTAATAAGAGGCATGGTGAGTTTTTTGAAGTTGTCATTTTTTCCCACAATTCTTTTTTTTTTTTTTTTTATGCACAAAATTGTCATAATAACAAGTTATTTCTCTCACACAGCACATGCATACTTACAATGACGCCCTAAAATACTCTGCTACTCCTCCTGAGTATAGTGATACCACATGTGTGAGACTTTTACACAGCCTGGCTAACATCCAAGTAGCACCGTCGGGCGTTCTACGAGCATAAATTGCACATCTCATTTGATGACAACCTATCACACTTTTGAAGGCCCTGAAGCAACAGGTCAATGGAAACACCCACAAAATGACCCCATTTTGGAAAGCTAGCACCCCAACGTATAATCTATGAGGCATAATGAGTCTTTTGAACTGTTCACTTTTTCCAGAAGTTTTTCGAAAATGTGGGGAAAAAATGAAAACACTTTTTTTTTTTTTTTTTTTTACGCAATGTTCATTTATAAGATATTTCCAACACATAACATGTACTTAGCAAAAGGACACCCCAAAAAACATTCTGCTACTCCTCCTGAGTATGGCGATACCAAATGTGTGAGACTTTTACACAGCCTGGCCACATAGAGGCCCAACATCCAAGAAGCACCATCAGGTGTTCTAGGGACATAAATTATGCATCTAATTTCCTTACAATCTATCACATTTTTGAAGGCCCTTCATATTTCTAGCACAGCATGTACATACCAAGAATTACAACCTAAAATACATTTTGCTGAGTAAAGGGTAAACAAAACCATTACCTGTGGTTTTAGTAGTACAATTGTCCACAGGGGGAGAGCCCTGATCCAGGCATCAGGCAGGGACGTGGTCAGCGACAGTAAATGGAATTGTCCAGGTAGCAGGCAGGAATATTGTCCATAGTCAATACAGGCAGGGATACTGTCCATATACAGTCCAGGGTCAGTGCAAGTAGAGACATTGCCAGCAGTGCCAAAATATTGGTCCTGGTAGTAAGCAGGAACATGGTCCAAGTAGCAGGCCAGGAAAGAATGGAGACGGGTAGAGGCTTCTCCCACCCAAATCTCTTTGAAGCCTCTGAGTCTCCAGACCCTAATCCGGGAATGGGAAAACTAAAAACTTAGTTTTCTTTATCCAGAAAAACATTTCTGGAGCCCCTCACATATGTGAGACCCTGTGTTCCCGCTAGCATAGCAGGGTAAAAGATCAATCCAAGAGGCAGGCAAAAAACGTGGTCAAACAGTCCAGGGTCAGTTCCAGAGCAGGCAGTGGTAGGTACAGTTAAGCGTTAGGCAAAAGCGTGGTCATATAACAAGCCAGTACAAAATATATATATATATATAGTGCAGTGCAAACCATGTAAAATATAGAATATAATAAGAATATAATAAGAAAATTGGTAAAGTCCAAACAATTCGTGACAAAAGGAGAAAAACTTCTGTAGAACATTCAGTGAGATGAATGATTGAATGAAGATCTTCACCACGTGAGAGAAAGCTAGGGTAGCAGGTATTGAAACTTATCCCTCCACCAGTGTAGATGGCTACTCTCACCTTAGGTTAAGACCACTGGGTTAGCAGATGGTCATTAGAGCATTAGGAAAACAGGATGTGAAGTAGGTCTCCTATTGATGGTCTCAGCATGGATACCGGAGCAAGGGGACATGGAAGAAAAAACAACCATCTAAGAGCTTCCGCTTGATCACTGCTTTAATCAAATAGGCATTTGACAGGCTACTCACATTTCTTCAGATGTAAACAGGCATGTACATATATGTAACACAGCTCACGGAGTTCACCAGGAATGACACCGAGCGACGTGTAGGCTCCAAAACCCCTGGACGCGTTGCGTGAAAACACTTCCTCAGCAGGGTGGAGTGGAGTCTCGCTCGGTGTCATTCCTGGTGAACTCCGTGAGCTGTGTTACATATATGTACATGCCTGTTTACATCTGAAGAAATGTGAGTAGCCTGTCAAATGCCTATTTGATTAAAGCAGTGATCAAGCGGAAGCTCTTAGATGGTTGTTTTTTCTTCCATGTCCCCTTGCTCCGGTATCCATGCTGAGACCATCAATAGGAGACCTACTTCACATCCTGTTTTCCTAATGCTCTAATGACCATCTGCTAACCCAGTGGTCTTAACCTAAGGTGAGAGTAGCCATCTACACTGGTGGAGGGATAAGTTTCAATACCTGCTACCCTAGCTTTCTCTCACGTGGTGAAGATCTTCATTCAATCATTCATCTCACTGAATGTTCTACAGAAGTTTTTCTCCTTTTGTAACAAATTGTTTGGACTTTACCAATTTTCTTATTATATTCTTATTATATTCTATATTTTACATGGTTTGCGCTGCACTATATATATATATATATTTTGTACTACTTGGGATTTGTTTGAAGGTCCTTTTTGTGCTTAGCTTGCATTCCCTACATACATTAACTGTTTGGTTTCTGCATCTTTTCTATGGATTAATTTGTAGTGATACATATTTTCACTTTATTTATTTATTTACTTATTTATATTTTTTATGCTATATTAATCACGTTGATCATACATATTTTTGCGCTGATTGCACCCTCTATTTGCATATAACAAGCCAGGGTCAGTTCCAGAGTAGGCAGAGGTAGGTACAGTTTAGCGTTGGGCAGAAGCGTGGTCGTTTAGCAGGTCAGGGTCAGTTCCGGAGAAGGCATCGGTATGTACAGTAGCATAAGGGGTCTGGCGGTAAATGATAATTACATTTACCATACTTTCCTAATAATGAAGGAAAGTATGGTAACTGTGGAAACATCCAATAATACAAAGACCTGGTTGAGAAGGACAATCGGGGCAATAATCCATGGTGTCTCATCTAGTTCCTCTTTTGGTGCACACCTGGCATTTCTTTTGATGTTTTCGGCCTGTTTCATGGTGGGGGAGTCTCTCAGGAAAGTGGCGTTCATGAAGTCTGCTCACTGAAACCGAGCGAATGCTTTCTGGTGGGTTTTCTGGGTACTAAAGGGTGTTGACAATGTGTTCTTGGTACTGAAGATAAGATATGTATATGTATGTGTATGTATGTATGTATATAGGTATGGAGATAATGGAGTATGAGTACACTAGGTGCACTAGTTGGTGTACAAGAAAATTCACCTTTTTTATGTTATTGTGTGGTATATATGTCCTGGTCCATAGAATGTGTAAGGATGCAATTTAATGCAGAATAGAACATTGAATGTTCGCGGGATGGGGACCCCAGCCAAAAGAGCGGTAGTATATGACATGTTGGAAGCGCACGAGGTAGGACTGATCTGCTTGCAGAAGATACACTATACCAAGGATATTAAGAAACAAGTTCAGATTCGGAAATTTCAATATCATTCGGTCCACACCTCTTATTCGAGGGGTGTGGCGGTTTTTGTAAAAAGGGGAGTGGTGCTCACCTGTAAGCAGGTCAGTATTGATGAAGAGGGGCGGTATGTTTTTCTGTACTGTGTAATAGAGAATAGGGAATATGTCACTGCAAATATATATATCCCCCCACCATTTAAGTTGGAAGTTATGTATAAATTAATGGATTTTCTCCATGGGTAAGCAGGTAGACACAATCTTATCCTGGAATGTCAGGGGCCTGCATGATCCCACAAAAAGGACTGCCTTATTTACTTTTTTTCTCGCAACAAAATCCCACTATCGTATGTCTGCAGGAATCCCACCTTACTGGTGACACTACCCAATTGTTACGTATGTCTAAATATCCTGTGCAATACCATTCTGTGCATACTAGATACTCCAGGGGTGTCAGTATATTGTTCTCTAGAACTACTGTATTTACTAAATAGGATGCACTTGTAGACCCCGGGGGCAGGTTTATTTTTCTAATGGGGATGTGGGAGTCTCGTTTATGTGTTATTGCTAATGTATATGTACCTCCACCCTTTACGCTGACGGTATTACAATGTCTAGCTAGGTTCTTGGCCAAACATCCCCAGCTCCCTGTATATGTCTTTGGAGACTTTAATAGTGCAATGGATACCTCCCTGGATATACATAAAAAGTTCTCTCGACAGGGCCCTAGGGCACATACTCTGTTAGCTAGATTTGTGACCGAGCTGGGACTTGTGGACCTGTGGAGATGTAAATCTCCCCTTCAGGCCCAGTTCTCCTGTCATTCTCTGTCTCACGCTACGCTGTCTCGCATAGATTTCGCTCTGGGTAATGATCTAACGTTCCCCTTTGATGCAGTGGTGACATACCTGGCCAGAGGCCTGTCCGACCACTCCCCGGTGCAGCTCTCCTTGGACCTCCATAAAGCATACCTGCGCTGGAAAATGAACCCCTTTTGGCTCAACTGTTTACTGACGTGGATAGCATGCGGATGCAGATCCAATATTTTTGGACGATAACAAATCAGCTGCGCCTGGAGTGGTATAGGACACGCTAAAAGCCTTTATTAGGGGGATGTGTATAAAAAAAATTTGTTCCATTAAAACGGGGAGTAGGCAGTGGGCCAATGATGCTGAGAGGGCGGTGGAGAAAGCAGAGGAATTGTATTTGCAGGACCCCACTGCCGACCATGGGAGGAAGTGAACAGACGCACAAAAACTTTACCGCACTATTCATTTACAGCAAGCTGACAATAAGAGATTTTTTACCTCCCAAACCTACTTTGAGGAGGGGAAAAAAACTGGCCACATGTTGGCTATGATAGCTAGGTCGCAGCAACCACCCCAAGTGGTACACAGTAATACGACATCAACGCAACTGACTGTCACGGACACGCCCTCTCACTGAAGGAGTTTTACTCCTTCTACCAAGACTTATACTCCTCTATGGTGACATACCCAGTAGATGACTTGACGCGCTTTCTGGAATCCATTACACTGCCCCAACTCAAGGAGACGGATAGGGAGCACCTTAACGCACCTCTCACCCTTGAACTCCCGATCGCGTTGGCCACCTTCCCAAACTCAAAAGCCCCAGGCAATGATTGTACAAAAAGTTTGGTTAGTGCTCCTAACACAGTTACTCCATACGCTTAAAAATGCATGTATGTATGAAGCTGTAGTGGTAGTAATATTGAAGCCAGGAAAGGAACCTGATAAGCCTGACTCGTACAGACCTATCTTACTGTTAAAAACGAACTTGAAACTCTTTACTAAAGTGATTGCCTTGCGACTCTCAGCGGTGATGACTGCACTGGTGCACCCCGGACCAGTCCGGCTTCATACCAAACAGATCTACGGCAAATAACCTGCGACGACTTTTCCTTAATATGCAGATCCCCGCTAATAACCAGGGACACAGAGCTATACTCTCGTTAGATGCCACTAAGGCTTTTGATAGCGTGGAGTTGGAGTATTTGTGGAAAGTTCTGGAGAAGTTTAATTTGGGTGAGGGTATCATTTCTTGGATTAAACTACTCTATAAAGCACCAAAAGCTTGCATCAGGATAAATAATACCCTTTCACCTTCCTTTGATTTACATAGGGGAACGAGGCAGGGCTGCCCCCTGTCCCCTATGCTTTTCGCTCTGCCATAGAGCCCCTGGTGGCTGCTATAAGGGGGAATTCAGACATTTAGGGTTTTAGGCGGGGAGAACTAGAAGATAAACTGGCACTATATGCAGACGATGCGCTGTTGTTTCTGGGCGACACGTCTGCATCCCTGACCAACCTCATGGAATTGGTTCACACCTTCGGAACTTTTTTACGGTTTTAAAATTAACTCGGATAAGTCCACTCGTCTTCCCCTGGATCCGCTTCTGGGACCTTTGCCGCAGATTGCTGATCAGATTACAGTTGTGGATAAATTCAAGTATTTAGGTATTATGGTCCATCCTAATCTAGATCAATATATTAAGTTGAATGTGGAACCTGTTCTTAAAAAAAATCAGGAAAAAACAACTAGCTGGGTCACGTTGCCGCTGTCCGTTGTCGGGCGCTGTAACTTGATCAAAATGATCTGGAAACCTCAGTTACTTTATGTGCTCCACAATGCCCCTATCTGGATCCCTGTCCATGTGTTTAAGAGATGTAACACCATTTACCGTGCACTAATATGGAGGAAACAGGTCCCAAAGAATTAAGCTCGAAACTTTACAGAAAATGAAGGACTCAGGAGGTCTAGCAGTACCGAACCCATTTTATTATTTTGTTGTGGCAAGAGCTACAACACCTGACAGGATGGTCACGTTCAGAGCCCTGGGACCCCACTAGAAACATAGTGTGTACCCAGGTGACTGGGGATAACCTGGTGGAATGATTAGAGGCCGGGGAAATGGGTGCTGTGGACCAGTACCCCACTCTCATACTTATAGATAAGATATGAAACCAAACCAAACAGCATCTGCAATACACGGGATACACTAACTGGTCCTGTATATGGAAGAATAGTAACTACCCAGAACTCAACAAACTACAAAACTTTTCCAACTGGGCGAGACGGGGAGTAAAGTATATCTCACAACTATATTGTGGAGGCGTGCTCATGGATTTCCAGTCACTACGTGCGGAATTTGACTTGCCCAACTTGTCTTTTTTTCCAATACTTATAGCTGCGACATGCTATTTTGGCGCAGGCCACAACTTCCACATGGGCGCTCACCAGACCGGTAGTGCTCACGCAGTTAACTATGGCGTCCTCCAGGAAAGGACAAATTTCGTCCTTGGATAGCTCCCTTATTGGTCACGTCTCTAAGGCGAGGACTTTGAGGTGCAGAGCTGGCTGGGGAGACGACATAGGACATATTTCTGATGAGGAGTGGGACGCAATATTGGGCAATCTCCCCAAGGTGTCGCTTTCATTGACTCACCCAGCTTTTTATTATTCACCGTACATACCGCACACCTGCAAAGTTACACAAATGGCGCAGAAGAGATGACCCGTTTTGTCCTCGTTGTCTGGTGGACAACGGGACACTTGTACATATGCTGTGGAGTTGCCCGGAGCTGCAGCGCTATTGAGCTGCGGTGGTGGCCACTATCAATAGCATATGGAATCTTCAATTACCTATTGATCCTAAACTCTGTTTGCTGGGGTGGTTAGACGAAGAACTATACACACCTCACACTTTCATTGCTCTTCTTAGGGTCCTGTTTCTGGCCAGGGAACTTATTGCCAGGAAATGGTTGTCTGCAATGGCCCCTATGCACACAGAGTGGATTACATCTGTAAATGATTCTCTTGTTAGGGAACAACTCACGTATAAGCATCGGGGTAGTCCGGGGAAGTTTGAGAATATATGGGATCCCTGGTTGGATTTCCCAGGTTTGGCACCATTGCAGCTTGTGCTAAACAGAATTATTGGGGGCAGAGCCACAGTATTTACTACGTTGTCTTAGATGGTGGTATTGTATAGGCATCTAATGGGTTGGGGAGGAGGGGGGGAGCCACCACTGTCTTCGCGCAGTCTCTCGGGAAAGTCCGCTATATGGTGACAGGTCCCTGCGGATTTAGTCCTTTTATTGTTTGTTTTACCCAACAGTTGAGTGTTAAATGTTTATAGCTACCTCAGGCCGCTTCCTGATGTTTAGGGGAGATTGGCATCCTGCCTTGCTCACTGACCCCTTTTTTGGGTCGGGGGCAGGGGAGGATTGAAAAATATACTGAGGGCACACTTAAAGGGTGACTAAAGGAAAACATATTTTTGCTAGATAGCTTACTTTACCTTAGTGCAGTGGTCTTTTCATTTCCTGATTGTTCGTTTTTGCTCTGAAGTTGATATATGTATTGTCTGTTCTCCCCACTTCCTGGTTCTCGGTTTGAGAAAAAGACAGCAGAGCGAGGATTCATGCTGTGGTCACTAACGTGCTCGCTCCCTCTACTGGAGACTACATTTATGCATCTGGGCGCTGTGTACGTCTTGCAGACTGCAAGGAGGTGTCAATTACTGGGTGTGTCTGACACCCCAGCACCCAGGGCCGGAGTGGGACTCATTTTCAGCCCTGGAGTTTCATGCCTTAGACCAGCCCACTTTAGTTCCCGACCAGTGGCAGTTCGTCCATAGAGGGCGCTGGAGTGCCGCCCCCTCTGGCTCTCACCGCCACTGATCTAATAATATAGATTCATGCACTGCACGAATCTATGTTATTATCGCTGCTGTTATTCAGATGGTCGACGCTTATGTCCGGCCATCTGAATAACGGCAGCTGGTTGGCTGTACGGAAGTGTCTTTCAGAGCCAGCGGCTCTGATAGGCTTTCCCAGTACAGCCCTCGGGTCCCGGAAGCTTACGCTGTATGCTCCTTGGATAAGACTGACAGGTGTCTCAGCCAATCAGGTTGGCCGGTTCTGGCTACCGGTAACCTGATTGGCTGAGACGCCTGTCAGTCATCGAGGGCGGGAGAAGACATCGTGGGACGTGGATGCCTCACTCCAGTAAAGGTAAGTGCCGGGCGGGGGAAGAGCACTTTACAGGGCACAGCGGCAACATCAATGGGCACAGTCAGTGGTGACAATAGCCACAGCGGGATGAATAGGCACAGTGGCAACATCTAAAGGGCACAGTGGGGGCAAGAGGCACAGTGGGGATAATTGGCACAGTGCCGACCATTAAAGCGCACAGTGGTGACAATTGATTGCACAGTGGCTGCGTTTAATGGCATGGCACAGTGGCTGCGTTGCATGGCACAGTGGCTGCGCTTAATGGCATGGCACAGTGGCTGCGTTGCATGGCACAGTGGCTGCGTTTAATGGCATGGCACAGTGGCTGCGTTTAATGGCATGGCACAGTGGCTGTGTTTAATGGCATGGCACAGTGGTGACAATTGATGGCACAGTAGCTGCGTTTGGCATGGCACAGTGGTGACAATTGATGGCACAGTGGCTGCATTTGATGGCATGGCACAGTGGTGACAATTGATGGCACAGTGGCTGCATTTAATGGCATGGCACAGTGACTGCATTTAATGGCATGGCACAGTGGGGCGAATTGATGGCACAGTGGCTGCGTTTGATGGCATGGCACAGTGGCTGCGTTTGATGGCATGGCACAGTGGCTGCGTTTGATGGCATGGCACAGTGGCTGCGTTTGATGGCATGGCACAGTGGCTGCTTTTGATGGCATGGCACAGTGGCTGCGTTTGATGGCATGGCACAGTGGCTGCGTTTGATGGCATGGCACAGTGGCTGCGTTTGATGGCACAGTATTCTCCCAACTACCTACCTACTTGCTAAAAGTGTGAAAGAACCCCAACTCACTCCTCACTCTTTCCATCTCTCTGTCAACATCCCTCCCCCATCACTCCACTGTCTTTCCATTATAAACAAATAAAAATACTCCAATGCGCTTCCACACCAAATTTGCTCACTACTTACAGAAAAATATGAACACCTTAAGACCATCAAGCGTAATAATCAAATATGGAATTATCATACATTTTATAAAAACACACACTATACAACACCAGCACTTTATCTACAAAACCAGCCTGATCTGTGATATTGCTGCTGCTGCTGCCTCCCCTGGCATGCTGGGATTTGTAGTGCCACAGCCTGACACATGAGGTGGTCATACAGGAGTGGAGGCTATGATAATGGGTAGGGACAGGGAGATCTGAGAAAACATGCTGCATTTAGAAGCAGAGCAGTTCACAGCCACACACAAAAACGACAGAAGCCTGCTACACAGAGCCCATCCTCCTCTCCCCTCTCTCTCTCCCCCTCTTCCTGCCCACCAAGATAAGCCACAGACAGGACTGACTGCATGTTGTTCAGCTAGCTTACCTTAGGCTAGGCTGAACTCCGTCCTCCACTGCAGGCTGCATGACTCCACTCCTCCCCCTCTCAGCATCTCCTGTGAGGAACTTGAATAAGGCGCGCTGAGAGACAGGGGGAGGGTACAAGAAACTTCACAGACTGTCGGTCTCTGTCGGCTCCAGCCGGAAACAGCACATGCGCAGTATGTACTGACGGATTGTGCTGAAACCAGCAGCCAATCTGATCCCGCGGCGCCGAGTGATGTCATCGGTCCGCGCCTGGAACGCAAGAGGCATATTTCACCGGTATTTTACCGGCCCATAACTCGACCAGCCCACCGGGAATTCTCCCGGTTCTCCCGATTGGCCACTCCGGGCCTGCCAGCACCTCCTCTCTTTCAATAAGTTTCGTTTTTGGAAACCACTGCCCTGCCTGGATCCCGTCCCCTTGCTAAGTGGAAAACTTCCCTATCAAACACACTGTGAATTTCCAAGCTGCACCAGCTGAAGGAAGAAAACGTTTTAGACAAGCTCAAAAATAAGGTAAAATCTTGCAGTCAGTGTAATATACAATATGTGTGCAATATAAAAATTATCAAATTGATGTCGCTGGTTTTTCCTTATGTAATGTGTGTGCCTCTTTCTAATCCCATCTCTCTTACCTCAGTCTGTCCTATATCCATCCATTCATCCCATCCCTCTCTCACCTCAGTATGTCCTATTTCCATCCATCCATTCATCCCATCCCTCTCTCACATCAGTCTGTCCTATATCCATTCATTCCATCCCTCGCTCACATCAGTCTGTGCTATATCCATCCATTCATCTAATCCCTCTCTCACATCAGTCTGTCCTATATCCATCCAGCCATCCCATCCCTCTCACCTCAGTCTGCCCTATATCCATCCATCCATTCATCCCATCCCTCTCTCACCTCAGTCTGTCCTATATCCATCCATCCCATCCCTCTCTCACCTCAGTCTGCCCTATATCCATCCATCCCACCCATCTCTCATGTATCATTCTGTCCTATATCCATCCATCCATCCCATTCCTCACATATCATTCTGTCCTATATCCATTAATCCCATGCCTCTCTCACCTCAGTCTGTCCTATACCCATCCATTCATCCCATCCCTCTCTCACCTCACTCTGTCCTATATCAATTCATCCCATCCCTCTCTCACATCAGTCTGTCCTATATCCATCCATTCATCCCATCCCTCTCTTACCTCAGTCTGTCCTATATCCATCCATTCATCCCATCCCTCTCTTACCTCAGTCTGTCCTATATCTATCCATCCATCCCATCCCTCTCTCACCTCAGTCTGTCCTATATCCATCCATCCATCCCATCCCTCTCTCACCTCAGTCTGTCCTGCGTCCATCCATCCATCCTATCCCTCTCTCATGTATCATTCTGTCCTATATCCATCCATCCATCCCATCCCTCTCTCACCTCAGTCTGTCCTATATCCACCCATCCCTCTCTCACCTCAGTCTGTCCTAAATCCATCCATCCATTCATCCCATCCCTCTCTCACATCAGTCTGTCCTGTATCCATCCATCCATCCATCCATCCCATCCCTCTCTCACCTTAATCTGTCCTATATCCATCCATCCCATCCCTCTCTCACATATCATTCTGTCCTATATCCATCCAGCCATCCCATCCCTCTCACCTCAGTCTGTCCTATATCCATCCAGCCATCCCATCCCTCTCACCTCAGTCTGCCCTATATCCATCCATCCATTCATCCTATCCCTCTCTCACCTCAGTCTGTCCTATATCCATCCATCCCATCCCTCTCTCACCTCAGTCTGCCCTATATCCATCCATCCATCCCACCCATCTCTCATGTATCATTCTGTCCTATATCCATCCATCCCATTCCTCACATATCATTCTGTCCTATATCCATTCATCCCATGCCTCTCTCACCTCAGTCTGTCCTATACCCATCCATTCATCCCATCCCTCTCTCACCTCAGTCTGTCCTATATCCATTCATCCCATCCCTCTCTCACCTCAGTCTGTCCTATATCAATTCATCCCATCCCTCTCTCACATCAGTCTGTCCTATATCCATCCATTCATCCCATCCCTCTCTTACCTTAGTCTGTCCTATATCCATCCATCCCATCCCTCTCTCACCTCAGTCTGTCCTATATCCATCCATCCATCCCATCCCATCCCTCTCTCACCTCAGTCTGTCCTGCGTCCATCCATCCATCCTATCCCTCTCTCATGTATCATTCTGTCCTATATCCATCCATCCATCCCATCCCTCTCTCACCTCAGTCTGTCCTATATCCACCCATCCCTCTCTCACCTCAGTCTGTCCTAAATCCATCCATCCATTCATCTCATCCCTCTCTCACATCAGTCTGTCCTGTATCCATCCATCCATCCCATCCATCTCTCACCTTAATCTGTCCTATATCCATCCATCCCATCCATCTCTCACATATCATTCTGTTTTATACCTGTAGAGGAATGTCCAATGACAACCAGAGACTTTGGAAGGATGAGAGGTACTCCTGTGCCAGCGGCCCTAATAACTCTTGGGTCTAAGTTCACCCTGTGCCCCTTTTGGGCATAGGGTGGCTAATCATAATTCATGTATTGCAGAAGATGGGACATTTATAATAGTTCATATTGCAGGATGTCTTGAGATATTAAAAGTTGTTGGCTTATTCAATGAGGGGACACATTCTCTTGAAAGTTGTTAATTGCATCTACTCCTAGACATTTCATTGTCCATTGTGTAAGCCTGTAGATGTGTTAATTCAGGTCTGCTCCTAAATTGTGTGATAACACGGTTTAAAGCCTATTGATGGCCAGGTGGAAAAACCTTTCTGTCGGAAACAGCCCCTCTGTCTAAAGATGTGGATTGAAGGGCAACTCATTGTGTGATGGTATTTTGTTTGAATTCTATTGATAAAGGAATGTGGCAGCTCAGGTGTAGTAATTAGATCATACTAATTATAGCCCGGTACCGAAATGTCTGGATACTAATTAGTAATTATCCCCAGTGTGTGAATAGGGGGTGGAGACTTCATTGTCCCTTTGATTACTGTCACATGCTTGTAACTGCATAAAAAGCTGAGAAGAAACCATTAAAGCGTTCATTCATTTTGAAACCAGAAGATAGAGCTGTCAGTCTCATCTTCTGGGGAATTGATATGGATCGTGTCTGCTGGATTGTGGAGTGTCACATAAGCTGTCGTGGGTGGATGGAAGGTCGTAAACGGTGGTGACCGTTACAATATCCATCCATCCATCCCATCCCTCTCTCATGTATCATTCTGTCCTATATCCATCCATCCTATCCCTCTCTCACGTATCAGTCTGTCCTATATCCATTCATCCATCCCCATCCCTCTCTCACCTTACTCTGTCCTATATCCATCCATCCCTCTCTCACCTCAGTCTGTCCTATATCCATCCATTCATCCCATCCCTCTCTCACCTCAGTCTGTCCTGTATCCATCCATCCATCCCATCCCTCTCTCATCTCAGTCTGTCCTGTATCCATCCATCCCATCCCTCTCTCACATATCATTCTGTTTTATATCCATCCATCCCATCCCTCTCACATCAGTCTGTCTATATACGTCCATCCATATATCCAATCCCTCTCTCACATCAGTCTGTCCTGTATCCATCCATCCATCCATCCCATCCCTCTCTCACATCAGTCTGTCCTGCATCCATCCCATCCCTCTCTCATGTATCATTCTGTCCTATATCCATCTCTCACGTATCATTCTGTCCTATATCCATCCATTCTCACCTCAGTCTGTCCTATATCCATTCATCAATTCATCCCATCCCTCTCTCACATCAGTCTGTCCTATATCCATTCATCCCATCCCTCTC
The DNA here is from genome assembly GCA_029574335.1 of Rana kukunoris. Taxonomy (NCBI): domain Eukaryota; kingdom Metazoa; phylum Chordata; class Amphibia; order Anura; family Ranidae; genus Rana; species Rana kukunoris. Next base: position 403,771,574 of record CM056050.1, read on the forward strand.
TCACCTCAGTCTGTCCTATATCCATCCATCCCTCTCTCACCTCAGTCTGTTCTATATCCATCCATCTAATCATCCGATCCCTCTCTCACATCAGTCTGTCCTGTATCCATCCCATCCCTCTCACCTCAGTCTGTCCTGAATCCATCCATCCATCTCTCACCTCAGTCTGTCTTATATCCATCCATCCCATCCCTCTCTCACATATCATTCTGCCCTATATCCATCCATCCATCCCATCCCTCTCTCACATCAGTCTGTTCTATATCCATCCATCCATATATCCCGCCCCTCTCTCACATCAGTCTGTCCTATATCCATCCATCCCATCCCTCTCTCGCATATCATTCTGTCCTATATCTATCCATCCATCCCATCCCTCTCTCACATCAGTCTGTCCTATATCCATTCATCCCATCCCTCTCTCTATATCCATCCATCATTCCATCCCTCTCTCACGTCAGTCTGTCCTATATCCATCCATCCATCCCTATTTCACCTCAGTCTGTTTTATATCCATCCATCCCATCCCTCTCTCACATATCATTCTGTCCTATATCCATCCATCCCTCTCTCACCTCAGTCTGTCCTATATCCATCCATCCATTCATCCCATCCCTCTCTCACCTCAGTCTGTCTTATATCCATCCATCCCATCCCTCTCTCACATATCATTCTGTCCTATATCTATCCATCCATCCATCCCATCCCTCTCTCACATCAGTCTGTTTTATATCCATCTATCCCATTCCTCTCTCACATCAGTCTGTCCTATATCCATCCATCCCATCCCTCTCGCATATCATTCTGTCCTATATCCATTCATCCATCCCATCCCTCTCTCACATCAGTCTGTCCTATATCCATTCATCCCATCCCTCTCTCACATCAGTCTGTCCTATATCCATTCATCCACCCCATCCCTCTCTCACATCAGTCTGTCCTATATCCATCCATCCATCCCATCCCTTTCTCGCATATCATTCTGTCCTATATCCATCCATCCATCCCATCCCTCTCTCACATCAGTCTGTCCTATATCCATTCATCCCATCTCTCTCTCACATCAGTCTGTCCTATATCCATCCATTATCCCATCCCTCTCTCACCTCAGTCTGTCCTATATCCATCCATCCATCCCTATCTCACCTCAGTCTGTTTTAAATACCTCCATTCATCCCATCCCTCTCTCACATCAGTCTGTCCTATATACATCCATCCCATCCCTCTCTCACCTCAGTTTGTCCTATATACATTCATCCCATCACTCTCTTACCTCAGTCTGTCCTATATCCATCCGTCCATTCATCCCATCCCTCTCTTACATTAGTCTGTCCTATATCCATCCATCCCATCCCTCTCTCACCTCAGTCTGTCCTATATCCATCCATCCCTCTCTCACCTCAGTCTGTCCTATATCTATCCATCCATCCATCCATCCCATTCCTCTCTCACATCAGTCTGTCCTGTATTCATCCATCCATCCCATCCCTCTCTCACCTCAGTCTGTCCTATATCCATCCATCCATACATCCCATCCCTCTCTCACATATCATTCTGTCCTATATCCATCCATCCCATCCCTCTCTCACATCAGTCTGTTCTATATCCATCCATCCCATCCCTCTCTCAAATCAGTCTGTCCTATATCCATCCATCCCATCCCTCTTGCATATCATTCTGTCCTATATCCATTCATCCATCCCATCCCTCTCTCACATCAGTCTGTCCTATATCCATTCATCCCATCCCTCTCTCACATCAGTCTGTCCTATATCCATCATCCATCCCATCCCTCTCTCACGTATCATTCTGTCCTATATCCATCCATCCATCCATCCCTCTCTCACCTCAGTCTGTTTTATATCCCTCCATTCATCCCATCACTCTCTCACGTATCATTCTGTCCAATATCCATCCATCCCATCCCTCTCTCACGTATCATTCTGTCCTATATCCATCCCATCCCTCTCTCACCTCAGTCTGTCCTATATCTATCCATCCATCCCATCCCTCTCTCGCCTCAGTCTGTCCTATATCCATCCATTCATCCCATCCCTGTCTCACATGAGTCTGTCCTATATCCATCCATCCCTCCCCTCTCACGTATCATTCTGTCCTATATCCATCCATCCCATCCCTCTCTCATGTATCATTCTGTCCTATATCCATCTATTCCATCCCTCTCACGCATCATTCTGTCCTATATCCATCCACTGAGGGTGGTGTTTTGCAGTACGGGGTGGGGTTTGCACTGAGGAGGTTTGTACTGGGTTTTTTTTTGTTCTCAGGGGGGTGTTTTGCACTAAGGGGGGCAGGGTTTGGCAGTAATGGGGGGTTTTGCACTGAGGGGGGGTTTGCATTGGGGGTGGTTTGCACTCAGGGGTGGTTTGCACTGGGGGGGTGTTCAAACACCCTCCCAGTGCAAACCCCCCTTAGTGCATAGGGGGACACTCATGGTGGGTGGAGACTGAGGGACCCTCTACACCAGGGCTCAAAATTTCAAGTCCTGAGCTACTAGCCAGGCCTTAAGAGTTACTCGCCACAAGTTGCCCCGCCCCACCGGACCCCAAAACACGCCCCTTGTAAATAATCATATTTTATTCAGATCATACATGGTATGCAGGGTCGTCTAATGTTAAATGGACCCTGGGCAAACATTTCCGTACCTCCTGTAGAAACACTACTGGAGAGGGTCAGGAAAACTGCAGACATGGCAAGGAGAGGACCAGAGAGACTGCAGACATGGTGAGGAGAGGGTTAGAGAGACTGCAGGCATGGTAGGGAGAGAGGGCCAGGGATGGTTAAGGAGAGAGGGTCAGAGAGACTGCAGGGATGGTTAAGGAGGGAGGGTCAGAGAGACTGCAGGGATGGTAAGGAGAGAGGGTCAGAGAGACTGCAGAGGTGGTTAAAGAGAGAGGGTCAGACAGACTGCAGGGATGGTAAGGAGAGAGGGTCAGAGAGACTGCAGGCATGGTTAAAGAGAGAGGGTCAGAGAGACTGCAGGGATGGTAAGGAGAGAGGGTCAGAGAGACTGCAGGGATGGTTAAGGAGAGAGGGTCAGAGAGACTGCAGGGATGGTTAAGGAGAGAGGGTCAGAGAGACTGCAGGCATGGTTAAGGAGAGAGGGTCAGAGAGACTGCAGGGATGGTAAGGAGAGAGGGTCAGAGAGACTGCAGGGATGGTTAAGGAGAGAGGGTCAGAGAGACTGCGGGGATGGTTAAGTAGAGAGGGTCAGAGAGACTGCAGGGATGGTTAAGGAGAGAGGGTCAGAGACACTGCAGAGGTGGTAAAGGAGAGAGGGTCAGACAGACTGCAGGGATGGTAAGGAGAGAGGGTCAGAGAGACTGCAGGCATGGTTAAGGAGAGAGGGTCAGAGAGACTGCAGGGATGGTAAGGAGAGAGGGTCAGAGAGACTGCAGGGATGGTTAAGGAGAGAGGGTCAGAGAGACTGCAGGGATGGTTAAGGAGAGAGGGTCAGAGAGACTACAGGCATGGTTAAGGAGAGAGGGTCAGAGAGACTGCAGGGATGGTAAGGAGAGATGATGATGAAGAAAAGAGGGAAGGACGGCCGCACTCCAAGGATTTTCAAACGAAAAAAGTTGTCTTTATTGTAAATCCAAAAACATGTACAGTCACAGCAATCACAGAAAACAGGACAGCCGACACGTTTCGCACTCGCACTGGTAAGGAGAGAGGGTCAGAGAGACTGCAGGGATGGTTAAGGAGAGAGGGTCAGAGAGACTGCGGGGATGGTTAAGGAGAGAGTGTCAGAGAGACTGCAGGGATGGTAAGGAGAGAGGGTCAGAGAGACTGCAAGCATGGTTAAGGAGAGAGGGTCAGAGAGACTGCAGGAATGGTAAGGAGAGAGGGTCAGAGAGACTGCAGGGATGGTAAGGAGAGAGGGTCAGAGAGACTGCAGGGATGGTTAAGGAGAGAGGGTCAGAGAGACTGCAAGCATGGTTAAGGAGAGAGGGTCAGAGAGACTGCAGGGATGGTAAGGAGAGAGGGTCAGAGAGACTGCAGGGATGGTAAGGAGAGAGGGTCAGAGAGACTGCAGGGATGGTTAAGGAGAGAAGGTCAGAGAGACTGCAGGGATGGTTAAGGAGAGAGCGTCAGAGAGACTGCAGTGATGGTTAAGGAGAGAGGGTCAGAGAGACTGCAGTGATGATTAAGGAGAGAGGGTCAGAGAGACTGCAGGGATGGTTAAGGAGAGAGGGTCAGAGAGACTGCAGGGATGGTTAAGGAGAGAGGGTCAGAGAGACTGCAGGGATGGTAAGGAGAGAGGTTCAGAGAGACTGCAGAGATGGTTAAGGAGAGAGGGTCAGAGAGACTGCAGGGATGGTTAAGGAGAGAGGGTCAGAGACACTGCAGAGGTGGTAAAGGAGAGAGGGTCAGACAGACTGCAGGGATGGTAAGGAGAGAGGGTCAGAGAGACTGCAGGCATGGTTAAGGAGAGAGGGTCAGAGAGACTGCAGGGATGGTAAGGAGAGAGGGTCAGAGAGACTGCAGGGATGGTTAAGGAGAGAGGGTCAGAGAGACTGCAGGGATGGTTAAGGAGAGAGGGTCAGAGAGACTACAGGCATGGTTAAGGAGAGAGGGTCAGAGAGACTGCAGGGATGGTAAGGAGAGATGATGATGAAGAAAAGAGGGAAGGACGGCCGCACTCCAAGGATTTTCAAACGAAAAAAGTTGTCTTTATTGTAAATCCAAAAACATGTACAGTCACAGCAATCACAGAAAACAGGACAGCCGACACGTTTCGCACTCGCACTGGTAAGGAGAGAGGGTCAGAGAGACTGCAGGGATGGTTAAGGAGAGAGGGTCAGAGAGACTGCGGGGATGGTTAAGGAGAGAGTGTCAGAGAGACTGCAGGGATGGTAAGGAGAGAGGGTCAGAGAGACTGCAAGCATGGTTAAGGAGAGAGGGTCAGAGAGACTGCAGGGATGGTAAGGAGAGAGGGTCAGAGAGACTGCAGGGATGGTAAGGAGAGAGGGTCAGAGAGACTGCAGGGATGGTTAAGGAGAGAGGGTCAGAGAGACTGCAAGCATGGTTAAGGAGAGAGGGTCAGAGAGACTGCAGGGATGGTAAGGAGAGAGGGTCAGAGAGACTGCAGGGATGGTAAGGAGAGAGGGTCAGAGAGACTGCAGGGATGGTTAAGGAGAGAAGGTCAGAGAGACTGCAGGGATGGTTAAGGAGAGAGCGTCAGAGAGACTGCAGTGATGGTTAAGGAGAGAGGGTCAGAGAGACTGCAGTGATGATTAAGGAGAGAGGGTCAGAGAGACTGCAGGGATGGTTAAGGAGAGAGGGTCAGAGAGACTGCAGGGATGGTTAAGGAGAGAGGGTCAGAGAGACTGCAGGGATGGTAAGGAGAGAGGTTCAGAGAGACTGCAGAGATGGTTAAGGAGAGAGGGTCAGAGAGACTGCAGGGATGGTAAGGAGAGAGGGTCAGAGAGACTGCAGGGATGGTTAAGGAGAGAGGGTCAGAGAGACTGCAGGGATGGTTAAGGAGAGAGGGTCAGAGAGACTGCAGGGATGGTTAAGGAGAGAGGGTCAGAGAGACTGCAGGGATGGTTAAGGAGAGAGGGTCAGAGAGACTGCAGGGATGGTTAAGGGGAGAAGGTCAGAGAGACTGCAGGGATGGTAAGGAGAGAGGGTCAGAGAGACTGCAGGGATGGTTAAGGAGAGAGGGTCAGAGAGACTGCAGGGATGGTTAAGGAGAGAGGGTCAGAGAGACTGCAGAAATGGTAAGGAGAGAGGGTCAGAGAGACTGCAGGGATGGTTAAGGAGAGAGGGTCAGAGAGACTGCAGGGATGGTAAGGAGAGAGGGTCAGAGAGACTGCAGGGATGGTAAGGAGAGAGGGTCAGAGAGACTGCAGGGATTGGTTAGGAGAGGGGGTTTAGAGAGACTGCAGGGATGGTTAAGGAGAGAGGGTCAGAGAGACTGCAGGGATGGTTAAGGGGAGAAGGTCAGAGAGACTGCAGGGATGGTAAGGAGAGAGGGTCAGAGAGACTGCAGGGATGGTTAAGGAGAGAGGGTCAGAGAGACTGCAGGGATGGTTAAGGAGAGAGGGTCAGAGAGACTGCAGGAATGGTAAGGAGAGAGGGTCAGAGAGACTGCAGGGATGGTAAGGAGAGAGGGTCAGAGAGACTGCAGGGATGGTAAGGAGAGAGGGTCAGAGAGACTGCAGGGATTGGTTAGGAGAGGGGGTCAGAGAGACTGCAGGGATGGTTAAGGAGAGAGGGTCAGACAGACTGCAGGGATGGTAAAGAGAGAATGTCAGAGAGACTGCAGGGATGGTACAAGTACTGTGGATGGTGCGGTAATGAATGGCTCCCCCATCCCTCCACATTTCTGTAGAGGTGGAGATGTTGCAGCTCCAGTGTACACTGCTCTAGGACCTGGGAGAGCATGTCCTCCCTCTACACTTGTTCAGTGTAATCCTTGATCCCTCCCCCTGCTCTGATTTCTCTGCTCACTCAAATTATCAGCAGTGTCCAGTTTCAGACAGCACACAGGTCCTCTCATACTCCCGGCCAGTCAGCTCAGCAGTGTTCCAGAGCAGACAGCAAGTCCTCTCCTGTTCCTTTCCATTGTCAGCAGGTCAGACTCGGAAGCTGGGAAGGAGGAAGTTACATCTTTCTCCTCTGAATGCCGGGTCCTCCAAGCACCTGATTGGTTGTTAGGACGCTAGCAACCAATCGTTGTGACAGGCGGGACTTGGGAGACAACAGGAGAAAAATAGTAGTTCCACTTGATTGGGCACCTCTTCTGCTACTCGCAATAGGTAAATATGTACTCGCCAAATGCTAGCAGGCGAGTACAAATTTTGAGGGCTGCTCTACACCACCTGGCCCTTACTGTCTTCCACACAGCATTACCTACTCCCGCCCACGGCCCCGCAATTGTGGCAATGGCACCTCTACCAAAAAAAAAAACAAAGCCTCATGGCCACCCAATGCAGCGATGCCTGTAGCATGAATATCTCTCACAGCGCGCTGATCAACGCCGACCCCTCTTTTCTTCTTGTCCGTCCCAGGTGATATCATGTACAAGCACTTGGGGTGGATGGGAGGAAAGAAAGAGCCGGCAACGTGCAGTGCACTGTAATAGGCATCACACACACTTCCTGAAAATATTCTCTCTTCTGCGTATGCAGAGGCTCTCCCTGGCCCCTTAGCGCAACGGGTCCTCGGTCCGTGCCTGAGTGACCAATGGGTCAGTCCGCCCCTGCCTCTCTCACGCATCACTCTGTCTAATTTCTCCTATATCCATCCATTCATCCATCCCATCCCTCGCTCACGCATCAGTATGAACTATGTCTCCTATATCAATTCCATACATTCATCCATCCAATCCCTCTCTCTCCCATCAGTGTGTTCATATATCTCCTATACCCATCCATAGGGGTGTTGAATTTAATCGTTGCATCAAGATTAGATTGTCCACGATGCGGTATCGATGCTGTAACTTTAAATAATCGATTATAGAGGATGACGTCATCCTTGCGCCCTACCGCCGCACAATGCCGAAAGCAGCCAAATTTTACATGCCGTTTTTTCCCACCTCCCGCTGACGCCCCCTGTGCTGCGAGCAGAGGAGGCCTGCTATCAATCCCCTTCCCTCCCCCCTCATCAGCCAATAGCAAGTGTTCCCAGGCAGCGTAATGCGGAAGTGAGGAGCCCCCGCTGTGTGCAGGTTGGCGGGAACATGGAGAGCTGTGGCCGGAGTTTGAGGTGGCTGGAGCTGTCCCTGCTGCTGATAAGAGTGGCGGCGGCGGCCGGACGGCTTATGGAGCACGGAGCACCGCGGAGAAGAGTGGAGCAAACAGTGCCTTTGGGTCCCAGAATGGTTCAGGGTGGCCACGGCGTATCCAGCCAGAGGTGGAGTGGAGGAGTATGAAGCAGAGCTGGAGGAGAGCCAAAACAGCGGTAGAGCCAGGTGAGGGGGCCGTGGGGAGGACACTGAGAGGACTTACATGGTAAGGGAGGTGCCAGACTGCATACAGAATGAAGATAGGGCAATACAACCAAAAAATGGTGTGCAGTGCTTTGCGGTGATGAATGTACAAAAGAGTCTTATTAAGTAGTGAACAAATATAGCCCTGATATATATAAATCTGATTGAAAGAAATCTTATGTGTATTCAAAGTAATTGCAGTGCTGAGTGTGCTCTGCTGTGTTCAAATCATTCACCAGAAATCAGGAATGGTTTGAACACAGCAGAGCACACTCAGTACTGCAATTACTTTAAATACATAGATTTATTTCAATCAGATTGTTATATATCAGGACTATATTTGTTCACTACTTAATAAGACTCTTTTTTTAAATTTATCACCACAAAGCACTGCACACCTTTTTTTGTTTTATGGTCTATTTAAAGTTGTATATTCACTACCTTGTGCTAGCTGCCAACTAATCATACAGCGCCCACTTTATTTTATTTTGACAGCACCTTTTACATATGTCTCAAACTACACATCAGACGGATATGGCTCCCAGCCCATTCCTCTTCCACCTCCCCATTCAAACCAATGGCCACCGCATAGCCCTCACCCAACTCGCCTCCATTCACAGGCTCCAACCCCCATCCCAAACTCTAAACAATAATTCTATAATAACAAAATTATCTCTGGACCGACCCCTCCATCCTTCAGTTCCTATCACCCCCCAGACTCTTCCATCCAATAATATTCTTGGACTCTTCCAGCCTTCCATTCCTATCCTCTGATTCTTCCATCCTTTTTTTTCTTATTCATGGATTCTTATTTCATGGATTTCACCATCTTGCAATTCTTATCCCTTGACCCCTCAATCCTTCAGTTCTATCCCTGGACTCTTCCATCCTTTTAGTTCCTATCTCCAGACTACTCCATCCTTCTTTTCCTATTCATGGATTCCTTCTTCCCTATCTCCAGACTCCTCCATCTATCTAATCGTGATGCATCGTGAATCGCTGACACTTATAATCGTAATCGAATCAAATCGTGAGGCCACCGAAGATGCGCACCCCTACCCATCCATCCATTCACCCTATCCCTCTCTATAGGATCAGTGTGTCCGATTTCTATTATATCCATCCATCCTGTACCTTGCTTACGCGTGAGTCTGTCCTATTTCTATTAGATCCATCCATCCACTCCCTCTGTCAAGCATCAGTCTTTACTATCTCTATTATCCATGCATCCTTTTATCCTATCCTCTCACAGATCAGTGTGTCCAATCTCTATTATATACATTCACCGCCTTAACTTTCTAACGCATCAGTCTGTTGTATTCTCTTATATCCACTCATCCCATCCTTCGCTCACACATCAGTGTGTCCTTTGTCTCGATATCCATCTAGCCATTTATTCATGCTATCCATCGCTCAAGGAAAAGTTTGTCCTTCGGCCTATTTTATGTTTTTTATTAAATCTATAATATTTTTATATTTAAATGTATATAATAAACAGAGTTTACATTTTCTTTTTTTCAGAATGCCCACTTGTTTTGTCAAATGTTGCAGTTCGAATCACTCACAGAACTAAGAATATTAAACTTCATTAATTTTCCCGCAATCGTGAGAGAATCAGAAAATGGCTGGAAAAAATCCAAATTCCAAGCGATGAATTAGACTCATTGGTTGAAACAATTTCTATAAACTCTCCAAATTCAAAATGTGTTCCAAACATTTTTCCGAAGAAGATTTCCAACAAAAAGGTCCTAAAAGACATCTTAAGAAAACCGCTTATCCTTCTCTAATATTAGAAAAACACCCAATAAAATCTAATCTTGAGTTAGAACACAATTATTCAAAACGCAGACGAACCGTAACTGATATATATTCTGAATCTTGTTCATATTTCTTAGATAACAGCTATGCATCCGCTCAGACATCAATGGAATCTATTCCTGAACTACAAAACAAGTCGAGTGGTTCATCAACTATAGTTAGTGACATAGAGATGGTAATGGTTGATTCTGTGGACTCTACCTTGCTTGACAGTTGAATTTGCACCTCTGTCGATAATGAACCTATGGATTACATCGATCTATCAGCTAATGAAGTGGAAATAGAAACTACCGTAAATTTGGACTCTTACTCAAATAAAATGAAGATCAAACCAAGATATCAAATTCTTCATCGCGGCATCCAATGCAACCTTAAAAAGAAAGGAAAACCAAAGAGGATCCAGGCATGCATACCTCTGTCTACAGTCTCTGTTGCTATCCAGTGCTCTTTGGTTGAACTGCCAGAATTGACTCTATTACCAACTTCACAAAGTCCTATTTTTGAAGTTTCTGAATTAGAACAAAGTGACAACAATATTTTGCAATCATCATTTTCGGAAAATGTAACATCACAAGCTATAAGTGATGTTTTAGTTCTTGGATTATCACCAATTAAAAGCACTGTACCAGAAACAGTGATGTTACCTAAAATCGAAAACAGTAGTTTGGACATTTCAATTACTCCACAAAAAAGAAGAAAAAGGACAAAGACCATTCTTATCTTCCTTCACAAGAAGAAGAGGATGACATGTTTTCCGACGAATCGAATGAAGAACACAGAAATTTAGAATTACATGAAAAAGATCTTTCATATTTAGGTGTGTACAACTTTAACAAAGCGGCCAATGTGGCAAATCAAAACAAATTTTTGGTGTTTGAGGAATGCCTTGATCAATTATTGTTCCAATCTCATTGCTCAAAAGTTCCCAATTGTACTGGTAGGATAATTTGTCTCAAAAAATTCATTCAAGACTCGGCTTTAATTATATATGCGGAGTGCAGTCAACAACATAAATTTAAATTGTGGAGAAGCCAACCCTTTGTCAGAAAAATGCCAGCTGGAAACTTGCTTATTTCTTCAGCAATAGTATGTAGCGGTTCCAATTTTTTAAAAGTGAAGAATTTTTTTTCGATTTTAAAAATGCATGGTATGTCCACTACCACACATTACAACAATTAACGAAATTTCATATTTCAAACAATTGAACATCATTGGTTAAATGAGAGAACAAAACATCCAAAAAAAGCAAAGAACACTGTTGCATTGATTGGTGATGGCCAATGTGATTCACCTGGCTTCAATGCCAAGTACTGCACCTACACATTCATGGATGCAGAAACGGATATGATTATAGATTTCCAAGTGGAACAATTGCAAGCTGGTTGTACCTCTGTTTCACTTGAAAAAATATCATTTGTTGAGGCCTTGGAGCATGGTTTAAGTGATCAGGTTAACGTAAAAATCATTGCAACGGACAGACATGTATACATCAGAAAAATAATAGGGGAAAAATACCCCCACATTAGGCATCAATTTGATGTATGGCATATGGCAAAATCAATTGGAGGTAAACTAATGGCTGCAAGTAAAAAAAGTATCTGTAGGGATATGGTGGTCATCCAGTATTTGTCAGCAGAATACTCTTCTACTAAAAGAAAAATGTCTTTCAATGAATTTTCATGCATCAATTTACATGAATGGTATGGAAATTCCTTATACCTGTTCACCAATACCTCCTGATGAAGAAAAAGAGTATGAGTGGCTTACACAACCACAACATAAATCGCTTACAAGCAATTATTCAGAAACCCCAAAAAAATACAGAAGAGAAGGGGGCTTTACGTTATCGATATGGTTTTAGGAAGGCCAAAAAAGATTGGAATGTAGGAAAAATGTATGAACCAACCAGTCAAGCTTTCATGCTAGAAATTATCTGTGATGTTGTTGACTATGCTGCCGGAATAAAAGACTTGACATGGCATTCGCAACAAGTCAAAGATTTAGAAAACATTGCAGCACTTCCACCTCCGCAAAACAAGAACTGCTATCTAAATATCTGTCTTGTTTTAAATAATAAAATTAAAAAAGTTTTTTTTTTGGGATATCTGATATCTGATTATCCAAAAGAATTATGACACAGTTTAAATTGTCAATAAGTTTGTATCCGTTAAAATAAAATTGATTTATTATTAATAATAGTTAATATATACGTTTTTGAATAAAAAAAATAGAATTTTTGTCAAAAAAATATTTAATTGTTTTTTTTTTATATAATCTATTAATAAAAGTTTAATTTGTATGCATCATTTCTGATTGGAAATATTTTTTTAGAATAATCATGCACGATCACCCTACGTCTATAGTGTTTTACCTTAGTTATGCAACATGATGATTATGAGTACAGTGGTTTCTAATCACATTTTTTGATTTATTAAGATAAATACATTTTGGGTGAATAAAAAATTATATAAAACAAAAAAACTACAAACTTTAATAGCATTAATTAAAAAATTACAAACCTAACAAATAAACATCTAAAAGCAAATTTTTTATTCTAAAGCCATGTCTGAAGCATTGTACTCAGAAGTCCACTTAAAGCCTGTGTATTCTTGGTCGACATTGGGATAGGTATCTCTAATGGCCCATACCACACACGATGGTATCAGAATCCTTCGGCATTTACCATGGAAACCATGGATCATACGTGTATATACACGGTAGGCCCCTCTTCTTATACATCTTTAAAAATAAAAATTATTAAAATATAATTTAACATACAACATAAATATAATATTATTTTACTGTATATGTGATCGTAGGTACAGGTAAGGTAACTATAATATTTGTAAATTGGATGTGACTGACAGAAGCGAGAGACCATTGCTGTGCTGCTTTCTATCCACCCACTGCAGTCAATCAATGACCAGTCTTAGACTCGAGGAGGATGATGTGGGCGAGCATGGGACTTGAGAAGGGTCAGATCATTTAAACAGGGGCTGGGGGGTGGTTTGACGACATTAGCTGATCTTGTTTCTGCATAATGCATAGAATGCATTCAGGTGAAAAAAAATTGTTTACAACCTCATTACATTTTTTTAAATTTAAATACAATACTTTTAAAATAATATGTTACAGCATAAAATACTAAAAATTAAATTTTAAAAATACACTTTTTAAATTAAATTTACTTAATTTGGACATAAGACAAGTTTTCACACAGAGCCGCCCATTGCATGATATGTAAAACTCTGAAGCCCCGTACACACGTACGAGAACCTCGACGGGCGGAACACATCGTTCCGCCCGTCGAGGTTCTCGCCTGGCCGTCGAAATCGGCGACCCGCCCGTCGGGAATGTCAACCAGCCATTCATCCCGACGGGCCGTCGAGCAAATAGAGAGCCTGCTCTCTATTCGCTCGACGGGATTCCCGACGGGCAGGGCGAGCCAGGAGCGTACACACGGCCGAGGTTCTCGCTGGAATGCAGCTCCCAGCGAGGTTCTCGCTGGTTTCTAGCGAGAACCTCGGTCGTGTGTACGGGGCCTCATATTTAAAATGTTCAAGCTATGGGTGCCTTTTTTTAGTAAAGAGGTTGGTTTCTACACTGTTAGCGTTAAAGAATAAGTATAAATCTACCAGTGGAGGTTTGTCCATAGAGGGTACCGGAGCGTCGACCACTCTGGCTCTCGCACCACCACCGATACCTTCCATTGCATGAATCTATGTATCCTTGCCACTGCCGGCGACTTTTTAGATGGCCGGCCCCCTGGTGAGCGCCGGTCATCTGAATAACGGCAGCTGGTTGGCATTGGAAGTGCCTATCAGAGTTAGCGGCGCTAATATTATTTCAGATTATAGCCCTCAGGCTGTAATAGGCTTCCAATGCATATCCCAGGAACGCACGGGGGGTGCGTTCCTTGGATGAGACTGACAGGCGTTTTAGCCAATCGGGTTCACTGGTTATGGTTATAGTTAATCTGGTTGGCTGAGGCGTCATCTAGGGTGGGAGAAGACATTCAGGGACGGAAGAAGCTGGATGGCTGACCACAGAAAGGTAAGTGCCAGGCGGGGGGTGGATGGTGAATTTTACAGGGAACATTGGCAGCATTTTAAAGGGCACAGTGGTGACAGTTGATGGGCACAGTAACAACAATTGATGGGCACAATGGTGACAATTGATGTGCACATTGGTGACAATTAATGGGCACAGTGTCTGCGTTTGATCGCATGGCATAGTGGTGGCAATTGATTGCCACAGTGGCAATAAATAATGGCACAGTGGGTGCATTTGATGGCAAAGTGGCTGCATTTGATGGCACAGTGGTGACAATTGATGGGCACAGTGGTGACAATTGATGGGCACAGTGGTGACAATTGATGGGCACAACAGCGACAATTGATGGGCACAACAGCGACAATTGATGGGCACAACGGCTACAATTGATGGGCACAGTGGCGACAATTGATGGGCACAGTGTCTGCGTTTGGCATGGCATAGTGGTGGCAATTGATGGGCACAGTAGATGCGTTTGGGCACAGTGGTGACAATTGATGGGCACAGTTTCTGCGCTTGATGGCATGGCATAGTGGTGGCAATTGATGGGCACAGTAGATGCGTTTGATGGGCACAGTGATGACAAATGATGGGCACAGTTTCTGCGCTTGATGGCATGGCATAGTGGTGGCAATTGATGGGCACAGTAGATGAGTTTGATAGGCACAGTGAGGCCTATCAAAAAAAATTAGAGCACCAGCCGCCACTGAAATCTACCATACTAATATGCTGGAGCAATGCATTTTCTGTGTTAGATTTGGGCTGTACTTCTGATGTATGTCGACATGAGTGATGGGTGATTGTTAAGTTATGCTGCTTTGCTGTTTTAAATATGCGTTTAACAGGACTTAGTTTACAGTCGGGTTTGCGCTAAACTATATTGCGAACGACCACGTGGTTTAAAAATCAAAAATATTGATAAGCTATGAAAGTGTTGTTTAGAAAATTAAATAAGAATCATTTTAAAGCCAAAAAATTATTTAATACATACCTGTTTGCATCCTTTGTATATTCTCTCTTAGAGGATTCGGAGTGCTCTGAGATCTGGTACAGTAATATCCTTTTATTGAGACAACGCTCTATAAATTCTTCATTATCTGTAACACATCTCAGTCCTTCTTCTAACAAAGGCTTCACGTCCCCCAAGTTTGCATAACATTTGGATTCCTCAGATACACCAGTTCGTATGACCTATTTTATTCTCTGATGGTTCCTCTCCCGAGCTTTCTTGAGATCGATGCCTTTTCAAAGGATTCACTGGGAATGCCGGAGGATCTTCTGCGCCAGGCTGTTTGTATTTGTTAGCCAATCTTTTCTGTAGTTTAATTACATCCTAAATGTAAAACAAAACACAATTCATATCGTTAAGGTGACCGAAATATGTAAAATATATATGATATAAATATTTTTATTGTTACTATACATGTATTAAAAAATCAAGAAACAACTTAATTTTTTTTTTAAATAAACGTGTATTATCAAAGAAAACCGGGGGGCTGGAGGGTGTTTAATCCCAAAGTATAGTGTAACGGTCACCACCGCTTATAACCTTCCATCCAACCACGACAAGCTTATCTGACACACTCCGACAATATTGCATACACGATCCATATCCTTTCCCAGAATAAGACGAGACAGAGCTCCGTTCTTGCTTCCAAAGATATGACAATTTATTAGTTTCCTTAGCTTGCTTATATCCAGTACAGCATAATACAGTTAATCACAGGACAATGCAACCTCCACCCCCCTTCACACCATGGGGGGCTTCAATCACACTCTAAAAGGCATTCAGGTAAGCTAACCATGTAGACCGGTCGGCACCGCATCTTCAATAGTGTTCAATTAACCTTTAATAATAACACAGACATCTAGTTGAATAAGTTTATCTAGGCAGCTTTATCACACAATGGCAGAGTCTTGTGAGAGTGGGTGCAATCCACACCTTCAACGGAATGTCTTTTACATGAATAGCCAACACCTTAAGATATTTCAATATCATATTATACAAAGGTATGACTCACTCTGGTCTTGTAGACCTGGATTAACACCTTTCCAAATCATGTGTGCCCAGATTGAATAGCTAACCACTTTTGGTATTTGAAGACATCCTGCAAACATGAATTATTATTAATGTCCCTTATTAATGTCTTCTGTAACATATGAATTATGATTCTTTGTCACCCTATGGCCCTAGTGGACATAAGGTGACCCTAGACATAGGAATATCTCAGTCTGTCACGGTGCATTCCGTTACATATAGTATCATGTAGTATCGTGTGTATGCACATTATGTAGCTATTAGTGTATAGTTGGAGCAGATAGCTTTATAAAATCTCTTATTGTCAACACTGCCGTTTATTTACTGTCGAAATAAGAAAACAGCTAACGTCAGTGCAGTCAGACGCCAGACAGGTACCGTCATTCCAATGATAATTCATACTATCCAGTGGCGTAGCGTGGGTTGTCAGCACCTGGGTCAAGGCAAGCAAGCTATACCTGTGTATTTTTATCGCCCTCAGAGTCACTTCTAAAACTAAAATAATAACCTACTTGATTTCAAGACTGACCAACCTCATTCCCTTACTGACCATTACATACTACACGACACATACCTCTATACTGAGAACTACATTGACCACTATACTGTACACTACACTAACCCCTATACTGTTCAAAACAATAACCCTATACTGTACACTACACTAACCTATATACTGTACACGACAGTGACCCCCTATTCTGTATACTACTCTAACCCCTATACTGTATAGTACACTAACCCCTATAATATACACTACACTAACCCCTATACTGTATACAACTCTGAGCCCCTATACTATACAGGACGGTGACCCCCTATTATGTAAACTAAACTAAACCCTATACTGTATAGTGCACTAACCCCCTAAACTATACCCTACACTAACCCCTATAATGTATACTACTCTCAACCCCTATACTGTACACTACCCCCCTATACTGTGCACTACACTGACCCACTATACTGTTTAATATACTGACCACTACACTTCTATGTAACTCAGCATGTGTCGCGTACCTTGTGGTAGAGCCTGACGTGCAGAGAGTGGCTACTATTGCTCCTCTGACTCTGGAGCCCCTGGTAGTGTGGACAGGGAGCTCAGGAGTACAGAGTCGCACCAGCGCCTGGCTGGAAAGCTGTGCAGGAACTGAGGTAAACTCCTGTAGGCTCCGGGGAGGTGTCGGTGATGCCGGGAACAGCAGGACAACTGGTAGCAGGAGCTGGCACAGGAAGCTGGGATCAGCAGGATAGCTGGTAGCAGAAGCTGGTACAGGAAGCCGGGAACAGCAGCGTGACAGTTAGCAGGAGCTTGGTTCAGGAAGCCAGATCATCAGCAGGATGGAGGTGTACCGTAGTGTTGGTACAAGCAGGGTCGGGCAGGCCGAGTCAGCAACGTGCGGGCAGTAATCGGATAGAGGAGCAGGCAGAGACAAGGTCAGACGAGCCAGAGGTCAGGGCAGGTGGAGATCAGGGTGGTCAGAGACAAGCCGGGGTCACAGGAACTGAAGGCGATCGGGTAACAGATGTCAGATGGGTACAGGGCGCGCTGAAGACCAAGCAGCAAGAGGCAGCAGGATGAGCCCCATTAAATAGACTGAACTGCCGCCAAAATGGCGTCAGCACGTGCCTGCGCACCGCTGCCACGATTGCGCGTGCATGCCAAAGTGCCGCGATTAGCACCACCTAGTGGCCTGCTTCGTCCATGACAGCATGCATGGTAAATGTTGGGGGGGTGGTGATCACTCGCCCCCCCCCCCCCCCCCCAACACTTGAGAAAGAGTTCAGGTCAGACTTTGCTGTGACAATTGAGATTCTGCTGGTAAGGTGTATGCCAGGGGTGCCCAACCTTTTGAAGAGCTAGGGCCACTTAAGCAACTTGGTAACCAGTAGAGGGCCACAATGAGCGGAGTGGGTGGATGACAGGTCACGGCTACTCTATAGGCCCTCCTATCCGCCCAGATGAAAGGGGATAAATTCTCTTCTATTTTTCGGATTGGAGGTAGGCGGGCGTAAACAGACATCTGTCGCTCTATAGAGGTGAATTGAGGGTCCCATTTGATCGGGCCGATCGTGTGAAAAGTGCCTAAGAGTGCTTTTACACTGATGTTCTGCAATTTACCCACACCACAGGTGCAGCGTAGTACACCTGTGTCTATCCTGCGAGGTAGCAGAACTTTGCCATAGACTCCACCTGTGGCAAAAGCCGGCACTGTAGAGGAAGCATCGGCTTATGGGGCTCTGCTCTTCAGCCGCTTACTTACTCTACCACCAGCTTCATTCACAACACTGATGCTGTGGTATGGCGGGTCGGCAACCTGCGATCTGGGCTTGCCAACCCTCCATTCCAGAGAAGGAGGTCGCGGGCCACATCAGAGGGCTCCGCAGGGCAGTGCAGTCCATTATATACAGGTCACCTGGAGGTGTGACTAACACAGTTGCTGGGAATCGTAGTTTCCTTTTCCACCATTTTATGTGAAAAAGTTTCTGATGAATTACATAAAATATGAAGAAGATTTTCTGCTATGGGCATTAATAAAGAAAGATTAATGCAAGATACTCGCCTCCTGTCTTCATATAACTAATATTTTCTGTCACAAGCTAGGAAAATCTCGATTTATTACCTTAGAAAAAAAAAGTGACACAGACGACCCTAGTCAGAAATGGAATGAATGTGGCTGCGCCTGATCACATTACCATTTACTAGTAACGTTCAGATTCAAAAAGACAGTAAATAGTGGATTGGAGATATGCTTGTAAAAATTGTGGCTAAATATGACTATATATATATATATACTATGACCATTTTAAAATAATGAAAGATATATTATCATCTTAACGCTATTCCCCTGAAGTACACAGAGTGATTAGGACATATTAGGGGGATGGGGAGGTGAATCAATGGTATACCATATTTTATAAATAATTCTGGGTTCCACAGGCCCTCCTTTTACACTCATATTGATAATACCTATTATAAATTTTCCAAAAAAAATAAATATTAAAAGGGGTAGCTGAATGACATAAATAACATTATTTATTAATCGCTTAAAAATTTGAATAATTAGATTAAACATTTATCTAAAAAAAAAAAATTTGGAATGCTTACTTCATCTTTTTCAATAAAAACAGAAGACGCAGAAGATTCCTCATCAGATTCCTCGACATGAATGCTCGGAATGGTGTCCATACATACATTATTATTCTTTTTAGTGCGCCTAATAAAAATAAAGAATAGAGATTAAAGATGTATAAATTACGTCTGTTTTTATGACAAATTTATAAAAATGTTATAAAACAAACCTCAGAGCAAGAAGATATTGATCTTCCATCTTAAAGAACGGTTAGTTATGTTTCCTCTAAATTTGGGGATTCCTGTGGAATGAATTTAATTATTATCAATTATTATTAAAGCAATGATGGCACATAAAAATATAATCCAAAAATAAATATATATAATACTTATGTATTTTTTTAATTTAATTAATAAAAGTATTTTTATTAAATAAATAGTCTCAAAAAACTTAAAACTAGATAAATCTATTAAATAAAATGTAGATAAAATAAAAATAATTTTATATTACATGTTTACATAATTATATTTTTAAAATTACGCAAAAAACCCCCCACAAAGATTTGAATACTATAATTTTATGAAAATATTAGAAGGAATATTTATTGAGAATATCTCAATAATTAAAATGTTAATCGACTAGTACAAAAGCATACATTTTAAATAAATGTATTAACATGAATAAAATAAAAAAATAATAAAGTTCAAAGTTTGATAATTTAATCTAATAGATAATACTAGTCAACGAAACAATTTTTTTAAATTAGTCAATGTTTTATTTTTATTATCTTTAAATTGAAAAAAAAATATATATATATATTTATGATTGTAAATGTATTCATTTTTTCCTATGATTTATTTATTTTTATTTTATCTTATCTATATTGTATATAGTATCAACTATGCCATTATTAAACAAGAATAAAATAAGTTAGTACATATCTCAATTATTTATTTATTAATTATATTTATTCCTTTTTTTTTTTAAATCAATGCCCACATTTTTTAGTATAAAATAATATTACATTTATCATTAAATTTAATTTGAAATGCTCCATGTTGCTCATAATAAATTTATAGTAAATCTTACCATCATCTTTTTTTTTTTTCTGTTGGTGCTGCTTGCTGTCTTGTGCAGGGTATCGCTGTGTCTGTCTGGCTGTGTGGGTGGGTGGGTTGAAAAGCTTGAATATTCATCGTTGGGCGGTATAGTGGGAGATATAGTGGGCGGATAATTCAAATTTTAGTACAGAGCACGCGTCCCGAAGGGCAAAGGATACTGGGAAATGTAGTTCCCAGCATGACAGCGACGTCGCTCTCAAGAACGAGCGGCGAGAATCAGGAAGTCAAATGCAGAAACTAAACTAGATAGAAGCAGGTAAGAGATATGAAGGAATTGAATTGCTTTTCAATATTTTTAAAAATAAATCACTAAACTATTGTGACTATATAGGATACAGCAGGGCATTTTAGCAAAAAAAAAGTTTCCTTTAGTGATCCTTTAATCTGCATAAGGTCCAGGTTAATCGGCATAACATTGCCTTTGTGTACTACTGTATAATTGATTTTAGACCTAGTGGATGAACTAAATGCGATACTGGAGAGTATAATTGTGATGTATTGATTTTTTCTGTGTCCTTGACGATATGTGACTTCTGTTTTGTATTGTATTTTGTACTGCATTAAAAAAAAAAAAAAAAACGTCTGTGTGTGTTTTTTATGTCTGTCTTTTAATAAAAAAAAATTATCCAATGGAAAAAAAAGAAAAGATAAGGGGGTCCTTGTAGATTTACGGTAAATGACATAAGTATTGTAAAGGCCCAAAATGAAAAGCTATATGGAGACCTTTTTATACCAACAGCGGCTTTTTCTTGTAAGAAGGTAGGGTTCGATCATCTGATCATTGAAGTCGACTCCCCCCATGAACAAATTGAAGTCATAAACACATTCTGTTTTTTTGGATAGGGCCGTTTCTTCTGGGGATTTTCACGTAGGTATCATGTTGTTGAGAGCATATGTATGTTTCTTCTGTCCCTCCACCTGATAATACTTCTTCATTCCGCAAAGACTCCATTTTCTCTTTTCGTAGTCTTTCAGTAATGAGCCTTTGCTGGAAACCCTTCCTATTGGGTCGCTCCTTCCCTTCGTACACCCAGAAGTCATAGACGTACCCCGTGGCCCAGTCACATAGCTTGTAAAGCTTAACCCCATATCAGGCCCTTTTATTTGGAATATACTGCTTGATGCCAAGCCTGCCTGTGAAGTGGACCAATGACTCATCCACGGAGATATTTTGGTCAGTGACAAATAACTGGGGGAATTTCTGATAGAAATTTTTTTCATCATGTTACAAAACCTGCCTGGTCTGCGTTCATCTGGTCGGGCATTAAGGTTTTTATCCTCGTTTCCAATATTTTTGCATAAACCTTTATATCTGCATTTTAATAACGCTATTTTAGGTAGTTAAATAACTCTGGGACCAGAAGTTCTTTAACCACTTCCTTACTGGGCACATATACCCCTTCCTGACCAGGTGAAATTTCAGCTTGTGGCACTGCATCACTTTAACTGACAATTGCGTGGTCGTGCGACGTGGCTCCTAAACAAAATTGGCGTCCTTTTTTTGCCCACAAATAGAGCTTTCTTTTGGTGGTATTTGATTGCCTCTGCGGTTTTTATTTTTTGCGCTATAAACAAAAATAGGGCGACAATTTTGAAAAAAAAAGTAAAAAAAAACGATTTTTTACTTGTTCCTGTAATAAATAGCTCAATTTTTTAAAAAAATAAATTTTTTTTCAGTCTAGGCGATACGTATTCTTCTACATATTTTTTGGTAAAAAAAAAAAAAATTGCAATAAGCGCCTGGTTTGCGCAAAAGTTATTGCGCTTACAAAATAAGGGACAGAATTATTATTATTTTTTATTATTTTTTTTTTACTACTAATGGCGGCGATCAGCATTTTTTTCGTGACTGCGACATTATGGCGGAGACATCGGACACTTTTGACACATTTTTGGCGCCATTCACATTTATACAGCGATCAGTGCTATAAATATGCACTAATTACTGTATAAATGTGACTGGCATTGAAGAGGTTAACACTAGGGGGTGAGGAAGGGGTTAATGTGTACCCTAAATTGTGTTCTAACTGTGGGGGGAGGAAGGGGTGACTGGGGTAGGTGATTGATGCTGTGGCCTTATGTACAAGAGACACAGATCGGTCTCCTCTCTCCCCTGACAGGACATGGATCTCTGTGTTTACACACAAAGATCCACATCTTGTCCCTGCAGCCGCCGATCCCGAGTGCCTGGCGGACATCACAGCCGCCAGGCACGCGCATCGGCATGTCAGCGAAGCGCAGGCCGTAAAAACACGGCCTGTTAGAGATTCAGGACATCCCTTCGGCCGTACAAAGTCGTACGGCCGTTGGGAAGTGGTTACATTTTTTGTAATACTTAATTGGTAATTCGTCCGGGCCTGGGCTTTTTCCACCTGCTGTTTCCTGTAATGCTTTATATATTTCCTCCTGAGTGTTTGGTCTCTCTAGTAATTTCACATTTTCCTGGGAGATCTTTGGTAGATTAGCTTCCTCCAGATATTTATGTATTTTACTTCTTCTGTTTTCCTCTTGCTGTTGCGTCTCATTCTTTCTAATGGAGTATAATGTGCTATAATATGCCTGGAAGACCTTTGCAATTTCTGAGGTTTTATATTTCATCTCTCCTATCTGATTCTTTATTTTTTTTAATATAGTTTGTTTCTCTTTTCTTTAGATATTCTAGCCAGGTATTTCCCCGGTTTATTCCCCCATCTGTATCTTTCTTTTACTACGTTCTTAAATATTTTTCTCGTTTCCTGTTCCATCAAGTCTCCCAGCTGGGCCCTCTTCCCATATTGTTGCTACACTCACTTCTGGTGTGTTGTTTATCGTAAAGTATTGTTTAATCTCATTTGATATTGTCTTATTTACTTTTATATCATCTATAAGATCTTCATTTAAATTCCAGGTCCCAATTCTTTGTTCTATTTTGTTAAACCGTATTTTTACCATAACCGGGGCGTGGTCCGAGATCGATATTGTACCTATTGAAGTTTCTGTTACAAATTCCAAAACCCCATGATCCACCATAATGTAGTCCAGCCTCGAGTACGTATTATGTACAGATGAGTGATATGTATAGTCCTTTTTATTTGGATGTGATATTCTCCATGGATCTACTAGTTGCTGGTTATACATTTTTTTCCTAACCAGTCTTAATTGTTTGGTTTCTCTCATCTGTACACTAGACGTGCTTTTTTTTTTTTTGATGTCACAATGTAGAGTATAAGATTTCCTATCATCTGTGCCCAGTCTTGCCACACAGAGTTAATCCAGATCTGAGAAATCCTCTTTTAATGTTCAGTGAAAATGAACAGCCTTCCAGATAAAAACCTGCCTAAATAAAAAGTCTGTTTTCTCTCTTCTTGCTTTGAGTGAGAGGTTATTTACATATCTAGCTAGGACATGTTTATCATATGTTATGTTTTGTTTATCATAACATGAGGTGATATAACATCATAACACATCCTAGTAATATACAATGAACTTTGGATCACCTCTTGTTATGATCAACATGTCCAAGCTAGATATGTAAATAACCTGTTACTGAAAGCAATAACAGAGAAATGGACTTTATAATTTGGCAAGTTTTTATCTGGAATTCTGTTAATTTGCACTGAACATTAAAAGAGGATTACTCAGCGCTGGATTAATGCTGTGTGACAAGACTGGGCACAGATGATAGGAAATCTTATACTCTACATTGTGACATAAAAAATAAAAACTTTTTTTGGGTTTACATCCACTAAGGTTTTTTTTGGGAGTTTTGTTAGGGCAATATGTATTTGCAAGGATATATCTTTTCCCATATAGAATCCGTTTTAGGAACAGGTAACAACCTTCTGGGTCAACACTCCGCTCTTCAACTTTGAAGCTAATGTTTTTCTCTACTCCTATAGCGACTCCCTTCGATCTTTTATTTGGGGAATTTCCATGGTACCAGGTTGGGATTGCCCTAGAATAAAGTCTTATCGTGGAGTCTAATGCAATATGTGTCTCCTGTAAGAAAACTATTTCTGCAGAGTACCTTTCCATCTCTTTTAATACCAGGGGGCTGATTTACTATTGAAGCTGCGCTGCGCCGGTTCATGCCTTAATTCGTGCGCTGGATGAAGCCTTAGTTAGACGCATGAACCGGCGGAATGCAATTGATAAGTAAAGCCGCCGACGAACTCCCTGTTAAAGTCTATGGGGGGAAATCTTAATTGTTAATTTTAAAGGCTAATCTGCAAGTTTTGTCCTAAAAAGTGTTTGGGGACCTCAGTCCTGCCCCAGGGGACATGTACCAATGTTTTTTTTTTTTTTTTAAAACGGGCGTTTTTTCGGGAGCAGTGATTTTAATAATGCTAAAAGTGCAACAATAAAAGTGTAATTTTTCTTTAAATTTCGTACTATGGGGGGCTCTAATGTCAGCATGTGAAAAAGCGCATGTTTCCCGTGGTTAGAAATGTCTCTGCACAAAATGACATTCTGAAAAGAAAAAAAGCCGTTTAAAACTGACTCGCGGCAATAATGAATTGTCGGCTCCCGGCAATTGCAGGAGAATTCATTCATCAAAAACACGAAAAAAAAAGCGTGGGGGTCCCCCCAAATTCAATAACCAGACCCTTTAGGTCTGGTATGGGTATTAAGGGGAACCCCACCGTCATTTAAAAAAAAAATGACGGGTCCCCCCCAAATATCCATAACCAGACCCTTCAGGTCTGGTGTGGAATTTAAGGGGAACTCCACCCCTTCTTTCTTGGGTCTTGTAGTGCCGCATCTTGACTGGCGTGTTCTTCCATCTTCTTCTCCTTCCGCTGTCCTTCTCGTCCGCATGTTCTTCTGGTTCTTCTTCGCCGGAGTCGCCGCTTCCAATTGAATTGCCCGCTTTCTGACATGTGACCAAGCCCCCCTCCGACGCACACAGGCACCACACGGGGACTTTCCTAAGAGCTTGCCCGTGGCATCAAAGGGGGGCGTGGTCCGGTAGACAGCGGGGATTTCAATTGGAAGCGGCGGCTCCGGCGAAGAAGAACCAGAAGTAGATGCGGACGAGAAGGACAGCGGAAGGAGAAGAAGATGGAAGAACATTCCGGGCAAGCTGCGGGAATAGAAGACCCAAGACAGAAGCAGAGGAAGAAAAAGGAAGAAGAAAAGAAGAAGAAAGAAGCTAATAAAGGACTTCTCAACAACCGGCTCTTGTCGTTTTTAACCCTTGACACTTTTTTTTTCGTGAAATGGTAGAGGTACAATGTACCCCATTACCATTTCACACAGGGGGGGGCGGGATCTGGGGGGTCCCTTTGTTAAAGGGCGAAGAAGAACCAGAAGAAGATGCGGACGAGAAGGACAGCGGAAAGAGAAGAAGATGGAAGAAAATTCCGGTCAAGATGCGGGAATAGAAGACCCAAGACAGAAGTAGAGGAAGAAGAAGAAGATGGGGGAAGAAACCCGAAGGAAAGAAGGAAAGAAGGAAAGAAGAAAAGAAGAAAGAAGCTAATAAAGGACTTGTCAAAAACCGGCTCTTGTCTTTTTTAACCCCTTACATATATTACCCCATTACCATTTCACACAGGGGGGGCGGGATCTGGGGGGCCCCTTTGTTAAAGGGGTCTTCCAGATTTCGATAAGCCTCCTGCCCGCAAACCCCCACAACCACCAGGCAAGGGTTGTGGGGAAGAGACCCTTGTCCTCATCAACATGTGGCCTGGTGCGTTTCAGGAGAGGGGGGGCCGCGCTCTGTCCCCCCTCTTTTCTGCGGCCGGCCAGGTCAACGTGCTCGGATAAGGGGTCTGGTGTGGATTTTGGGGGGGACTCCACGCCATTTTTTAAAAAAAAAATTGGGGTGGAGTTCCCCTTAAATTCCACACCAGACCTAAAGGGTCTGGTTATGGATATTTGGGGGGAACCCCACGTCTTTTTTTTAAATTGACGGCAAGGTTCCCCTTAATATCCATACCAGACCTAAAGGGTCTGGTTATTGAATTTGGGGGGACCCCCACGCTTTTTTTTTGGTGTTTTTTTTTATGAATGAATTCTCGTGCAATTGCCAGGAGCTGACAATTCATTATTTTAAAGGGCTTTTTTCCTTCAGAATGTCACTATTCACATGCTGACATTACACCCAGGGGGGTACAGGCAGTACACCTGTAAGGGGCCCGGGGGTCCGGAGGTGCCCAGATGCCTGGAGGGCCCCAGATGGTAACCCCCCTCTTTTTTTTATTTTTTATATATATTTTTTAATAATTTTTTTTATTATTTTTTTATTAAAGGGCCAATTTTTTGTATTTATTTTTTTAGCAGTCCAGGGCCCCGGGTGGCAACCCCCCATATTTTTTGCTATTAAAGGGCCAATGTTTTTTTTTAGGGGTCTGGAGGTCCCCAGTGGCCCGGAGATCCCCAGGGCTCCAGATGACAACCCCCCTTTTTAAAAAAAAAAAAAAATACAAACAATGATATATTTTTATATTTTTTTAGTTATTTTTTTAACATTATATATATAATATTATTATGAAAGGGCCCAGAGGGCCCCAGATGACGACCTTTTTGCTTATAAAAATGTTTTAAACATTTTATATTTTCTTTATTTTTTTGTAGATA
Organism: Rana kukunoris; assembly: GCA_029574335.1. Taxonomy (NCBI): domain Eukaryota; kingdom Metazoa; phylum Chordata; class Amphibia; order Anura; family Ranidae; genus Rana; species Rana kukunoris. The sequence goes on from CM056050.1 coordinate 403,798,196, forward strand.
TAGATATATTTTTAGTAAAAGGCTCAGAGGTCCCCAGGTTGTTTTTTTATTTATTTTTTAAAGTGTATTTTGTGCGTGATGTCGAGAGATAGGAGCTGAACTGCAGGAGTTGGGAGTAGGCAGACCCTCCCCCCCGGAGGCAATCGCCTTCTCCATGTCCCCGGTGGCAATGGCGGGTGGGAGGGGGTCTCCCACCCACCCCACCCTACCTGCTCCACTTGGGAGCCCGACTGGGGCCCAACGGGACAGAGGGACTCCCCCTATGAGGGAGTCTAGCCCACCCAGCCAGCCCTGTAGGTCCTTCGCCTCTCTTTATTTTAGGAGACCTCATGGCCAAAGTGCGTGCGTGTTAAACCAATTTCGTGTGCGTGCAAGTGTGGTGTTTTTTTTTGGGGGGTGGGGGGTGGGCATACTAAGCACAGGCGTACCTTGCATAGCACACCCACCGGGAGCCGGGCTGAGACCACCAAACTCAATTCACATGTAGCCGAGACCGGGATCCGAACCCTTGGATGCAGAGGTGAACGGCTTGTCAGCGCAGTGCCAATCACGTTCCCAGGGCCCCCGGATGGCTACCACCCTTTTTTGAATATATATTTTTCTTTTTTTGTAAAGGAACCCTCGCTTATCAAATTGCGGCAGCCCCCCCCCTTCTCAATTTCAGGCGGCAGCACCCCCCCGTTCTCTGCTCCAGGGGGCCCATGCCTGAAGCTGTGTAAGGGGCCCCATAATTCCTGATGGCGGCCCTGATTACCCCCCCCCCCATGGTACAAATTTAAAGGAATTTTTCACTTTTATTGTTGCACTTTAACCACTTCCATACTGCGCCTATTCTGGCACGTCTCTCCTTCATGTAACAATTATATTTTCTTCCTTGAAAATTACTCAGGACCCCCAAACATTATATATATTTTATTAACAAACACCCTAGGGAATAAAGTGGCGGGCATTTTTTCGAACAAATTTCCAACGGTATTTGCGCAATAAAATTTCTAACGCTTTATTTTTTTTGGCTTACAAAAAAAAAACGATTTCATGAATGAAAAAATAAGAAAGCAGTAAAGCTAGCCCAATTTTTAGGGATAAGGTGAAAGATGATGTTACACCGAGTAAATAGATACCTAACTTGTCACGCTTTCATATTGCGCACACTCATGGAATGGCGCTAAACTTCGTTATTAAAAATCTCCATAGGCGACGCTTGACTTTTTTTTTTCAGGTTACCAGTTTTGAGTTACAGAGAAGGTCTAGTGATAAAACTATTGCTCTCACTCTAACACACGCTATGATACCTCATAAAGGGTGTTTACATATGTGGGTGGGACTTGCATGCATGCTCGCTTCTGAGTGCGAGCTACTAGGGACAGGGGCATTTAAATTTAGATTTTTTTTTTTTTTTTTTTTTACTTTTTGCACTTGTTTGTCCCTTTTTTTGTATTTTTCACTTTTCTTCCTATTACAAGAAATGTAAACATCCCTTGTAATAGGACTAGTGTGTGACAGGTCCTCTTTATGGAGAGAGGCGGGGTCAATAAGACCCCACATCTGTCCTCCAGGCTGGAAAGCATGGAATTGAAAAAAAAAAAACACTGATCTCATGCTTTCAGCTGCGATCATGTTCGTTCAGCACAGTGGTGTAGTGTATAGCATGTTCACCTAGCAGCAAAAGGGTTGTTGGTTCGAATCCCGCCTGTGACACCATCTGCCTGGAGTTTGCATGTTCTCCCTGTGCCTGTGTTTGGATTTCCTCCCACAATCTAAAAACATGCTGTAAATTGGATCCTGTCTAAATAAGTCCTAATATGCAGTAGGATATTTAGGTTTTGTGCTGCCCTAGGCCTGACCAAATTTCGGCACCCCCTAATAGAAAAATGACCCACCCTTCCTGTCAAGGCCACACCCTGTTTTTTTATGACCCACCCAGGAATTTTCACGGGACACACGCAAGTTCTGTGGGGGGACAGGAGTCCCTTAATTTGCCTAGTTTTTCTATCACTTCCTGTTTGGCTATGGGGCAGAAAGTGAAGGCCAATCTCCCCAAACGGACAGGGATAATACAAAATAAACTGACAGGGCTTCTAACCCTCCCCCCCCAACTCTATCCAAAATGAAAGAAAACTAAAAAAAAAAGTGTTGATTATAGTTCCAGTTTAACCCCAAATTTCAGATCATTTTATTGAGAGGCTTAAGAAAATATAACCATGCCAATAGGCCAGGGTCCAGCGTTGCTAATATGTATGCATGTGTGTTAGGAACCCCCACAAACACCAACCTACAGTAGGTGACTGGGATATTGTGTCAATCTCGCTCCCTTTCTCGGCGAGATTGAGCACTTGCGAGCCCCATCGCGGGAGCCAGCGCCGAGCTGGCTTGCCGCGATGGAGACAAAGCCGTCATAGCAGCGATGGGGATCCGACGCGGATTCCCGCCAATTCTACACGTGGGCGGAGTTTGTTATGAATCCTGAAGGAGAAATCCCCGGCGGATTTTTAAAAAAAAATCCGGCATGGGTTCCTCCCTACCGGAGCATGATGGGACTGCGACGTCACAAGACAGGCCTATATAATTCGCTGCGAGCCGCGCGCCCGGCATAACAGCGGAAGGAAGCGTCGCGTCAACATCTGGAGAAGAAGAAGAAGACGTCACAGAGGAGGGGGCTCGCCGCCGCTAGTAATTGAGCTAACACACAAAGTTAGCGGCGGCGAGTCCTGAAGAAGAAGAAGACCCCCGGAGAGCGGAGAAGACCCCCGGAGAGCGGAGAAGACCCCCGGAGAGCAGGAGAAGACCCCGGAGAGCGGGAGAAGACCCCGGAGAGTGGGAGAAGACCCCCCAGCCGCCGAAGACGTTAAAAGAAGCCCGCCCCCCCCGGCGGCGGAAGAGAACCAGACGGCGGCACCCACCCCCCACAGAAGCCCGCCGGAGGGGGGCGCTTTTATAAAAGCGATCATACACAACCCCCCCCCCGGCGGCCAACTAATAAAATATTTCAATACCCTGTGTGGTTTATTTGTGTTTACACTTTTTATTTGCAGGTGAATGGGTAGGGGTACAATATACCCCATACTCATTCACTTAGGGTGGGGGGCCGGTATCTTTAATAAGGGGGCTTCCAGATTCCGATAAGCCTCCCGCCCGCATACCCCGACAACCAACGGCCAGGGTTGTCGGGAAGGGGCCCTGTCCTCATCAACATGGGGACAGGGTGCTCTGGGGTGGGGGGCCGCAGTGCGCCCCCTGCCCCAGAGCACCTAACCCCCCCATGTTGAGGGCACGCTGCCCGGTACGGCTCAGGAGGGGGGGGCGCTCACTCGCCCCCACTCCCTTCCTGACCGGCCGGCCGGCGTGCTTTGGATAAGGGTCTGTTATGGATTGTGGGGGGACCCCCACGCCGTTTTTTGGCGTAGGGGGTCTCCTTACAACCCATAACAGACCTAAGGGCCCGTTATGCTCCTGAGGGGGGAACCCATGCCGGATTTTTTTTTAAAAATCCGGCGGGGATTTCTCCTTCAGGATTCATAACAAACTCCTCCCACGTGTAGAATTGGCGGGAATCCGCGTCGGATCCCCGTCGCTTCTATGACGCACTCGCTGGAATGTGCTTTTACTATTCCAGCGAGTGCGAGATATCGGCGGCCTGTCGCCGAGATTCAGCGCGATGCTGTCATGCTAAAAACACATTATCGGCGGCAGGCACTGTATGTTAAATCAACAATTTTCTTGTTTGTTTTGGGGATGCCTGCACCCCTGATAGGGTAAAGACACCTCACAAATGTTGTCACTTTCTACTTAATTCATTCACTTCCTGCCACATAGCCCAACAGGAAGTGAGGGAAAAACCCGAGTAATGTTTTGTTAGGGACACACAGATCAATCTAAATAGTTTCCCATTTTGGAAATTGCATTTTGCTGTGTACACCCCAAATTAGTAGGGATCTTGGACTTTGGGGTCCATTTACTAAAGGCAAATCCACTTTGCACTACAAGTGGACAAGCAAGGAAGAAAAATAAAAACTTGGCGGGATTGGAAGTCAAAACCATCAGTGCTTCCCTTCTGATTTTCAGTGACTACGCTTCTACTGCAGAGCGACTTTGCCTTTACTAAACCCCAAAGTAACTAATCATTTGTGGTGTACACAGCAGTGCAATTTGCTTAATGGGGACACTAGTTAGATTGACCTGTGTCCCGAAGAAAAGACCATTGGTAGGGTTTTAACCTCACTTCCTGTTCAGCTGTGTGACAGGAAGTGAAGCCAATTTTAAGAAAAAAGACACAAAGCCCAACCTAAAAACACTAGCAGGGGTTCTAACACTCAATTGGCTTCCCTCAAACAACCCATAATTAGAATAGGATTGTCTTGTGCTAGTTTCAAGCACAGCGCTGTAAATCAGCACTTCAAGCCTGTCCACCAATACACCACACCCCCCCCCCCCAACAGGTCCTGTTTGCAGGTTTTCCTTCATCTTGCACATGTGCTTTAAAAAGTCAGTCTGGACATCAATTCTAGGAAACAATACTTACCGCTTTGTCCTTCCTTTTCTGGTGACTAAACATGACAAACATTTCATGCATACACACCAGGAAAGAGCTTAGAGACAAATCACACTTGATGGTTTAGGCCCAAACTATTTCAGCTGCAGCTGTTGAAATCCATAGCATGAAAAAAATATCACAAAACAAAACTTCAAAATTTGAAAGTCATTTTATTGGTCCACAAAACAAGGAAAGCAAAACAAAATATTAAAAATAAACACACAAAAAAAATAAAAAAAAACATTAAAAAAAAATAGACTAAGGTTTATTTCACACAGTCATTGGAAAATGAATCATGCTTTTGAAATAACAGGATAGACCCACAGGATTCAAACATTAGTCATTAACATCTTGAGAAACATTTTGCAAAATTTTGCAGCAGACAAAACATCAAAGTGAAAATCATTAAATCAAACAATTGCCCCCCCCCCCAAAAAAAAAACTTGCTCCAAAACATCTCTGTTTCGCTCCGCCATTCCTTCCAGCCAGCAAGTCTGCCCCCTGTCAGGGCAGCTGACATGTGCTCTATCCACGCTTTTTATAACATGTGTGCTAATGAACCATTTGGAAACACATGAAGAAATGTCAGCCTCTAGTTTGTGTGCACTTGTAACTGCTTACACCTGTTAAGGATGTCCTTAAATTACTAAGCCAAAAAACAAGCTTTCTGAGCATGCTCAGAAAGATGCATGTCATTTTCAGGCACAAACACAATTTTGTAAATAAAAAGACAACTTTTTTACTGTTTGCTATAATAAATCTCCCCCAAAATATATCAAAAAACATTGTTTGCCCTCAGTTTAGGCCGATACGTATTCTTCGACATATTTTTGTTTCCAAAAAATCGCAATAAGCGTTTGATTGGTTTGGGCAAAAGTTATAAATAGGGGTTCGTTTTATGGGTTTTTTAGGAATATATTTTTGTTTTACTAGTAATGGTGGCGATCATTGACTTTTATGGCTACTGCGACATTGTGGCGGACACATTTTTGTGAGCTTTGGCATTTTTCTAGCGACCAATGGTATACAAATGCATTGCTTACTATAAAAATGTCACTGGCAGGGAAGGGGTTAACACTAGGGGCGAGGAGGGGGTTGATTATGTTACCTGGGTGTGTTCTAGCTGTAAAGGGGGTGGGATTGACTAGGGAAAATGACAGATCGCTGTTCATACATTGTATGGACAGACGAGCAGGCATTCCCCCCCTGACAGGACCGGGATAAAGGGGAACTCCACACCAAATTGAAAAAAAAAACGGCGTGGGGGTCCCCCTCCAGGTGCACAACAGGCTCTTAGATTTGGTCTGGAACATAAGGGGTTAAATCCACGCCAAAAACGGCGTGGGGTTCCCCCTCAGATCCAGACCAAACCCTTATCCCAGGCACGCAGTCTGGCCGGACAGGAATGGGGGTGGGGACGAGCGAGCGCCCCCCCCTCCTGAGCCGTACCAGACCGCATGCCCTCGACATGGGGGAGTGTGTGCTTTGGGGGAGGGGGTCACGACACCCACCGATGCTCTCCGCCATGTTCGGCCGGGCCCCCATCCCAAATTAAGCTCTTTTACATCCGAGGGGGGGGGGGGGCGGTCGAAAACAGCGGAGAACAACATGGGGCGGAGCCCCTCCTCGGTCTTCTAGTCGTTTTCTGCCGGGGGGGCTCCAGCCCCGCACCGGTCTTCGCCACTGCCTTCCGCCGGGGGGGGGGGGGGGGAACACCACCGATGCTCTCCGCCATGTTCGGCCGGGCCCCCACACCCCAAAATTAAGCTCTCTTACATCCGGGGGGGCGGCCGAAAACAGCGGAGAACAACGTGGGTGTCGCTCCCCCTCGGGCATCTTCGCTTCTGCCTGGCTCCTCCTGCGGCCAGGGCTTCTTTAGCTGTCTTCCGCCGGAGGGCGCCACTCTCCGGTCTTCGCCGCCGCCTTCTGCCGGGGGGGGGGGAAACACCCACCAATGCTCTCCGCCATGTTCGGCCGGCCCCCCACCCCAAAATTAAGCTCTTTTACATCCGGGGGGGCCGGCCGAAAACGGCGGAGAACATTGGGGGGCGGATCGCCTCCGTGGTCTTCACCGCCGCCTTCTGCGGGGGACTCCTGCCTCCCGCGGGCTGATGGCTGTCTTCCGCCGGGGGGGTACACCTACCCCCCCCCCCGGTCTTCGCCGCCGCCTTCCGCCGGGGAGGAAAGACACCCACCGATGCTCTCCGCCATGTTCGGCCGGGCCCCCACCCCAAAAATAAGCTCTCTTACATCCGGGGGGGGGGGGCGGCGGAGAACAACGGGGGTGTCGCTCCCCCTCGGGCTTCTCCGCTTCTGCCTGGCTCCTCCGCGGGGGCCAGGCCTTCTCGCTGCTGTGTCACTGTCTTCCGCCGCCCCCCACTTCGACGTTTTCTGCCGGGATGAGGGTCGCACATCCCATCCCGAACTTCGATGTGGCGGGCTTCTCGTCGCTGTGTCGCCGTCATCCGCCGCTGCCCCCTTCACCACGAAGCTGCCGTGCTTGTGGGGGAGGGCAGCGGGCTTCGAAGTTTTCGGCCGGAGTGAGGGTCGCACATCCCACCCCGGTCTTCTAGTCGCTGTCTTCCGCCACGGGGTGACACTCGCGGGCTTCTTCAGCGACCTCCGCTTCTGCCTGGCTCCTCCGCTGGGGCCAGGGCTTGTCTCCGCTGTGTTCTTCCAATTCGATGTTGACACGGAGAGGTCCGGCGCTGAAATGCCGACAGAGCGGTGGGCACCGACTTATATTGGCATAGGGCGTGGGCGTGGTTATGCCACCATGTGACCTTAACCCATGTGACATCACATTACCATCATGCCCTGTGATGTCACATGGGTTAAGGTCACATGGTGGCATAACCACGCCCTATGCCAATATAAGTCGGTGCCCGCCGCTCTGTCGGCATTACAGCGCCGGACCTCGCCATGTCAACATCGAATGGAAGAAGAAGCCCTGGCCCCAGCGGCGGAGCCAGGCAGAAGCAGAGGTCGCCGAAGAAGCCCGTGAGTGTCACCCCGCGGCGGAAGACAGCGACGAGAAGCCCGGGGTGGGATGTGCGACCCTCACCCCGGCCGAAAACTTCAAAGCCCGCTGCCCTCCCCCACAAGCACGGGAGCTTTGTGGTGAAGGGGGCGGCGGCGGAAGACTGCGGTGGCGAAGACCGGGGTGGGTTGGCGGAAGACCCCCGGAGCTGACTAATTATTTTATTCTGTGTGGTTTATTTGTGTTTACACTTTTTCCACCAGGTGAATGGGTAGGGGTACGATGTACCCCATACTCATTCACATAGGGTGGGGGGCCGGAATCTGGGGGCCGCCTTATTAAAGGGGCCCCCAGATTCTGATTGGCTCCCGCCCGCATACCTCGACAACCAACGGCCAGGGTTGTCGGGAAGAGGCTCTTGTCCCTATTGACATGGGGACAAGAGTGCTTTGGGGTGGGGGGGCAGTGCCCCCTCCCCCAAAGTGCACACTCCCCCATGTCGAGGGCATGCAGTCTGGTATGGCTCAGAAAGGGGGGGGGTTTGGTCCCCACCCCCATTCCTGTCCGGCCAGACTGCATGCCTGGGATGAGGCTTGGTACGGATCTGGGGGGGAACCCCACGCCGTTTTTGGCTTGGGTTAACCCCTCACGTTAACCCCTCACGTTGCCAAAGAGCCTATCGTACCCCTGGGGGGAACCCGCGCGGGTTTCAAGTTTGAAATTTGGCGCAGAGTTCCCCTTCAGTGTCAGCGCAGCCCGAGAACAGCTCGGAGATTGCCGTGCGCCGCTTCAGGCAGCGCAAACACTGCTACGCCGCTTGGTATTTACCAAGAATTTCTCGGCGTACTGACGCGGCGCACGACATTCCCCGAAATTTACCTCTGCGCATGCCCAGTATGCAAATGAACCTTCCGAGGTTCTGGCGTACTTTGCAAGCGCACGGGGATCGCTTCTCAAAAGTCACTTTCGCATCACCCCCCTCCCTCCCCTCATAAACTCCCGCCCAAATCCCCGATGTTTACATTACTAAATGCCGTACGCCAGCTCTGTACTGCCGTGCCGTGCGCCCTCTCCTGGGCGCATTAGGCAGTTTAGTAAATGAGGAAATACACTGCACTGGCAGTGTATCTCTTTTGTAAATGTCAAAAACACATTTACTCCTGCTTGTGCACCATGAGTCATGGCGCACAGGTTTGGTAAATCAGCCCCCATGTGTCTTTTTTTTCTGGGGAGTTAAGACCTTTGACGTTATATGTAATAAAATGTAATAAAATTTACGTTTGTCATCTATTTCTTCCTTTTCTTCTTTTCTCCTTTCCTTCCCGTCCCTGTCCGGCAGATGCTTTTATTTTCCTTTTTGCCACTGGGCCACACTGTAAGATAATAGGTCTTAGGTAAAAACAAAATAAAAAAAAAATCAATAGGGGCAAAATTCTCTGTTCAGCTGAACACCTGGCTGGGCAGTGAAAGGGGGGATGTTTGCTGCTCCTCAATTGGGGGGAAGCCACAGAGGGTTTTAAAGGGCATAGGGAAGGCTGGCATGGGTCCAACCCTTTTGGACTGAGATGACACCCTGCTAGTTCTTGGCCTTTGCTGCAGTGGTACTTCATTTCTTCTGGATGGCACTGTGCTACTGGTGGATGGCACTGAGCTGCTAGTTGATGCCACTTCATTTCTGGTGGATGGCACTGAGCTGCTGGCTGATGCCACTTCATTTCGGGTGGATGGCACTGAGCTGCTGGTTGACAAACACCTTTGTTTCATGGGCACACTTTGCTCTTCCTCTAAATCTGTAGAAGACCCACTGCTTACAACAGGTTCATATTCTGAATCAGACTTGGAGAGCTCCCCGCTGCTCTCGTCTGGTCTGAGTCTGCACTGCTGGGTTCTGATGAGGGTGCACTGCTGGGAATGGGTAAGGGTGCACTGATGGTAATGGGTGAGGGTGCCCTAATGGGAATGGGTGAGGGTGCCCTGATGGGAACGAGTGAGGGTGCACTAATGTACACTAAGGCACTACACTGAGGCTGAACTAATTATCTGGAATTGATGTGCACTGATGAGGATCCACTGATAGGCACTCTAGTGGCACTGATGAGCGCTGTAGTGGCGCTGATGTGGTACTGATGGCACCTATGTGGCACTTATGGAGCACTGACTAACACTGGCAGCACCGGTGAGCACTGAAGTGGCAGAGGTGGCACTGGTGACATTTATGGGCACCGATGGGGCACTGGTGGCACTGATCGGGCACTGGCAACACTGATGGGCACTGGTGGCACCTATGTGGCACTGATGAGACTTGTATTGGCACTGATGAGCCTTGTGGTGGCACTGATGGGTACTGTAGTGGCACTAATGGGTATTGTAGTGGCACAGATTGGCACTGTGTGGCATTTCTGGGCACTGTAGTTCTCCAAAAAAATGAATAAACTCACTGTTGACAATGTACTCTCTTCTCTCCTCACACGCTGTATCGGTGTAAGGAGAGATAAGAGCTTGACCTCTCCTTGACCTCTGTTTACATTGTGATCGCCCCCTTATTGAAGGGAGTGATCACGTAGTAAAGGACCACTTTCATTTCGGGGTACCTAGAGATGCTTAGCACTTGTTGGCCCTTTTGCCTTCACTCTGCGGTCCAGCTCACCCCAAACCATCTCGATTAGGTTCAGGTCCGGTGACTGTGGAGGCCAGGTCATCTGGCGTAGCACCCCATCACTCTCCTTATTGGTCAAATAGCCCTTACACAGCCTGGAGGTGTGTTTGGGGTCATTGTCCTGTTGAAAAATAAATGATGGTCCAACTAAACGCAAACCGGATGGAATAGGATGCCGCTGCAAGATGCTGTGGTTGCCATGCTGGTTCAGTATGCCTTAAATTTTGAATAAATCCCCAACAGTGTCACCAGCAAAGCACCCCCACACCATCACACCTCCTCCTCCATGCTTCACGGTGGGAACCAGGCATGTAGAGTCCATCTGTTCACCTTGTCTGCGTCGCACAAAGACAAGGTGGTTGGAACCAAAGATCTCAAGTTTGGACTCCTAAGACCAGTGGTCTCCAAACATTCTAAACAAAGGGCCGGTTTATTGTCCTTGAGACTCTTGGAGGGCCAGACTTTGGCCAGCGGGAGTGAACATTTTCCTGCCATCAGTGGGAGTAAACATCTGGTATTAGGGGGAGGAATAGTGCCCCATTGCTGGTATCATAGGGAGGAATAGTGCCCCATTAGTGGTGTCAGTGGGAGATATGGTGCTCCATTGTCAGTGTCAGATGGCAGAATAGTGTCTAGTATCAGTGGGAGGGATAGTGCTCCAAGGGCCCGATAAAGGCAATCACTGAGTCCTCTCTCCATCTCCACCAAAAAAAAATACTTTTTCCCTCCGGTGACTGGCGACCATGGCTAATCTGCGATACTCTGCAGAAACCATTTGGGGTCTGAGGCGATTCACCGCAATACTGCCAGCCATCACCAAAAAAGCCCTAAGAATTGAGCAACTTTTGAGAATCGATCGACGATCGACTGTCAAAAATTTCAGCCGTTTACCCCAGCCTAAGCACATTTCATGTGCTTTGATCAACACAAGATCGGCAGTAAAACACAGACTTGAAATCTATGATTTCATTCTACAACACGATCTAGACTGCCTCTTCATTAAAGAGAGCTGGCTCACAGCCGACTGTGATGCCGCGTACACACGGTCGTTTTTTGCGATGAAAAAAAACGACGTTTTTTGTGAAGTAAAAAACGACGTTTTTGAAACGTCACTTTCAAAGACGATGTTGCATACACACCATCGTTTTTTCACAAAAAACGAGGTTACGTTCACCACACTTTTCCATTGAAGCTCGCTTCATAACTAGCTTCTGGGCATGCGCGGGTTGAAAAACGTCGTTTTAAAAGACGTTTTTGCTACACACGGTGACTTTTTGTGAAACAAAAAACGACGTTTTGAAAAACGACACAAAAAATTCAAGCATGTTGGAATTTTTTTTTGGTCGTTTTTTTTAAGACAAAAAACGACGTTTTGCCCACACATGATCAATTTAAATGACGTTTTAAAAAACGTCGTTTTTTTTCATCGCAAAAAACGACCGTGTGTACGCGGCATTACACCATTCTAGGAGAACTGGTGCCAGAAAACTACCGTATTATAACGGAAAACAGAATAGGACAAAGAGGAGGAGGCCTGGCAGTGATTTGCAGGACTCATCTTGCAATCACCAAACCAGTCTTTCAAAACCCTCTTCCATTTATGGAAACCCTTACTCTGCAACTCCAAGCAAACTCCCAGGAGACCGTCCGGATTCTACTCTGCTATAGGCCACCTGGCCCTAAATCGCAGCTTCTCCCATCATTGACGGACTTTATCTCCACCTATACCCTTAACAGCAAACACCTTTTGCTGCACGGGGACTTCAACCTCTGGGCCAACTCCCCGCAAGACCCTATTGCCGACGCCTGCATCGATCACCTTGAAGGATTAGGGCTACAACAACTAGTATGTGGGCCCACACATGCTTCAGGTCACACACTCGATCTTATTTTCAGACAAGATCTGTAAATAAAAATCTTGGATAATGAACCATTGCCATGGACAGATCACCATGCAATGTCAGAAGAAGCTCCACTCGGAACTCTTCAAAGCCACGTTAAGGGAAAATATAAAAACAATTCAGCCGCATCAAACGACTGAAGAAACACTGGATGCTACAAACCCCCACCCATTCTGGGCAAAATCATCACCCTAGCGCCAAAGTCAAAAGTCTTGGGGTCATCTTCGATTCCTACATGACAATGGACGCACAAATAGGGTCAATAGTCAGCGGATCTCATCATCTGCTGTGCCTACTACGTAGACTTCTTCCTTTTTTCCCAAAGAATATACAGCGGTCGTGGCAGGAGCAGTTGTAAACTCAAGATTGGACTATGCAAATGCTCTTTACCTCGGACTCCCTAAGTACCAAATCGCTCGTCTACAAGTCGTTCAGAATACGGCCGCTAGACTTGTGACTGGGAAAAAACCCTGGGAATCAATCATACCTTCACTGAGAACCCTTCATTGGTTACCAGTAAAAGACAGAATCACTTTTAAAGCGCTCTGTCTAACGCAAAGATGTATCCATGGGAATGCTCCCCATTATTTATGCGAAAAAATAAAAGCTCACAATCCCAATCACATTCTGCGATCCACCAATCAAAATCTGCTCCAGATACCGAAAGCCAGATACAAGTCCAAAGGAGAAAGAAGATTTGCGGTCCAAGGTCCCAGACTATGGAACGCTTTACCAACCAACATTCGGTTGGAGGAGAACCACTCAGCATTCAGGAGAAAGATCAAGACACATCTTTTTTGATACCAAAAGGGACAGGAACAACAAGCGCCCAGAGGCGATTTAGTTCGCATGTGCTGCGCTATATACGTTTTTCATTTATTCATTCATTCAAAGGGCCGCAGTTTGGAGACCACTGCCCTAGACCAAATTACAGATTTCCACTGGTCTAATGTCCATTCCTTGTGTTCTTTAGACCAAACAAGTCTCTTTTGCTTGTTGCCTTTCTTTAGCAGTGGTTTCCTAGCAGATATTCTACCATGAAGGCCTGATTCACACAGTCTCCTCTTAACAGTTGTTCTAGAGATGTGTCTTCTGCAAAAGGTGGCTACTTTAAAGTGGAGTTCCACCCATTTTTTTTTATGTTTGTCTGTGCTGCATGCCCTAATCTCATAGTGTTCAGAATGGACAATTTTTATTTATTTTGTTGCTTGTAAATACCTTTATTTTGTAGTCCTTCATTACTTCCTCCTCCTTATTAGCCTAGGCTATTAAGTCACATGGCTATTTGCAAGGGTTTCTGGAATAGGCATCATGTTTCTCAGTAGTCCTTTCAAACCTGACTGAAACCTATTACATTGCTTGTGCAGCACTCACTGAGCATGTGCGAGATATGCAAAGCTGAAATCCAGGAAGTCATAAAGTCTGGCTTCAGGATGCCCACACTTAAGATGGGCCACGGTCTATATCTAGATTATAAACTATCTAAATGCTGTAACAACCTAACAAAACGGACCTTAGTTTACAGACTAACTTTACTAGAATACATTAAGCTTGTGTATTACAGGGGTATTTATATTTAAAAAGTGAAATTGTGGGTGGAACTCCCCTTTAAAGAACCTAGAATATGACATATATTTTCAGTTGTTTCACACTTTTTTGTTATGTATATAATTCCACATGTGTTAATTCATGGTTTTGATGCCTCCAGTGTGACTCTACAATTTTCATAGTCATGAAAATAAAGAAAACTCTTTGAATGAGAAGGTGTGTCCAAACGTTTGGTCTGTCTGTACTGTATACACTGTGTGTGCACAAAGCAAGTTTCGGTATACTGTCGTTTACGTACCTTGTGCAATCAATAATCTGTTTAACCACTTCCCTACGGCCATACGACTATATGCGGCCGCAGGGTGGTTCTAAATCTCTGGGCTGCCGTGTTTCCACGGCAGCCTCTTTCTGTGTTCCCAGCGCGCGCTCCCGAGCGCGCAGCGGGGAACTTGTGTATTGGCCGTGTCCCTTGGACACAGCCAATCACAGATCGCCGCGAACGGCCAATCAGAGTGGCCGTTTGCAATGCGATCTGATAGGCCAATGAGAGATGATCTCATATGTAAACATATGAGATCATCTCTCAATGCCGGCTCTCACAATGACAGCGTCCTGTCATAGAGAGAGCAGACCGATCTGTGTTCCTAGTACATAGGGACACAGATCGGTCACCCCCCCTCCCCCCACAGTTAGAACACTATACAGGATACACATTAACCCCTTCCTCACCCCCTAGTGTTAACCCCTTCCCTGCCAGTCACATTTATACAGTAATTAGTGCATATTTATAGCACCGATTGCAGTATAAATGTGAATAGTGCCAAAAATGTGTCAAAAGTGTCCGATGTGTCCGCCATAATGTCGCAGTCGCAATAAAAATCGCAGATCGCCGCCATTACTAGTAAAAAAATAAATAATAAAAAATAATAATTCTGTCCCTTATTTTGTAGGCGCTATAACTTTTGCGCAAACCAGTCGCTTATTGCAATTTTTTTTTATTTATTTTTTTACTAAAAATATGTAGAAGAATACGTATCGGCCTAAACTGAATTTTTTCTTTTTAAATTGGGCTATTTTTTTTAGCAACAAGTAAAAAATATTGTATTTTTTTTCAAAACTGCCGTTCTTTTTTGTTTATAGCGCAAAAAATAAAAACCGCAGAGGTGACCAAATACCACCAAAAGAAAGCTCTACTTGTGGGTAAAAAAGGACGCCAATTTTGTTTGGGAGCCATATCGCACGACCGCACAATTGTCAGTTAAAGCGACGCAGTGCCGCAAGCTGAAATTTCACCTGGTCAGGAAGGGGGTTTACATGCCCAGTAAGGAAGTGGTTAATTACTGAATGTATATTTATTGAATGCCTTTGTTGCTTCAATATTTTTTTTAGCTGTAGAAGTCTACTATTTATCTGATATGCAGCTCTTACTTTTATTAATTGTACTTTTACTAGTAGTAATGTTTGTGTGTGGCCTGAATATCTATTTATTTTCGTGTTTTAAATTCCCCTCTTATTCACTGTATTTTTGACACATGTAAAATGTCTGTGTCCTTCTTCACAGGTAGATTTCCATCTTCGAGCAGAGAGGGTGGTGCAGTCAGTCAAAGCGATATGTAATGCACTTGCAGCTGTTGAAACTCAGGAAATCAGTAGTGCGCTAAACCAACTTCCACCTTGTACTCCCAGAGTCCAAATCAAGTCCCATAAGGTAAACATGATAAATTATTAGTAAATCATTTAAAAATAAGGTTGGTGTTTGCAGAAAAACTTTCCTTCTTTCCTCTAGAAAATTCTTATTTGCATGATAATGGTTAACTAAAGAAGTCAAACTTGTCTTTTTCCACCGCTTTCCAGATTTTTAAATCCGTCAAGTACACAACACTATGCTCAATTAACTATCAAGATAACTGAATGCTCTCTAAAAGCTGCCCCAAGAAAAAAAAAAAAAAATAATTATCCACTATAACAAATTTTATGATCAACTTTTACCACTGAAGGAATTTTAATTTCCCTTTAAAGGCTAAACTGGCCCAGCAGCCCCCGACTTCCTGTTCTGACAGGGAGTGGGGGGATCTTCACGTCCTGCTCTGTCATAATCTGAAAAGAACATAGCGATGCGGTTCTTTGCCCGCCTGTCTGAGTCATCCATTCACAGTGTTTTGTGAATGGAAAACTACAGGGTCAGACAGGCTGTCGGCTTGTAGTTCTTAACCTCTTCAGCCCCGGAAAAAGTTACCACTTTCCTGACCAGAGCATTTTTTGCGATTCTGTTGTACGTTGTATCCCAACAAAATTTACTTCCTTTTTTTACACAAATAGAACCTTCTTTTGGTGGTATTTGATCACCTCTGCGGTTTTTATTTTTTGCGCTATAAACAAAAAAGGGCGACAGTTTTGAAAAAAAAGCAATATTTTATACTTTAATAAATATCCCCCAAAATATATAAAAAAACACATTTTTTTTCTCAGTTTAGGCCGATACGTATTCTACATATTTTTGGGGAAAAAATCACAATAAGTGTATATTGTTTAATTTGCGCAAAAGTTATAGCGTTTACAAAATAGGGGATAGATTTATGGCATTTTTATTAATATTACATTTTTTACTGTAGTAATGGCAGCGATCTGCAATTTTTTTCTTTTTTTTATCGAGACTGTAACGGACACATCAGACACTTTTGACACTATTTTGGGATAATTGTCATTTATACAGCGATCAGTGCTATAAATAGCCACTGTTTACTGTATAAATGACACGGGCAGTAAAGGGGTTAAACACTAGGGGGCGATCAAGGGGTTAAGTGTGTCCTAATGGAAAAAGAAAATATGGACAGCCGCACTCCAAAAAACCTTGATGGTTGTCTTTATATAAGAAAGGAAAAATGCACTACAAATCACAGCACACAGCTTCGCACTATAAATTATAGCTCACAATTATAAAACATCACATCTAATATATAGCAAACTTTGAAAGACATGTGATCAATGCTAACCCCTGATATTTCAAAACGAATTGACCAATGGGGTTGCCAGATCTGAATCTCTAACCACAATCATCTGTGTGTTTGTGAATAGGTCTCAGATCACTGAGATTTAACCCCGAAATGTGTAAATTATTGGAAAATGTATAATGAAAAACTGCTGATCGTGGGTGCAAAGCAGGGCTTTCCAGGCTCCCAAAAAAAAAAAATGCACATTTTATTACCTGCAAAAAGATGTGCGTTTATGATATATATATTTATTTATTTTTTAACCACTTTACAACCAGCCATCGTCAAATAACGGCGGCAAGGTGGTTGCTTAACTCTGGGATCACGTTATATAACGTGATTCCAGAATTGCGCTCCCGCGCGCCCCCTGGGGCGCGCACACGGGAATCTCCGATCACTGTAAATCGCCGCTGGTGGCGGCGGTTTACCACGTGATCGCTCCTTCCAATGACGGAGCGATCACATGTAAATAAACCGGTTCCTCCCTCCTCTCTCTGTACCGATCGGTACAGTGTGAGAGGAGAGCGCAGATGGCAGCAGCACTGTGGGATGGATCTGTGACTATTGCAGTCACAGATCCATCCATCCCTGCTCAGCCATCCCTTCATTAACCCCTGCAATACTCTTCCTTCCCTGTGAAATACTCTGCAATACCCCCCTGCGCAATACTCTGCATACCCTGTGCAATACTCTGCAATACACCCGCGCGATACTCTGTAATACCCCCGGCGCAATACTCTGCAGTACCCCGGCGCAATACTCTGCAGTACCCCGGCGCAATACTCTGCAGTACCCCGGCGCAATACTCTGCAGTACCCCGGCGCAATACTCTGCAGTACCCCGGCGCAATACTCTGCAGTACCCCGGCGCAATACTCTGCAGTACCCCGGCGCAATACTCTGCAGTACCCCGGCGCAATACTCTGCAGTACCCCGGCGCAATACTTTGCAGTACCCCGGCGCAATACTTTGCAGTACCCCGGCGCAATACTCTGCAGTACCCCGGCGCAATACTCTGCAGTACCCCGGCGCAATACTCTGCAGTACCCCCGCACAATACTTTGAACAATACTCTGCAGTACCCCCTGCGCAATTCTCTGCAGTACCCCGGCGCAATTCTCTGCAGTACCCTGGCGCAATTCTCTGCAGTACCCCCGCGCAATACTCTGCAGTACCCCCGCGCAATACTCTGCAGTACCCCCGCGCAATACTCTGCAGTACCCCCGCGCAATACTCTGCAGTACCCCGGCGCAATACTCTGCAGTACCCGGCGCAATACTCTGCAGTACCCCGGCGCAATACTCTGCAGTACCCCGGCGCAATACTCTGCAGTACCCCGGCGCAATACTCTGCAGTACCCCGGCGCAATACTCTGCAGTACCCCGGCGCAATACTCTGCAGTACCCCGGCGCAATACTCTGCAGTACCCCGGCGCAATACTCTGCAGTACCCCGGCGCAATACTCTGCAGTACCCCGGCGCAATACTCTGCAGTACCCCGGCGCAATACTCTGCAGTACCCCCGCACAATACTCTGCAGTACCCCCGCACAATACTCTGCAGTACCCCCGCACAATACTCTGAACAATACTCTGCAGTACCCCCTGCGCAATTCTCTGCAGTACCCCGGCGCAATTCTCTGCAGTACCCCGGCGCAATACTCTGCAGTACCCCGCCGCAATACTCTGCAGTACCCCGCCGCAATACTCTGCAGTACCCCGCCGCAATACTCTGCAGTACCGCGCCGCAATACTCTGCAGTACCCCGCCGCAATACTCTGCAGTACCCCGGCACAATACTCTGCAGTACCCCCGCACAATACTCTGAACAATACTCTGCAGTACCCCCTGAGCAATACTCTGCAGTACCCCGGCGCAATACTCTGCAGTACCCCGGCGCAATACTCCGGCGCAATACTCTGCAGTACCCCGGCGCAATACTCTGCAGTACCTCGGCGCAATACTCTGCAGTACCCCGGCGCTATACTCTGCAGTACCCCGGCGCAATACTCTGCAGTACCCCCTGCGCAATACTCTGAACAATACTCTGCAATACTCCCTGCGCAATACTCTGAACAATACTCTGCAATACTCCCTGCGCAATACTCTGAACAATACTCTGCAATACTCCCTGCGCAATACTCCCTGCACAATACTCCCTGCGCAATACTCTGCAATCATTTTTTTTTTCAGGCTTCCCAGCCTAGAGGTGAGATGTGGGGTCTTATTGACCCCATATCTCACTGTAAAGAGGACCTGTCATGCTATATGCCTATTACAAGGGATGGTTACATTCCTTGTAATAGGAATAAAAGTAATCAAAACATTTATTTTTGGGGGAAAATGTGTCAAACTAAAATAAAGAAAGTAAAATGAACAATAAAACATTTTTTTTTAAAGCGCCCCTGTTCCCGCGTGCTCGTATACAGAAGCGAACGTGCACGTAAGTCCCGCCCACATATGAAAACGGTGTTCAAACCACACATGTGAGGTATCGCTGCGAACGTTAGAGCGAGAGCAATCATTTTGGTCCTAGACCTTCTCTCCAACTAAAAAGATGTAACCAGTAAAAAATATTTAAAGCATCACCTATGTGGATTTTTAAGTAGCGAAGTTTGGTGCCATTCCACAAGCGTGTGCAATATTGAAGGGTGACATGTTGGGTATCTATTTACTCGGCGTAACTTCATCTTTCATATTATGCAAAAACATTGGGCTAATTTTAATGGGTTTTTTTTAAAAGCACATTTTTTTTTTTTTTAAATACTATGCGCGATAAAAAGTTGCAATGACCGCCATTGTATTCTCTAGGGTCTTTGCTAAAAAAGCATATATAATGTTTTGGGGTTCTATGTAATTTTCTAGCAAATAAATGATGATTTTTCCATGTAGGAGAGGAATGTCAGAATTGGTCTGATGGTGCTTCCTGCATGTTGGGCCTCTGTATGTGGCCACGCTGTGTAAAAGTCTCACACATGTGGTATCGCCATACTCGGGAGGAATAGCAGAATGTGTTTTGGGGTGTAATTTGTGGTATGCATAAGCTGTGTGTGAGAAATAACCTGCTAATATGAAAATGTTGTGGAAAAAAAATAAAAATGAAAAAGATCTTGATTTTGCAAAGAATTGTGGGAATAAATGACAACTTCAAAAAACTCACAATGCCTATTTTTAAATACCTTGGAATGTCTTCTTTCCAAAAAGGGGTAATTTGGGGGGGTATTTGTACTTTTCTGGCATGTTAGGGTCTCAAGAAATGAGAGAGGCTGTCAGTACATCAGATGTGATCAAATTGATCAATTTTCAGTAATTGGTACCATAGCTTGTAGACCTTATAACTTTCACCCAGACTAAATAATATCTAAATTGTTTTTGTTTTGTTACCAAAGATATGAAGCAGTATCCATTTTAGGCCAAATTTATGAAGAAGAATTACTTTTTTGCAAAATTTTATACTAGAAATGAAGAAAAAATATTTTTTTTACAAAAATGTCGTTCTTTTTTTAATTTATAGCGAAAAAAATAAAAACCACAGAGGTGATCAAATACCACCAAAAGAAAGGTCTATTTGTGAAGAAAAAAAGGACAAAAATTTCATTTGATTACAGTGTTGTATGACTGAGTTATTGTCATTCAAAATGTGAGAGCACCGAAAGCTGAAAATTGGTCTGTTATTAAGGGTGTTTAAGTGCCCAGTGGTCAAGTGGTTAAAGGTGAACTTGTCCTTCAAGTTTTAAATTGGCCATAGACTATTTTGGTACAACCAACCTGCCAGATTTTACATGTGGTTAGCGTTAGTGATTATTGCTAGCAACTATAACAGTCGCTGTGTTCTCCTGGTAGAGGCGGCTTCCGCCGCTGTCAACACTGCCTACACTCTGTTTGTTTTGTTCTGTTTGTTTGCAAGATTTTTTGGTATTAGCAGCTACTGGTCCTATTATCCTATTTCAAAATTTATAAACGTTACTGCAGTCCCACAAAATATAAGACACAGTGCTTTCCTTCCCACAGTCCCTAAAGCACAATGATGAGGCCTAAGGAACAAATTACACTATAAATGACAATATCATGCACCAGCAAAGCAAAAGGGTCCCTGGGCGGTATAAATCATAACAGACTTGCCTTAAAACAAAGCCCTTAAATGGTGCACTGTCTATGCTGTTGGCGCGGTCTTGTATCGTGTTTGTCTCTCAGGTGTACTGATCCTGCTCATAGGTGGGTCTTGTTGTTTTCCTATTCCTCTGGAGGATAGAGAACATGATCTCCACTGTGTCCTTCAAAGAACGGAAGAGAACATTTTATATTTTCATACTCGTTGTCAATCTGAGTTCTTTGACATACTGTTTTTTTTTTTTTCTGTCACCAGCTGTTTGCTCTAAGTACTACTTTGTGACTGAGCTGCCCTTTTACAGATGAGGGGTTTGGCCACTGTCAGGGCCCACCCCTAGGCTGTGCTTAGGGGTGGGCCCCCTAGGCTGTGCTTTTGTGTTTTTGCCTAGTGTTCTACTGCTGAAGGTGGAACCATAACTCTGTGTTCCGAGAACAAGATTTTTACTGTGTTCTCAACCACTTCAGCTCCAGAAGATTTACCCTCTTCACGACCAGGCCATTTTTTGCAATATAGCACTGCGTTATTTTAACTGACAATTACACGGCCGTGCAATCTTGTACCCAAATAAAATGCATGTGTCCCCCACACCCCCACAAATAGAGCTTTCTTTTGGTGGTAGTTGACCACTTCTGCATTTTCTTCTTTTTTTTTTTTGCGCTATTAACAATAAAAGGCCAACAATTTAGAAAAAACAAAACAATATTTTTTACTTTCTACTCTAAAACACAGCCAATAAATAAAAATTTAAGAAATCTAATTTCTTCATCAATTTAGGGCAAGGTGTATTCTGCTGCATTTTTTTGGTAAAGTAAATCCTAATAAGCATTTTATTAACAAAATAAATATCTAATTCATTTCACATTGTTAACCACTTACTTACCTGCAGCATAGTAACGGTTGGACGTGTGAAATACAGACTTTGTTTAAATTGTAATTTTCACAAGGCTATTGATTCCGAGAAGTTATGGTGACAGTATGTCAAAGGGACTATACGCCCTTTTGCGGGTGATTTTATTGATTTTTAAGACATTCATGTAACGCAATTGGTTTGCACAAAAGTTATAGCATCTTCAAACTAATGGATTTATTTATTTTATAAAAGTAATGCTAAATATATGTAAAACAGAAAAAAGATGTGCCAATCTAAGTGCAGTAAGCAAGTATTTATTTGATAAATTATCATAGACAATAAATTGGCTACTCACAAAAGGAGTGATAACACAGGCAAATAAATAGTGGTGTGGGCCCGGTGTCACTGTAGGTTATCAGCGATTCCAATCCACAGTCCTTGGCAGCAAAGTGCTGGATGTAATGAGAACTCCAATGTCTCAGGAGCCTCAGGAAACCACAAGGGAACTAGGAGCCAGAGAAGCCAATTCAGAACGGCATGTGTTCCAGCGTGGAGCGCAGCGTGCCGACGTTGCACCAGAAGTGACGTGGGAGCCGGGCCAGCCAATCGGATAACGCGTTTCACAGCCTCCGCTGTTTCGTCAGATCCGGATGGTCTACCTGCATCCATTCACCTAATGAAGTATAACCCGGCAGGTAATGACTGTGTTTTATGATGTATTAAAAATAAATGCAGAATGCACCTGGAATATGCAAACTGCAACCTGCATTAGGTGTAAATCAGGCCTTACTGTATGAATGGCTCCATTCTGATATTTACCCAAGTCATCATTTTATTGGCAATAACGTCAACCAAATACTTACTGTAGATCACGATTACACTTGTCTAGAGACCAAGAGGTATATTGGTCTAATTATATACACAAAACCATTTTAAATTATATCATTGGTACTGAAGCAAGGACAACTCAAACTGAATGTTTCTGTTCTATATTTGGGGCTTGTTCAAACTATGTCCCTTTTGAGCTATGATTTTCTTCACACATATGGTACAAATCGTCCACAAAGAACATTTTATTTTCAGTGACACCGGGCCCGCACCACTATTTATTTGCCTGTGTTATCACTCCTTTTTTGTGAGTAGACAATTTATTGGTTATAGATAATTTATCTATTAAATCCTTGCTTACTGCACTTAGATTGGCACATTTTTTTTCTGTTTTACAATTCCTCCAGAGCTTGCTTCTGCTTCAGGGTGCTGCCGCTAGTGCCGTTTCACAAAAAAAATATAAATTTTTCACCAGGACTTTTTTTATTGTACTTATTTTCAGTACTGCTTTATATATGGACTATATGATGATATGATATTTATATTTATTCTTGACCATTTTTTATATGCTTTTTTAATCGTGCGCCATATACCATTTTATTTATGCTAAATATATGCACTGTCACTGTACTAATGACACTAGCAGGGAAAGTGTTAACATCGGGTTAACTGTGTGCCTAACATGTGTTTCTGTATAGTGGGGAGGTGCTTTTATTAGTGGAAGACATGGATCGGTGTTCCTGCTTCACATGTACACAGGATCCATCCATTCTGTACGGACAGAACGGCAATCTTCCTTGTTTACATAGTGCTATGTGTACACATGATGTGGGATGGTGGTCACATGATTAAATTAACCAAGAAAAAGGTGCTTTGGTGTGCACAAAAATAAAATTTTCTTTGTGGACGATTTGTACCTAATGTGTGAAGAAAATCATAGCTCAAAAGGGACATAGTTTGAACAAGCCCCAAATATAGAACAGAAACATTCAGTTTGAGTTGTTGTCCTTCAGTATCAGTGATATAATTAAAAATAGTTTTGTGTATATAATTAGACCAATATACCTCTTGGTCTCTAGACAGGTATAATCGTGATCTACAGTAAGTATTTGGTTGACATTATTGCCAATAAAATGATGACTTGGGTAAATATCAGAATGGAGCCATTCATACAGTAAGGCCTGAGCATCACAGCACAGAGTATATAGCCCCACCATCACAAATCATGGTATAAAGCACAGCCTTACAGATAGGCACAAACAAACTAAAAAATTACACTGTTAGTAATGAAGGACTCTAAATGGGCACAAGATGACCAGAGACTGCGGACATACTGCACAAGATGACCAGAGACTGCGGACATACTGCACAAGATGACCAGAGACTGCGGACATACTGCACAAGATGACCAGAGACTGCGGACATACTGCACAAGATTACCAGAGACTGCGGACATACTGCACAAGATGCCCAGAGACTGCGGACATACTGCACAAGATGCCCAGAGACTGCGGACATACTGCACAAGATTACCAGATACTGCGGACATAATGCACAAGATTACCAGAGACTGCGGACATACTGCACAAGATTACCAGAGACTGCGGACATACTGCACAAGATTACCAGAGACTGCGGACATACTGCACAAGATTACCAGAGACTGCGGACATACTGCACAAGATTACCAGAGACTGCGGACATACTGCACAAGATTACCAGAGACTGCGGACATACTGCACAAGATTACCAGAGACTGCGGACATACTGCACAAGATTACCAGAGACTGCGGACATACTGCACAAGATTACCAGAGACTGCGGACATACTGCACAAGATTACCAGAGACTGCGGACATACTGCACAAGATTACCAGAGACTGCGCACATACTGCACAAGATTACCAGAGACTGCGCACATACTGCACAAGATTACCAGAGACTGCGCACATACTGCACAAGATTACCAGAGACTGCGCACATACTGCACAAGATTACCAGAGACTGCGCACATACTGCACAAGATTACCAGATACTGCGCACATACTGCACAAGATTACCAGATACTGCGCACATACTGCATTACTTGTCTTGGGACTTCAACGTGGCATGACAAGTCGTACCTCATGATTTCCAATGAGAACCGTTCATATCTGTGCGACTTCAAGTTACAGTGACTTCAAAGTAGTCCCTGCACAGAATACACAGGCATTGCTTTAAGTCGCGTCAAAATTGCGGCAGAATTGTGCAACTTTCAGACTGCGTTAGCCTGCAAGTTTCTGCCACAATTTTTTGCTGTGATTTTGCGCCTTGAAACAATGCCTATGTATTCTGGAGGTCTATGGACTCAAGTCACATCAAAGTGGGACGAAAGTAATGCAGGGACTACTTCGAAGTTGCTGTGACTTGAAGTAGCACAGATTTGAACGGTTCTCATCGGGTCCGACTTATCCTGCAACTTTTAAATAAGCGGGGGGGGGGGTGGTGTTGGTGTTGGCGGCCAATATTTTCCCCGCACATTAAGTATACATATTTTTAATAACTGGGGGGGGGGGGTAGTGTTGACGCCTGCTATCTGTGCTGTAAAAATTTTTTACATATAACATTTTTTTTGTTAATAAGTGGGTTGACGCTGCGGACATACTGCACAGGCGTCGTATAGAGCCGCACCGAAGTTCGCCTTGCTTCGGGTACTCGTGACGCTGTATGCGTCGGTCGGGATGCTGTCAATCACTTAGGAACGCCCATCCCGGACAACCATACCCGGAAGCCGGGTTCATCATCTAGATCGAAAAAGGTATGTCCCGCTAGCATTTTTAAAAAACAAATGCCGATTCTCATTTTAATAAATAGCCTAAATGCAATGCTAAAAATAATTTTTTAGGTGAACCTCCACTTTAATAAGCTAATAAGTGTGTGGGGGGGGGGGTGGATGTTTTCCCTGCCTTTTGTGCCGAATATTAAATAAAAATTGAATAAGGGGGGTGGAGGGGGAGATATTGGCCCGCAAATATTCAACAAAAAAATTCAATATTCTATATATAAAAAAAGCGCGGGGGGGGGGGTGGGGGGTGTTTACCGCAATTTCGGAAGTTCCAATTTTTTTTTTAATAGTGCATATTAGGTATTAGGCCGAAATCGCGGCAAAACCCCCCCCCCCCCAAAAAAAAATTCCAATGTTCCAAAGTTTTATATAGAATTTTCTGCCAAAATCGCGGCACCTACACTGCCCCCCCTTATTTCAATGTTCCCGATTTTTTTATAGTGAATATTCTGGCCATAACATTGCAGTCCATCGCGCCGGAAGCAAGTGGCGCGATGGACTGCGCCATAAAGGCTTTTTTGGGCTGCCAATGTAGCGCCACATCTGCAATCCCGTGATTGCATAGACATGGCGCTACCCATACTGCACTGTGCCCGGCGCCCAACGCCCGGACTCAGTGCACATAAGAACCCTTTTTGGATTTTTTTTTCCTTACAGGGACATGCTTAAATACATTTTTTTTTTTAGATTTTTTTTTACTGACTGGGGAGGGGGGCGGCGCCCTGGCACCCTTTATGGGCGGGCCGCCACTGGATACAGGTAGACCAAAGTCTTTAGACAGGAACTAATCCCCTATATATCCCCTCCCATACACAAAGCACATACACAAAGCACTGGACCCTGCGGAGTGGAAATCCTGGACACTAAAGTGTTAAGGCATTTCATTTTCTGCAGGGTGCTGTGTACAGAGTGGACCCTAAACATGAAAGGGTACCCAGTCCTTGAATGTCTAAGTGACAGGAACCCGCCATGAAGGGTGAAGATTGGGCGCTTAGTTTCGAAGTGGACCTGCACCTGGAAGGGTTAGTGAAACCCCTTTATTTTATTATTGTAGGGTGTCCCAGTGAAGCTAGCCAAAGGCTGGAGACCTGTGTGTGGTGACCATACGGGGGAGTTTTGGACTAGCTGTGGGCATTTGCAAAGTGTGTCTGGCTGTTTTTTACCTGTATGATGGTGCACAATCGTTCGTGACGCACGGAAAAAGTTTGCCGCTGTGTTCAGCAGTTCTTGTTTGGTGGCCATGACGCATGTGCATTCTTACAAGTACCACTGGACTTAGCAGCTTGTTTGGCAGCCATGTGGCTTCGCCGTATGTGTGCAGTACCCTTTATGCACGCACCAACGTTCCGGCGCACACCCAGCTTATTTAAAGCTGTGTAGGCATGCGGTGCTTCCAGAAGGCAGATGTGGGACACAGCAGGCTCTGAACAGACATTGCAGTGGTTCATTTCTCCTTACCCAGGTCACATGAGTCACCAGGTGTTACTTGGCAGGCTATGGTGCTTAGCCGGGTTGTTGCATATAGGCTTGGGAGCCTTAATAAAGGGTCTCCCTTCTGAGGTGTGTTAAATCTACACCCAAGCACTCTTTTGTTTGTGGCTATGTCTTCCAAAAAAAGGTGCGGGACAAACGCTACAGGGAAGCGCACATCTGTCATCGGCAGTTCCTGATGAACCTATTCGTATCCCAGATCTTCTGGGCATTCTGAGCCGATGCGCCTGATGCGCCTATCTGGTATTGTGTCCACAGTCAATGCTGCTGCTTCACCCTTTATCACTAAGGATGAAAATCCTCAGCCCTAGCTGTGTTAGAGCACATAATTGCTGGCATGATTGCCTCCATCCCGCAGGGTGGCAAGAAGCGTAACAGATCCCAACTCCCTGGAGCCTCCTAGTTGGAGCAGGAATGGGGAAGAGCTAAAAAGCTCAGAATTCAGTGGAGTGCCCAGCAGATGAGTGTGCTTCCAAACAATCTGGACAAAGGGAGATCCAGTTGATGTCTGCCTCTCAGTCGGAGGCTTTCATCCTAACTCTGACCGGAATGGTTTGGTCTGCCTTTAATTTAATTTTTTTTTTAAATAACAATTTTTTATTGATCTTTTAGAAAAATAAAACAGCAGAACATTAGTACAAGTATGGCAAGCAGACATTGGCAGAATTAAAATAAGAGCATCCTCTAGCAAGGAAATGTTAGAACCCTGAAAGGAGGGTCCTTCTGTGAACCATGACATCACATAGACTAACAGTGGTAACAGTGTCCATAGTAGGATATGTAGCGTACAGTACCTCGAGACTGATGCCTCATTTAACTTTCCATAACACACTTTGAGTACACACAGACAAGTGGGAGGGGAAGAGAATGAGAGAGGGGGGAAAGGAAAAGAGAACAGAAAGAGAAGGGAATGGGGGAGACCGGGAGACCAAATGAGCAGTAAAATAAGGGGAATAAATACCTCTTAGTTTCGACCGCCGGATCAGAGCGGGTCCTGCCGAGAACGTCACCGCTCCCAGACACTGTCGTGGTCGTCTAGTCTGTTTCGCAGTCTGGGTCCAGGGTATGGGTGTCTCAAAAAGTCTGGTCAATAGTTGTTACGTTGAGGTCCAAAACGGGACTATTAAGGGACACGTCCAATAGATGTGGAAGAGCGTGCCTCTGGCTCGCTGGATCCACCAGCAGCGATCAGAAGTGGAGGGATACATTTTATGAAGTACGTCCGGAGTCAGGTACCAAAAGAAGAGAATCTTGTAAGAATTTTCCTTTATAGATGGTACACGTGGAACTTTTAGCCGCCTGACTCCAGACCGCCCTCCACGCCTCCTCCGGGATCTCCCCTCCTAGCATCCTCTCCCAACAGAGCATATAGGGATGTTTACCCTGGACCTGCATGGAGTGCTTGTTCAGATCTGGTGTATGTCGGAAATCAGTCCTCTTGAGAGGCTTTCCCTTTTTATATGCCATGAATCAAAGGTTTGTTAAGAAATGGAGCATGACAGCCATAGATGCAGCTGTCTCTTCCTTAAACAAGGACTTAACTTATCCTTTGTATAATCCACAGGACTTGAAGGACCCAGTTGACAAAAAATTTGAGTCATCAAAAACTTCCTTTTATTTGGCAATTTCAGCTATTCAGCCAGCTGTTGCAGTAATTGGTATCTGCCAGTCTGTAAATGATCAGGGCAGATGGCCCAACCAGGAGGATGATCTGCCTGAAAGTAAGACAAATATTTCTTGAGTGCTGTGTTTTGCTGTTGATGCCTTAAAAAATAATTTAATACAACAGGTTTTTAATTTGGCTCTTTTGTCTGTACATGTGGACAGACCTTTGTGGCTTGAGAACTGGTCAGCTGAGCTTCCTTATGAAAAACTATTGTCAGGTTTCCCTTTTCAGGGGGGAACATTTATTGGCAATCATTTGGGCCAATATGTCCCCAAGGATTTCCAGAGGGAAGAGTTCTCTACTTCCTGTGAAGAAAAGCACCAGGTGTCCCTCAAATGTCTCAGCGCCAAGGCAGTTTGCTGCCAACAGGGTGATAGAGACAGGGGCAAACCGCAAGTCCGTGGCCAGAAAAAGCCCTGGGTCCAAGATTCTTCTAAATCCAGCACCCTCCTTTTGAGGATACACCCTCAGTCTATTGGGTGGAGGGAAGGCTGCAGACATTTTGGAGAACCATAATTAAGGAAGAGTGGGTCCCCCTCAATTATATTCAGCAGGTACAAGCTCGAGTTGGGGGGGGGGGGGTTTCCCTCAGAGGTTTTTAAGATCCAGCGTTCCACTGGATCCTCCAAAAATAGATTTTTTTCTTTAGGCACTACATCATTTAGTGCATCAAGGAGTAATTGTACAGGTTCCTGTTTCCGAAGGAGCAAACCTGCTTTACGGTTAAACACCAAGCTGGGTCACAGGGCCATTTTTTGGACCTAAGATCCCTATCTCCTAATCCAGTCCTTTTTCTGATGGAGTTTGTCTACTCAGTTGTAGCCTCGTTCCAGATGGAACACTTTTTAGTCTTCATCGATATAAAGGATGCGTATTTACACATACCTATCTTTCAGCCTCATCAAAGGTTCCTGCGACTTGCAGTAGACTAACATAATTTTTAGTTGTGTCTCTACCCTTCGGGCTTACTACAGCACCCTGAGTGTTCACAAAGGTCCTAGCACCAGTACTGGGTCATTTAAGGGCCCAAGGGATCTTGGTGCTCGGGTATCCAGACGACCTCCTGCTCAGAGATCACTCACTACAGGCTCAAGAATAGAGGATAACATATACAGTTCTGTATTTGGAAAGCATAAGCTGGATCATAAATACCGAAAGGTCAACCTTGAGGTCAGCTCAAAGTCTAAAGTATTTAGGTCCGATCCTATATACAGTCCAAACAAGAGTATTCAATCAGGTGTGTAGGTTAAGGGGCACCAGACAACCCTCCATTTGACTCTTCTATTGAGGATGGTATCCTCCATTGAGGCGGTACCCTATGCCCAGTTCCATCACAGGCCTCTCAACAAGACATCTTGTTGGCTTGGAAAAGGAGAGGGCAAGCCCTAAATTATCCATTGTGCTTATTTTCAAGGGCACGTTTAAGCCTAAACTGGTGGTTGCAGGATCAGAACCTGCAAAAGGGAAAATCCATTCTCCTGGTAACTTGGAGAGTTCTGACTACAGGCGCCAGAGTCTCAGGCTGAAGAGCGACCCTAAAGGGGCTCATAGCGCAAGGGAAATGGGACAGAACAGATCCTGCCCATCTATGCCCTGGAATTACGTGCAGTATGACTAGCCCTACGGTCCTGGACGGTGGAGCTTCAGGACTACCTTATCAGGGTTCAGTCCGACAATACCACTGCAGTGGCCCATATAAATTACCAAGGCGGTACTGTGGCAGGTGCAGCACTATGAAGTGCCTCATGAGCTGTGGCATTAGAAGAATTGTGATATCTCTGACTTTTCAGTCCAACAAGACTGTCTATTACTCTGAAATTCCTCTAGCGTCATTCTATGGAAGCAGTAGGTTTAAAGAGCACACCAAATGCTTAAAATAACTTTTTTAATAACTTCACTTTTCTTCATATACAATACTGCTGCTTTTCAGCAGACTGTAACGTTACGCCAGATAAGATTTGGGAATTAGGATCTCAACTGCGGAGACTTCTCAGTATCGGACCCAGGTTTCACTCTTTTGTGCAGAGAGTTTGGGATCACAGTCTCGGTCAAGAAATATGGTGCATATTCCTTTATAGGCGCCAATAAAAACTCAAACAAATATAGGTATAAACTCCAGGTAGAACGAATACTATAGTTCAGGCTCACTAGGGTAATACCCTGGGGAGTAAGGTTGCACGAATACTGGATACAAATACAAACTCTGATAGCAGGGTAAATAGTATTAGCGCCGTATGCCTCAAGAGTAATGGACTGGTGGCAGTGCAGCAGTGTTGAGGGAATGGTGTGAAAGCAGCATTCCACTAATACTTGGAAACTACAGACCAGGCTCTAGTTAAATGCAGAAGTAGCCGAGCATGCATGGCATGTAATAAAACTTAACGGCAAAGTCCTCAAAGTAATAGGCTTTATATGTGCACACAGTAACATTTGAGAAGGAGGTACATAGGCATGAAAGACTTCCGTTTATACTTGGTGACCTTAGAATGTAGAAATCATGGCAGGATCCTTATTAGAAGTACCAAACATAGAGAGGTTATGGCTGCAGTAATTCCTGGTATAGTTAGCATACATAACTTAGCAGGCAGGGCAGTTCACAGGACAGTAATGCATAACAACATCAGGGTACTTGCGATACTGAAGTGAACGATGCAGGCATAAGGTCAGGCTCCAAGGGTCCAGACAGGTAAGGCTGGTGAAGCAGGCAGTGGAGTCTCCTGGTCCAGGTCAGGAAGCTGAAGTTCAGAGCAGGTGCGTCTGGATACCCAACCGACAGAGGCGTTGTGTCAGCAAAAATAAAGGAACACTTCCTGGTCAGTGCTGGGAGCTTAAATAGGCCGCCCAGCAACTTAACAGGAAGTGACAGGCTAATCAGAAAGAAGGAAGTAACTATACTTGAACTTCGAAGTGAGAGGCTCTACAGGAAGGAGGTTTGGGAAGGAAGTAACGGATACAAGTTGACTGGGAAAGAAGCACAATTGTATTTAGTGCAAAGTTGTTCGTGAGACGTTACACAGACAGTCCATGTACAAAAACACGAGATGAATATAAGTAGTAAGAAGTATAACAGAAAATGGTGGTTCAAATATTCAGTCTTGACATTTAACATAAGATGGTGGATATAGTTCTTTCTTCAGTATTTAATCTCTCTCTCTCTCTGTAAGTTATCAAAGCATTCTCTGATTTCTCTGAAAGGTATAACTGTGGTTTGAAGGTATGAAAGTTTGATATGGTTCGGGTTTGATATGGTTCAGGTTTGCAGGGTTAGCTTAGTTTGGTTTGAAGGTATGGTATGATGAGTGGTTTGGTATGAAGAGAACATATATATAACTGTATAATTACCTAATTTTGCCCTCTGCTTCCATAAAACTGATCTCTGTATGTCTGTTCTGCTTTGCTCTGTCTTCTGTGGTGGAATGAACTAATTTGCAGAGCATATGTACAGCACTAGGAACCTCCCAGACAGAGTGTTTGTAAAGCTGGCTGTGACTGGTCAAGACTCTGCTCAATGTGAGATTGGCTGTGATTGGGCCAAGGCTTCTGATGAGTCACAAATGCTTAAGTCTATGCTTTCCGGTATGAATTAAACTGTGAATAACTTTGCTTACCTCCTGCCCCATATAAACAAATGACTCTTAAAGGCATATTTTTTCTTTTGCTTCTGTGAACACAACATACAACTGTTATATAACATCCAAACACAAAATCACAGTGAATAACTCTGCCTTTGTCTCTCACATATAAAAATGTGCTCTACATTAGGTTCTTCGCAGGTTTAGCTGTATATACATGTAAGTTATATTAGCTACCTAGGACAGGTTCTAGCTGGCCAGCTACACTCCCACCAAAATTACCTATAATTATTGTTCCCTATAGTAGGATGTGAACATGAATTTAGGGAATTTTCTATCAGGTTCTCAGCTTTCCAAGTGTCTTTTATCACTCTCAAGTAGAACTACTAACTTCTGTATAGGACGTTCCAACTTGAGTGGAGTGGTGAGACGTTTTCCCTTTTTGTCAAGTTTTGAGTCTCCTATTTGTCACAACTCTCTTCTTACTAGTTTGTCTTCATCTTTTTGAACTTCTAGAACTTTGGCCAATTTCCGTTGAATTCTAGGTAAATCTTCTTCTTTCACTAATACTATGTGACCAATTTGGACATTTCTCCTCTGTGTTTGCCATTTACTCCTCAGCGTAAGATTGGCTAAGTACTCTTTCCTCCATCTATTCCAAAACTGTTCTGATAGATATTGAACTCTTCGCCATCTCTTTTTGGCATATAAATCCTCTTTGGTGAATTTGCCAGGCGGTAGTTGTGTGCAATCAGACTTAAGGTGAAGTAGATGGTTAGGTGTTAAAGGTTCCAAACTTGTTGGATCATTGATGTTGTTAACTGTAAGTGGATGACTGTTAACAATAGACATTACTTCATAGAATAGGGTCCTAAGTGAAGCATCATCCATTCTTCCGGAGTTCTTTTTCAACATTAAACTTACCACATTTCTTACAGTTCTGATTTGTCTTTCCCAAACTCCTCCTGTGTGGCTTGCATGTGGAGCATTCATATGAAAGTCACATTGATTCTGTGACAAGTACTCAGTTACCTTTTCTTTATCGATCTCCTTTAGAGCTTTCTTCAACTCATTTTTTGCTCTGACAAAATTAGATCCTTGGTCAGATCTAAGCTCTCTGACAGTACCTCTAATGGCTATGAAACATCTCAAGGTGTTGATGAATGCGTCAGTTGACATATCTTCTAACATTTCCAGGTGAATTGCTCTGGAGCTTAGACATGTAAATATTAGTCCATATCTCTTGTACTCCTTGCGGTTTTGCTTGGTGATGAATGGGCCGAAGCAATCCATTCCACTATAAAGAAATGGTGATGGGTTTACACGATCTACTGGTAAATCTGCCATTCTTTGTTCTTCGGTAGGTCTACGTGCCTTTCTACAGGTTACGCATTTATTTATATACTTTGCTATAACTTTGCTTCCTTTCACTATCCAGTAACCACCTTCTCTCAAACAGTTCTGGGTAAAGCCTCTTCCTTGATGCAAGGATTTGTTGTGGTAGTGATCAATAATCAATTTTGTGAAAGTAGAATTTTTGTGTGGAATTGCTGGATGCTTCACTCTGCTGGGTAACAATGCATTTTCCAGCCTCCCTCCCACCTTCAGTATACCATCCTGTAGAACAAGATTGAGCTTGTACAGTGGGTGGTTGTGAGAAAGCCTTTTAGGTTCTTGACTAAGTCTCTTCAACTCTTCACTATAGAATCTCTGTTGAATGAGTCTTATGACTGTTTCTTCAGCTTTCATTTTTTCCTCTACATTCAATGATTCCTTCTTTCTGATTCCCTTTGCCAAACGTTGAATTCGAGCTACTACGTTTATGACCGTATTCCATTTTGAACATCTGGCTAGTCTTTCAAGCATGTCATCTTGACATTTGGCAGCAGTGCTTAATGTTTGTACAACCTTTACTTCTGGATCATCCATAGACAATTCTGTGTAACCTTCACTGGGTATGATCTCCTTTTCCCAAAGGAACTCTGGACCGGTGAACAAATTAGAATTTTTTCAATTCTGATACATTCAGACCTCTTGAAGCATGATCTGCCGGGTTATGCTTTATATCAATGTGATGCCAATATTCCGGATTTGTCATTTCCCGAATTTTCTGAACTCTGTTGGTGACAAAGACATGGAATCTTCGAGCTTCGTTGTTTATGTATCCTAGGACAACTTGTGAGTCTGTCCAAAAATATTCCCTTAATAGATGTAAATAATGAAAAATAAAAAATAATAAATAAAAAATAAAAGGTGGCAGTGTTTGCCTGATTGGTAAAAGGAGTAAATCTATGTATACAAGAGTGATAGTACCTCTATGGGCCACCAGAGGTGGTGATGTCCCAAATGTAGAAGTGATATGTGAATGTATATTCTACAATATAACTGGTCTGGCTGACCGCACCGTACTACAACACAATGTAAAAAACTTGTTTAAGCAAGTGCATAAAAACACTGTGATCTAAATTGCAACAAATTGATTAACAATTAAATAGTCCATATATCATAACGGCAGGTGATTATAGGTGATATGGAATTCAAGGTGCACCTATATAAATAGGTGGTAAAAAGTACATCAGGTGTATATCGCAGTGGGTTCGGTGCTCCCCCTTATGGGTCCCCACTCACCAGAGGCACTCATCCCTGCTGGGGTAGAATGCGTGTCAATCAAGCAGGTGCTCTAACGCAGTGTTTCCCAACTCCAGTCCTCAAGGCACACCAACAGGTCATGTTTTCAGGATTTCCATTATTTTGCACAGGTGATTCGATCAGTTTCACTGCCTTAGTAATTACCACAGCTGTTTCAATTGAGGGAAATCCTGAAAACATGACCTGTTGGTGTGCCTTGAGGACTGGAGTTGGGAAACACTGCTCTAACGTGTCGTAGCTCCTTTTCCTGGATTCCTAATGGATTTCCTGGGTTCCTGAAGTATATCCTTAGTGTAAGTAGTAGGTGGTATAGGATTCAATTGGTTCTCTGAGTTCCTCCAAAGCAAAGAAGAAAGGCTTCCATAGCGTAGTACGTTAAAGGTATAAAAGTTTAATTGGCACTGCCAAGCATTAACATGGGCACAGGTGCAAAAATACAAAAAATAATAAAATATAAATAAAAATGATGACAACAAGCTGGGAAAGGATTCCGGCACAGCCAGCAATCAGAAAAAAAAAAGAAAAGAAATAGAACGTCTGTAAATTGCCATGGTAACGCCCTCTATTTATGCAGCTAGCTATGGTATGCGTGTACCCGCTTCTGAAGACGTAACGAATACGAAACGTGCGTAAAGCGGCCACACGCACACCTACACACACTTCCGGGCTAGCCAGCGAATTGTTTATGGAACGCACGCCGTTCCCATGCTGGTTAGACTAGCAATCGGATAATTTTAGTGCAGTGTACACGCAGTGCCTATGTCTTCATAGGACATAGGCTGCTGCTAACTTGTTTTTATATATTCTATTTCTTTTTAGTTTTTTTCTGATTGCTGGCTGTGCCGGAATCCTTTCCCAGCTTGTTGTCATCATTTTTATTTATATTTTATTATTTTTTGTATTTTTGCACCTATGCCCATGTTAACCACTTAAGACCCGGACCAATACGCTGGCAAATGACCCAAGGGGTTTTTGCGATTCGGCACTGCGTCGCTTTAACAGACAATTGCGCGGTCGTGCGACGTGGCTCCCAAACAAAATTCGCGTCCTTTTTTTCCCACAAATAGAGCTTTCTTTTGATGGCATTTGATCGCCTCTGCGATTTTTATTTTTTGCGCTATATACAAAAATAGAGCGACATTTTTGAAAAAAAATCAATATTTTTTACTTTTTGTTATAATAAAAAACCAATAAACTAAATTTTAGTCAAACATTTAGGCCAAAATTTATTTAGCCGCATGTCTTTAGTAAAAAAAAAATCGCATTAAAAAAAAATTAGCTACCTAGCGGGAACAGCGACACTAATACAGCGATCAGAAAAATGATCGCTTAGTGACGCTGGCAATAGGGAGTGAAAGGGTTAACTAGGGCAGTGATCAGGGGGTTAAAACTTTATTGGGGGGGGGTGGGGGGGGGCTACCCTGACACTACTGACTGTCTGACTGTCACACTGTCTGTCACACTGACACTAAATACAGTAATCATACATGATTACTGCATTCAGTGACACTGTGACAGGGGGGAGGGGGGGGGCGATCGCGGGGGTTAAATGTGTGTGTGTAGTGTAGTGTTGGTGCAGGACTTACTTGTTCTGTGGTGATCTCTCCTCAGCGGCGCTTGAAACAAACGCCGAGGGAGAGATCACGTCGCTTCCTCCTTCCTGTGTTTACACAGGAGGAGGAAGTGACAGGTCAGGCGGGCGCGCGCATTGGCTGGGAGCGATCCGGAGGGGGCGGATGAAAACGGATAGCCGCCCCCACTCGTCGGATCGCTCCTGCAGCCGCGCGGACCGCCGCATGTACGGGGGGGGGGGTCCGATCGGACCCCCGATCCCCCCCAAGGCACCAACGTATATATACGTTGATGTGCCTGTCGGTGCCATTCTGCCGACGTAAATGTACATGCGGCGGTCCTTAAGTGGTTAATGCTTGGCAGTGCCAATTAAACTTTTAGGCCGCGTACACACGATCAAATCTATCTGCTGGAAACGGTCGGCCCGACCGTCCCAGCAGACAGATTCGACCCTGTGTACGGGAGAGCCGACGGATTTGGCCACCCGACAGATTTCAAAGCATGCTTTGAAATCTGTCGGCTGAGAACCCATCCGCCCGACATGTCTGCTGGTTAGTACGCTAACCAGCAGACATGTCTTCTCGCACACGCGCCGAATGGTTTCGACGCATGCGCGGAAGTGTTTTAATTCATGGTGCGGTGACGTGGCGGCTCCACATAGTGTATTAAACTTAATAAAATTTATTAAAAAAGGGAAAAAAAATGCACTTACAATTATGCAATGAAAAAATGCATAATTGTAAGTGCATTTTATTCCCTTTTTTAATAAATTTTATTAAGTTTAATACACTATATGGAGCATTTATTTGTTTTTGCATGGTGGGCATCCATACTGCTGCATGTTCCTGGCTACCAGCCCTTACCGGGAGTGACGGTCTGACATCAAGCGAGTGAAACTCCGTATATGCTGTATCTGATCCTTTGTCATTAGGGATCATTGGTTTCTGGTAAGAGACTATTCTATAAGCTTGGTGGAGGATACATTTGTTTTGTTTTTTGACCACTTCTATCAACTTGTTGGGACTCAGGAGCACCGGTGTTTACTTTTTCACTGACTTTTTTTCTTTTATATATTAGTTGGAAATTTAGCAGAGGGACATTTATTTTTATCACCATATGTTTTCGTCATTAACAATATCTAGTAGGTGATCGTTTATTGTCCAGCGGCCATCATAGGTCACCCTTCTTTAATTTGTGTTTACTCACTTATTGATTTGTGGTCATTTATATATTTTATTCGATTTGTGGTAGCGCGATTTAATTTTTTCTTATGTTCATTTCTTGTATTTATTGTTTACATGTAGATTGCAGCACCTGGGGTAGCACATTTTATTATGTTTTAGCTCCCTTTTCTTTCCTATGTAAGTTTTAGCGCAGTGATTTCCTTTTTTCCATATAATCACCTGCCGTTATGATATATGGACTATTTAATTGTTAATCAATTTGTTGCAATTTAGATCACAGTGTTTTTATGCACTTACTTAAATTTGTAAACAAGTTTTTTACATTGTGTTTTAGTACGGTGCGGTCAGCCAGACCAGTTATATTGTAGAATATACATTTACATATCACTTCTACATTTGGGACATCACCACCTCTGGTGGCCCATAGAGGTACTACCACTCTTGTATACATAGATTTACTCCTTTTACCAATCAGGCAAACACTGCCACCTTTTATTTTTTATTTATTATTTTTAATTTGTCATTATTTACATCTATTAAGGGAATGTTGTCCCATTAGAGACTACTCACTAACCTGCTAGGTCCGATTATTGGCTTAGTTAAACAACATATCAGTGACAGCGCCACGACCCCCACCATCTTTTCTACTTTTCCACCATATACCCCCTTCGGGGAGTTATATTTAGGGGGGGGGGGCTGCAGTTGCACATTTATACTTGTCCTATTACCCCTAATTAGACTATCCTAAGCGCAGTTTTTCCTCTTTATGTCCAAAAATATTCTTCATCTATTTTTAACTCTAATTCTTCTCTTAGAAACTTGCTTACTGATGCTGAAACAGCTGCTGTCAGTTCAAGTCTTGGTATTGTCTGAATACTGGTAGGTGCAACTCTGGTCTTTCCCATAACCAGGGCACAATGTATTTTTCCTTCTTCTATCACTCTGATGTAGGAGCACTGACCATAGCCATAACTACTGGCGTCTGAAAAGTGATGAAGTTCTATTTTCTTGTACTCTCCGAAATCATGAGGTACAAAACATCTGGGTATCCGAACTTCTTTCAAATTTTGCAAGTCTCTTATCCAAGTCTCCCACCTTGGGTTCATCCCATCCCAACTTCCGTCTGCATAATTCTTGTAGTAGTTCTTTTGCTTTAAGGATTACTGGGGCCAAGAATCCCAGTGGATCATATATAGAAGCCACTGCAGAGAGAATGGTACGTCTGGTTGCAACTTTCTCCTCAAAGGATACTTCAAAGAAGAACTCGTCGTTCTCTACATTCCGTCCCAAGCCAAGTACATTCTGAACTGGAAGATGATCATAATTGAGATCTACATTCTTCATTGTTAATGCACGTTCAGAGTCACTGATGGATTCCAGTACCTCTCTGTTGTTTGAGATGAATTTGTGAAGGCGCAGGTTTCCTCTTGCGCATAATTCTTGACTTTCCTTTACTAATTTGATTGCAGATTCTGTGGATTCTAGACTTATAAGACCATCATCTACATAAAAGTTTTTCTTAAGAAAATTTGCTGCTGATGGACAATCGTTTTCATTTTTATTAGCCAAGTACTTCATACCATAATTGGCGCAACCTGGAGACGATGCTGCTCCAAACATATGTACTTTCATTCTGTATTCTGCTGGCTCTGTATCTGTATCTCCGTCCTCCCACCATAGGAACCTCAGGAAGTCTCTATCTTCGTTCTTCACATGGAACTGGTGGAACATTTTTTCAATGTCACACATGACCGCTCTGGGATACTTTCTGAATCTACAGAGTACTCCAGGCAGAGTGTTTGTAAGATCTGGTCCTTTTAGTAGATGATCATTTAATGCAACACCATCATACTTTGCTGAGCAATCAAATACTACTCTAATTTTATCTGGTTTCTTTGGGTGTTAAACACCTTGATGTGGGATGTACCATACTTCTCCTTCTTTAGGTTGGTTTATTTACCTTTTCTGCATGTCCTTCTTCAATGATGCCTTCCATGAATTTCAAATAATCCTGCTTGAATTTTGAGATCTCTTCCCATCTTTTTCTTCAAGCATTTCAATCTTGCTAGGGCAAGATTTCTGTTATTTGGCAGACAAGGTCGTTCTTTGAAGGGTAAGGGCATTTCAAGATAACCTTGTTGATTCTGCTGAATACTTTCTTCTAGAGTGTGTACGAACTTTGTCTTCTTGGGATACACTCTTTTCTTCAGAACTTATGTCTGCAAAGTCAGTTTCAAGGATCTTGATTACCTTTGCTGAACTTACAGTTGGTAGCTCTTGGACAGATATTCGATGACACAATCCTGTCACCTGTCTTGAGTTTGCAATCTGCTGTTTTCCTCCAACAACACCCCATCCTAGATCAGTTCGAACAGCGTAGGGTTCACCCTCTCCTCCTGTGATTACCTCTCGTGGCACCAAAGCTTCGGGACAATCGTAGCCTATCAACAGTCCGACACCAAATTCCTTCAGCGGGAACATCTCATGAGATATGATAGATAGGTGCTCCCATTTATTGGCTGTTTCACAGGTAGGTATACGATCTCGATTTAGAGGTATGTTGTCTTTCGTATAAGATGGAGGTAGATTTAATGTGAGGTTTGAATGAAGTCCTCTAACTCTGTCCTTTAACCTTTTGACTGTTCACTAATGTGTCTCTCCCTGTCATTGTGGTAAGCTTGAGCTTCACTGGTTCTGTAGCCACTTGTAATTTCTTGCAGATTTCTTGATCAATGAAGGTGACGTTGCTTTGGGCATCCAGTAGTGCATAGGCATATACCTTCTTGTTCCTCCTTTTAGGATTTGAAATGCACACTGGTACAACCATTGATGTGCCGTTGCTTTCTCCTTCCCTTATTCTGCAAGAGAATACTAATACATTCTTTTCTTCCTCAGTATCTTTAGGTATTGAGGATTCATCCTTCTTTGGACGTTCATGTAGTGGCGTAGGATGGTGTCCTTTGCAGATGCTGCATGTAGCCTTTTTCTTACACTCCTTTCCTTAAGCATCCAAAACACAGTTGGTTATCAAGT
Source organism: Rana kukunoris (assembly GCA_029574335.1). Lineage (NCBI taxonomy): Eukaryota > Metazoa > Chordata > Amphibia > Anura > Ranidae > Rana > Rana kukunoris. Next base: position 403,838,579 of record CM056050.1, read on the forward strand.
ACACATTTTTTCTTTTCATTTGAGGACTTCTCTTTCAATTGTTGGCACTTGTGTATGGAGTGGTTCTCTCCACAGAACATACACTTAAAGGTAGTCTGAGGATTTGTCGGTTCTGTCTCTTTACTGAACCCAGTAGTGACTTTAAGCTTGCTTTCACAGGTATCTAGACCTTTAGCTGCTGTGTTGATTGCAAAGCTAGTTGCTCTTGCACGTCTTGTATCTCTCGCAGGCCTTTCTTCTGAGGATTTAAAGGCGTAAGATGCTGTTACTGGATTGCATGCTATTCGTGCTTCCCTATTAACGAACTCTGAGAACTTTTCAAAACTTGGCAAGTCCTTATTTAAATCAGTCACATAGCGATTCCATCTAGAAGCTACTTCTTCAGGTAGCTTGGCTAGCATCCTGTGATTTTCTAGGTAGTCATTCAGTACTTCTAGTCCTTGTACATGTGGGATGGCATTGCTGCATGCTTGCAGGAAATCACCATACTCTTGGAGTTTGAAATGTTCCTTGGGACCTATTTTAGGCCAGTTATTCAATTTTTCCCTAAAGGCTCTTTGTACTAAGAAAGGATCTCCATATCTTGCATTTAACTTTTCCCAGGCTTGCTTATAGGCTTCTTCGTCAGTTCTATAGAAGTTGCCTTAAAGAGCTTTCTTTGCTTCTCCACCAACATATCTCTGAAGGTAGAATAACTTGTCAACTGGTCTGGAACAATGATGCTCAATGATCATTTCAAAACTTGCCTTCCACTCTATGAACTGCAGTATGTCTCCTGAAAATACAGTAGGTTCTGGAATGGGAAGTCTTGCTGGGACTGTTCTCTGCCGTCCTTCTGGGACAATAGTCGCAACATTCTCCTGATCATTGTAGTGACATCTAGGGGTAGAATTATCTTTTTATTTTTTCACTTGGTTCTAAATTAAGTGAGTCTCTCTTTTCGTCTTTCTGAGCAGGAATGGAATGGCAATGACTTTTTTCTTCACTACATACTGAAGGTTTCCTTTCATTCTCCTCAATGCATGGAGGTGAGTAGGAGTCTGCTTCATCACTTAGTACAGATTTGGACCTATGACTACCAATTATGTCCTCTTCGTGTACTCTTAGTCTGGCTTTTATAATCTTAACTTCTTTCAGTCTTTCCAGACTTTTGATCTGAGCTTCCATTTGATGGCGCTGTGCCTCCATTTGATGGCGCTGTGCCTCAATGGCAGATTCCATCTCGATTTCTGCTTTCTTGACAGCAAGTTGTTCAACAAGTTCCTTTCTTTTAGCTAGAGTATTTGAGGACTCTGATGTGTGACTGGCACTTCTGCTAGTGAAGGAAGTCCGACTTGAGATTGTGGTTCCCCTTAAGGACCTAGCATAGTCTCTTGTGAAGAGCTCGTTGATTCTCTTTCTCGCCTTAACTTCATCATAGTTGGCTTCAGATGATAATTCTGTCATGAGCTTTACTAAATCTTTAGTGACTGCAGTACATGTGTCCATGTACCTCACAATATCCTGGGAAGGTGTTGTGGATGACCGCAGATTGACATACACTGCCATAAGCTCTGATTCACACTCTTCTATCGTCTCTACCAGATCACTCAAGTTTTCTTTTATACTAACTTGCTTTAGCTTTCTACGAGCATCTTTAATGTATACTTTACACTTATCATATATTCTGGTGAACCCTTTTCCTTTTAAAGCTGCTTCTTGCTCCAAATTTTCCTGAATTTTTGGGGTCGTTTACTGATACGTTATGAGCGTCTTAGCTCACTTGTTTGGGGCAAGGCTAATGCTGTATCAGACTCTTCTACCTCAGACAGGTTCATTTGCTCTTCACCCTCTATCCTATCTATCTTTGTATCCTCTAACAGTGGCATTGTAATACTAGGCTTAGACATTTTACTTTAAATGCTATAACAATATGCAGGCAATAAATGACTTTCACTTTAAATGCAATAGCAAAAGATGCAGGTAATAAATGACTTTCACTTTAAATACTTTAGAGTCTGTAAACTACAAACTGTCCTTCATTTTACTTTACAGTCTTTTATTCCTGAACACGAAAATGTATCTTTATGCCTAAGCCTATGTGCAATGATAAGTAATAAAAGGAAAGCTCTGACCTTAATTCTGAAGAGGAGGATACTGTGATTTGTAGGTTGGTGGAATAAATGTCAGTCTTAGAGGAAACTTGTCTTTTCTTGATGCGAAGCTTGCGCTTGCTTGCGATGCTTTGTGATGCTTTGCTATGAGCTGCGATGCTCTGCGATGCTTTGCGATGAGCTGCGATGCTCTGCGATGACTTTGCGATGCTTTGCGATGAGCTGCGATGCTCTGCGATGACTTTGGGATGAGCTGCCATGCTCTGCGATGACTTTGCGATTCTTTGCGATGAGCTGCGATGACTTTGCAATGACTTTGGGATGAGCTGCGATGTGCTGCGATGCTCTGCGATGACTTTGTGATGCTTTGCGATGAGCTGCGATGACTTTGGGCCTAGTGGCGGGAAACTAGCTGGCTGCAATACGTGGCCTCTTCGTGGATGGCGGTGCAAGCACTCTAGGTCTGGACTTTGGTCTCCCACCATGCGTCTTTTTCTCTCTCTAGGGGTCGCAGGAGGGTTGGTGCTTTTCCGTGACTATCTTGCCTTTGCCGTTCTGCCACTTTAAGAGTCGGCTGCAGTTTGAGTAAACACGCTTCTATGGCCTGTATGGTAGCTCCGCTGAGGTGTCTTTACTTTTTCACTCAGGGATCGGTTGCTGCGCGGCGGTATATGCTGGCGCTTCGCTGCTCAAACGCGCTCTGTACTGTGCAAGTTGAGGAGCGCTATCGCTTTTCCCTCAAAGGGTATAATTAGTTCCACTGTGGCAGGCGCAGCACTATGAAGTGCCTCATGCGCTGTGGCATTAGAAGAATTTTTAATATCTCTGACTTTTCAGTCCAACAAGACTGTCTTTTACTCTGAAATTCCTCTAGCGCCGTTCTATGGAAGCAGTAGGTTTAAAGAGCACACCAAATGCTTAAAATAACTTCTTTAACCACTTAAGGACCCCCGCACGCACATATACGGCCACAGAATGGCTCGTACAGGCACAAGGGCATAAATTTACGTCCCCGCCTTCGTGCGGTTCGGGTGTCCCATCGGGACCCCCTCCGCGGCGTGCGGGGGTCCCCCTGGCTCCGGGAGCGATCCGGGACGAGCAGGTGGATGTCGGTGTTTACCTGCCCCCCCGCGATCGCTCCCAGCCAATGCGCGCGCTCCCCCTTTGTGTCACTTCCTCCTCCTGTGTAAACACAGGAAGGGGGAAGTGATGTAATCTCCCATCGCAGCGGTATTTCCAACCGCTGCGATGGGAGAAACACCTCACAGTAAGTGTGCACCAACATTACACTGACACACACACACATAGGCATACTTAACCCCTTGCGATCTGCCCCCCCCACCCCCCCCTGTCACAGTGTCACTGAATGCAGTGATCTAATCACTGCATTTAGTGTCAGTGTGACAGGCAGTGTAAAATCAGTTAGTGTTAGGTTCAGGGTAGCCCCCCCACCCCCCCTAATCAAGTTTTAACCCCCTGATCACCGCCCTAGTTAACCCTTTCACTCCCTATTGCCAGCGTCACTAAGCGATCATTTTTCTGATCGCTGTATTAGTGTCGCTGTTCCCGATAGGTAGCTATTTTTTTGGCTAAATACATTTTGGCCTAAATGTTTGACTAAAATTTAGTTTATTTGATTTTTTTTTAACAAAAAGTAAAAAATAGTGTTTTTTTTTCAAAAATGTCGCTCTATTTTTGTATATAGTGCAAAAAATTTAAATCGCAGAGGTGATCAAATACCACCAAAAGAAAGCTCTATTTGTGGGAAGAAAAGGACGCAAATTTTGTTTGGGAGCCACGTCGCACGACCGCGCAATTGTCTGTTAAAGCGACGCAGTGCCGAATCGCAAAAACACCTTGGGTCATTTACCAGCGTATTGGTCCGGGTCTTAAGTGGTTAATAACTTCACTTTTCTTCATATAAAATACTGCTGTTTCGCAGCAGACAGTCCATGTACAAAAACACAAGATGAATAAAGTATAACAGAACATGGTGGTTCAAATATTCAGTCTTGACATTTAACATAAAATGGTGGATATAGTTCTTTCTTCAGTATTCTCTCTCTCTCTCTCTCAGGTGCCGTACACACGGCAGAGAACCTCGACGGGCAGAACACATCGTTCCGCCCGTCGAGGTTCTCTCCCGGCCGTCGAATTCGGCGACCCGCCCGTCGGGAATGGCAACCAGACATTCTTCCAGGCGGGCCGTCGAGGAAATAGAGAGCGTGCTCTCTATTTCGGCTCGACGGGCTTCCCGACGGGAAGCTCGCCGAGACCGTACACACGGCCGAGGTCCTCGCTGGAATGTGCATTCCAGCGAGGTTCTCGCTGATTTTCAGCGAGAACCTCGGCCGTGTGTACGGCACCTCTCTCTCTCTCTCTCTCTCTCTCTCTCTCTCTCTCTCTCTCTTATAACTGTGGTTTGAAGGTATGAATGTTTGATATGGTTTGCAGGGTTAGCTTAGTTTTGTTTGAAGGTATGGTATGATGAGTGGTTCGGTATGAAGGTTTGGGTTTGGTATGGTGGAACTACAAGTGAACATACAGCCAGATCAGTATTCAGTTCTAATCACACTATTTACAATAAGAACATATATATAACTGTATAATTACCTAATTTTGCCCTCTGCTTCCATAAAACTGATCTCTGTATGTCTGTTCTGCTTTTCTCTCACATATAAAAATGTGCACTACATTAGGTTCTTAGCAGGTTTAGCTGTATATACATGTAAGTTTTATTAGCTACCTAGGACAGGTTCTAGCTGGCCAGCTACAGGTACCAGGAGCCGTTCAGCTCTGACGGAGGTGAACTATAGACTAGCCTGGGCAGAGGGACATGTGCCGATCTTATCGGCAGTCCATATCCTGGGAGTAGAGAACTGGAAGGCAGAATTATATCAGCCACCAGCAGATCTGCCCGGGGGAATGGTCTCTTCACCCAGGGGTGTTCCAGGAAGTTTGCCAACATTGGAGATGGCCAGAGGTTGACCTACTGGCATCCAGGTTCAACAACAAGCTACAACAGTGTGTGTCCTGAACAAGAGATCCTCTGGCATTTGGAGCAGATGCTCTGGTAGTTCTCTGGAGCCAATACTCCCTGATTTATGCTTTTCCCTCCGGTCCCTCTCCTTCCACATTTGTTGTGCAGGATTCAGAGAGGGAGTTCAGTCATTCTGGTGGCACCAACTTGGCCCAGAAGGCCCTGGTTCCTGGAGATTGTGAGACTGACAATAGACGGGCCATGGATGCTTTCGTGGCGTCTTGATCTACTGTCTCAAGGTCCTATATTCCACCCCAATTTACCATCTCTAAATTTGCCAGCATGGCTATTGAAGCCAGGGTGTTGAAAGATCATGGCATCTCGGGACCAGTGGTGTCTACCCTAGTGAAAAGTCTGGAAGACTTGTATTGCTTTGTGTGAAGCTTTGTGGGAGAATTCTCTTTTCTACAGTCTGCTGTCTAAATCAAATTGGCTTTGAGTACAATCAGAGGTCACGTTTCGACCCTATCAGTATTCTTCCAAAGGCCTTTAGCCTCACATTCACTGATCCAAACCTTTATGCAGCTGGCAACTAGTTTGCTTCCCCCCATTAGGTCACCTATGTGTCGTTGCGACTTGAATTTGGCACTGTCTGTGTTACAGAAGCAACCATTTAAACCTGAATGAAACAGTGTTATTAAAACTCACAGAGTTCAAAATGGCACTGTAGTAGCACTCCAATCAAACACCCGTTTGAAAGCCCTCTATATGTGTTGCATATAGAACAGTAGTGATGCAGGAGAGGATGGATGTGGTTATTTGTCAATTCGTGCACAGATAAATCACCACATCCATCCTCTCCTGCATCACTACTGTTTCCTATATGCAACACATACTGAGGGCTTTCAAACGGGTGTTTGATTGGAGCGCTGCTACAGTGCTATTTTGAACTCTGGGACTTTGGGTTTTAATAATACTGTTTTATTCATGTTTACTGGTTTTTAAGCAGTTGCTTTATGTTTTAGTAATCACATCATGTTATATTATCTAAATTGTAAAAATAAATTGTGTATATGTGACATATACTACTGCTGATTCCATAAACCCAGTTTTTATATCAAAAAACATATATAAATGTATACAAATTACTTAAACAAAACATCCACAGAACACCAATGCTAACTCAAAAAAAGTATATATAATTTTTAACAGTCCTATTAATGCGTGCTATTGCACCTATGTAAACATCAGTGCCTCAGTCCTTTAGTTTTTCAACCCAAAGTGTCAGAAAAAACGTGCTCTATGCTGTGGTAAGATGATCTCCGTGACTGTACACCCTTGTAGTGTCACCACCACCTCTATTCAAAAAATGCGCTCACCAGATCACAGAAAGGAAACAGCATATAATCCTCAAACAGCGGTTCCACACGATCTTCAATCATAGGTGTCAGACCCAAATAACTCTTTGCGTTCACCTCTTATGGCTCCCCCAAAAGAAAAAAAGCCTCTTATGGTGTAATAAAGTTTTAACCAGTTTTATTAAAACCAAGAAAGCTTTAAAATTATCACACTCACATATTTCAATGCCTGGCCGGCATCAGCTTGTCCAGCGTGCGTTCCACCCCTCGTTCGTGTTGCGGTTCAGCGGGCGGAAGCTACAGCGTTATACAGTGGAGGAGGCTGGTGACACAATTCCGTTAGTGTAAGAGATACTGCCCATATGCCTCTACATGTTTCGCATGCACACATGCGTCATCAGGAAGCTATGGGCACGCCTCCCTTGATTGTTATTTATATTCGATTCAGTTATTTGTGGCCGGTAGTTCTATTACCAAACCGGAAGTACCTATGACCCCATCTTTGATGTTGGTATACTTGTTCTCTTTGCCAGACAGTAACCCTGGACGAGCTTCACAATTCATTACAATGTGCCTTCTCAAAATTATAAAAGGACATATAAAATTAAATTTAAAACATTAATATCATTATATTACTAGTATTATTAAAATTTAGTTTGTGCTAATATTTAAAACTAAACTGATGATTTTAAAATAAAAATAAAATAAAAATAAAAATAAAAGTAAAAAATAAAAATAAGAATAAATAAAAATAAGTAAAAATAAAATTAAAATTAAAAATGTTCTTAATAATTTTCCAGAAAACAATTTATGTCCAACTCTATATTCATTCCTTTTGGTTTAAGCGTGTCTAATTTGAATTTCCAGTAGGTTTCATTTTTAGAAATCTCCCTTCTTAAGTTGGTATTTCTCCAGTTTTTTTCCACCTTTATCTATGGCATAAATTTTCAATATCGTTGGGTCTCTATTGTGCATTTGTCTAGGCAGTCAAGGTTTATTTGTCTAGATCTGCGGAGATCCGAGGATCAGACTCTTTTTTTTTTTTTTTATACCAAAAGGACCCGAGAAAGGGCAGGCAGCTTCCAAAGCTTCCATTGCCAATTGAGTCCATCAATTGGTCATTCAGGTCTACAATCTGAAACGTAAAGTTCTTCCCATTAGAGTGAGAGCGCATTCTACCAGGGTTGTATGAACCTCCTGTGCTTTTGTCCATCAGATATCTATGGCTCAGATTTGTAAGGCTGCTACCTGGTCTTCAGGGCATTTGTTCACAGAATTTATCAAGTGGATAAACAGCCGAGGATTCGGCTTCCGGCTGCAGTGTTCTGCGGGGCTGACGTATCAAAACTGATGGTTATTGTTTGTCAGTGTCTCCCTTCCCTCAAGGCTATTGCTCTGGGAAGTCCAAGCAGGGAATGAATATTATGTATGGAGGAATATTACCGCGCTATCAGATGAAAGGGAGAGAAGCTACCAGCACAAACAAATAGATATCTGTATAAAATGTGAATAAAATGTGCAGCGCTAAAATAAGTGAATATGTTCAACCAATCATTGCAAACAAATTAATGAAATGTAAGTGATGTGAATATGTGTACCACCACAAATCACATTAAACATAAATATTGTAGCCAATTACAAACGCAAAAGGCGTGGGTAGAACAAAGTCTTAAAACATTGAATGTTTCAAAAGTGCTTGAGTGCAAATAAAACAATAGACATAAGACCCTTAAAGGCTGATAGAAGTGAATCTCAAACACTGTAGTAAGTGTTGTCCAAAATACAATGGTGCAAGTGAACAGTAAAGGAACATCCATCCTATATTACAAACGTGGAAACATCAGATAGAGGGGTAGTGATCCCGCCACCATGGCATAGGGGTTGGTACTCTTACTGTGAGGTGTGGACCCACACACCAAAGATGTGAGTCAAGACAGCGTATGGCAAGAGTGTCAATGTTACTGCTTCCTCAGATGTCTATCATAGGCTGGCACCAATGTTTCCTTCAGTAATCCCTGGGCCGGTAGATACACACTTTCCAGTCAAGGAAACTTTAATAGCATCCACACACAGCAGTTGTTGCCCTCCAAGGGAAAACATGATTACAGATGGATGCCGCAAGTGAGCCAATAAAGAAAAAGAAAAAAAAAAGGGATACACATGGCATCGATTATAAAAAATAAGTAATATAAAAAAAAACGGTGATGAATGCACAGGTGGTGATCACAAAAAACAATAGGCGCAGTATGGTCTGCAGGTATGTAGCACCCTATGCATTTCGTCCTATTGGACTTCTACTACAACAGCCCAACTCTTTCCATATGCTGTCTTGACTCGCCATCTTTTGGTGTGGAGGTCCACACCTCACGATAAGAGTACCGACCCCGATCCCATATTCACATAACTTAGATTTTTTTTTGTAATGATTGGTTGAACATATTCACTTTTCTCAGCGCTGCACACAGAGGTACCTTTCTTCTTTTTTGAGGATTTAGTTCTTGCTACAAAACTGATGTGCTTCCTGTATGGGAGCGGTTATATACGGGATCACTTCCTGTCTAAAGACTTTGGTCTACCAGTGTCCATTTACCTAATGATGAAGTATAACCCAGCAGTTAATGAATATTAGCCTGACTCTGTGTCCCATGATGTACTCAAAGAAAGGGATTTTACAGGCAAGTATGACGGAAAAATACTATTTTTTCAATACACATTTTTGATCCATTGAAATCTATTGCATCTCATAAACCCATATTTTATTTACAGTAGAAAATGGACAACACATAACATGTTTAATGTTTTTTTTTTTTTTTTTTTTTATTGATTTATTTGCAAACAAGACATACACACATTTAGAATGGAGAGTACCATGGCACAACACCAGGTCTCTCATGACCAAAATGGTCTTAACATCAACAATCTACCTAACATAGGTAACTGTCTACCAACATAACACCCTACCCCATACCACACCCCTCCCCCATAACCCCAAAACTCAGTCCACCACCACCCAGGGCAACAGCACCAGAACGAGAGAATCAGGCATACAGTTTAGTTGATCCAAGTAAGCTCTGGCAAGTATAGAAACATCCAACTCAATAATGAATTATAATCCCCAGCGGACTCCCCCCTCAAACAAAGGGATGATCACACAAGGATCAAGCAGAACCCCCCCTTCCGTTACACCAAGGATAAACCCATCCGTCTCATGTATAGCTAACAATCTGTAAATCATAGCCCACTAGTCAGCTCCCCACTCTAACCCGCAGTAGCATCAGACTCATACCAGCCCACCAAACCTCATCAAACTTTTTCTCACACCCCCTGGAGAGGTAAGTCGCTCTATAAAAGGGCATCATAGAATTCACCAGTCCCTTCCAGAAAGCTATACTCGGTGGGGCGGATGACTTCCATTTGAGCAGAATGGTCTTCCTCCCATAAAACCGCAGTATATTCAACAATGTTCTGAGGGCCCTGGAAGGGACCACCTCCTCCACTAGGCCCAAAAGACACACCTGCGCCGACAAGGGAACGGGCACCTGCAGGATGTCCCCCAGACAAGAAACCACCCGTTCCCAAAATACCTTTATCTGCGTGCATTCCCAGAAGATGTGCTTTGCATCAGCCGGCGAGAAGGAGCACCTCCAGCATTCCGAGGTAACAATGGATACAAAACAGAAAGCCTCGCAGGGGTAAAGTAAATTTTGTGTAAAAATGTAAAGTGTATCAGCCTATCCCGTGCCGAGACCAAGTGCTTAAAGGGGCAATCCCCCATGTCATTCCAATCTTCACTATCTATGCCAGGGACCTTCCTCTCCCACCTCTCCCTGCATTTAATTAATGCCGCCGGGCTTTTGTTAAACATCTCCTTGTATGTGACAGACAAAGTCTTAGGAAGGTCCTCCACCATGAGCATATCTTCAAGAGCCGATGTTATGGACTCAATCATCCTCTCCTGGAATTGAGCCCGGAAGGCATGGCAAAGCTGAATGAACCTGAAAAAATCGGAGTTGGGGAGATCAAATTTAACCTTAAGTTGGTCGAAGGTGAGTAGTTCCCCATAACTAGTTATGTCTTTAAGTAGTTTGATACCCCTTGCCACCCACACCTTCGGATCTGGGAAAGAGTAGAAATGAGGCAGCTTGAGATTCCCCCACAGCAGAGTCTGTGGCGAGAAACCCACAGGGGCAGCCCAGGCCCACCGCCTCATCCCACGCCCTGACTGTCGCCCGCATGGCCCACGTCAGCGGTAGGTCAGACCCCGCACCCTATGTACAGCCAAACGAAGAGTCTCATACGACCCTAAGTGAGCCGCCTCCAGCACCGTGGCAGAGTCCCCGTCATCAGAGGTCAGCCATCTGTGGACAAACACAAGTTGGCCTGCAAGATAATACTTCCTCCAGTCGGGCAGATCCAGCCCCCCCCTGACCCCAGGGTTCCTGAAGCACTTTAAGTCCTATGCGTGGCGTTTTTGGGGCCCAAAGGAAAGAACTAGTAATACCATCAAGTTTAAAAAAGGATTTAGGAACCCTTACCGGAGCGTGCCACAGGAAGTATAAAACCACCAGGAGAATTTTCATTTTCAGTAGACCTAATCTTCCCATAAGTGAGAGCGGAAGCTTCTGCCACGCCTGAGCTTTCTGTCTAAAGAAGGACAAAAGGGGCACCAGATTAAGTGTCATATAATCAGCACCGTTTGCCGTGACCTTGACTCCCAAGTAGGTAATGGAGGAGACCCATTGTAAAGGTAAGTCTGGATCCGCCCCCCCCCCCCCTGGCTCCCTCATCCAAGGGCAACACTCGAATAGCCCCCACCTCACTAGACTTCCTAAGTGCCACAGCCAGGGGTTCCATTGTGAGAGCAAAAAGAAATAGGGACAGAGGGCACCCCTGCCTAGTACCCCGACCCACAGGAAAAAAGGGGGATACCGACCGGCCCAGCCTAATTGCTACCCTGGGAGCACTATATAGCAAAGCTATCCATTGCCTAAAAACCGGACCAAACCCCATCCTCTCCAGTACCTGGTGCATATACCCCCAATCAATTAAATCAAAAGCCTTTTCTATGTCTATCGACACAATGATTCTAGTACCCCCATCCGGCCCAGGGAGCTGAAGATGAGTAAACAATCTCCTCAGATTTGTGTCCGTAGACTTCCCGGGCATGAACCCTGTCTGATCAATATCGACCAGAGAGGAGATCACCCCAACAAGTCTACTGGCTAGGACCTTTCTTAAAATTTTCAGATCCACGTTCAAAAGAGCAATAGGCCTGTAAGCAGAGCAATCCAGTGGGTCCTTGACGGGCTTGAGCAATAGCACCATGTAGGCATCCAGCATAGAGGCGGGGAGCCTGTTTGCATCCAAGCAGTGAGTCAAGAGGGCATTTAATCTAGGGGCTATCTCCTCAGCAAAACACTTATAACAATCCGCTGGGAAACGGTCCGGTCCCGGTGATTTATGAGGGGGAAAGGCATAGATGGCCGCCACTATCTCCTTGTTAGTGATAGGAGCATCTAAGGCCGGGAGGGCGAGGCCCCCCAGGGGGGCATCCAACGCATCCGTATCATAACTCGACACCGGGGCATAGAGGTCGGAAAAGTAATCCTGAAAGACAGCTAATACTTCAGAGGGGTCACTAACCAGGGTCCCATCCTTGTCCCTAATTACGGGAATATTTGTTACCTGGCTATCCACCGCCACCAATCTCGCCAGCAGCTTCCCATTTTTATCACCCTCCGAGAAAACAGATTCAGCTCTATGTCTCACCTTTGTGTGGGCCAGATCCGAAAAGTGTAAGGAGAGAGAACGCCTAGCCTCCATCAGGCATATATAAGAAGCATCAGACGGGTCACTGGCATGTCTCTCCGCACAATCCTGCTCAGCCTCCTGCAATCTATGTATTTCAGCATTATGAGTCACCCTTTCAGCCTTAATAGCCGATATACATTCACCTCTCACCACTGCTTTAAAAGAGTCCCATACCACAGGCTAATCCGCAGTATCCGCATTCGTTGGCAATCGCTCCTCTCAGGTGATCCACCACCGGATCATTTTGCAGCCAGCCCGGAGACAGCCGCCAACCCCCCTCCCCCTCCCAGCAGACAGGCCGAGAGTGAGAGACAAGGGGCAATGATCAGATATACCCCCAGCCAGGTAAGCAGCATCCCGCACCAGAGGCAACAAGGCCGAATTGCCAAACAACAAATCTATCCTGGCTGAGGTGTGGTGGACCGCAAGAAATGTGGGAGTAGGCCCTGCAAAATGGGTTCCTAGCTCGCCACAGCTCCGTCAGCCCGGTCACTGATACCCATGAGAGTAACTCCGCTGACCCCTGCCTCCCGGGATTGGACGAATCCAACGCATCCAAAATGGCGTTGAAGTCCCCATTACTATCAGAGGGAGATGAGCAAAAGGGGCCAGCCGAGCAAACAGATCATATAACACTTGTACATTAACAGTTAGAGGCAAGTAAACATTCACCAATAACATCTTACACTGCAAAATATCTAGTAGAACTGCCACATACCGCCTTCCCTGATCCGAGAACACCTGGTGTATAGTGCACGGCAGGGCCTTGCTAATCAGGATGGTCACTCCCCTCGCAAAAGTGGAGTAAGTAGCATGGAAGGACTTTTGGACCCAGGGCCTGCGCAAAGCCAGGACCCTACTGCCATCCAGGTGCGTTTCCTGCAGAAGGGCGATATGTGGTTTACACTGTTTAAGCATTTGAAATACTGAAGCCCTGTTAAACTTGTTATTCAGTCCCTGAACATTCCAAGACATTATTTTAACATTATCAGCCATTTATCCGCTGGAGAAAAATATAATAAACACAAAATAAAGAGAAAAAAAAGTTTTGACTGCAAGTAACCAGAATGCAGCATTTGGAACAGACAAGATGTGATATCAGAGACCTTAAACATTTGCCACACATACTGTAAATAGCACCGAATCTCTCTAGTAGGTGGTGAACTGAGTTAACACAACCCCCCCCCCCCCTGCCATCATACCAAAACCAAACAAAAAAAAACCACCAAAACAGAAAAAACCTTGGTACTTGGCTTAGTCCCAAACTCCCAAAAAAGGGGAGAAAACGAAAATAGAGTAGGGAGTCCCCGACCTCTTGACGAATTGTTCAGCAAGTAAAGATGAAGGTCCTGTGCGCCTCCATGGAACTCCATTTGACAGGAACAGGACAAACAAAAAGAAAGGGTGTGTATATTACACTGGCCGAGCGGCATAATACGGATCCGCAATCCAAGAGAGCCACCTAGTGGCCGTTCAGGAAACAGCATCATGGAAAATTAAGCATAAAATAGAAAAAAATAAAAATAAAAGGGGGAAGAACGACACAGAAAAAAGGAAAAGTGCCAAACATGTCTGAGCAATGGGGAAGGAGTATTGTAGAAATCCAGGGAAAACAGACCCCCTCGAGCAGCGCCAGGAAAGATCAAAAAGGATAGGCAAAAAATAGGGGACACATCCACTGCATAATGTAGACAAGAGCCACATACTTCCACAGCTGCCAGGATCACTGATTACTGTCCAGCCACTCACAAGCCTCCACCGGGGATTCAAAGAACTTGACCGATCCTTTGTGTTGAACTCAGAGTCTGTTAGGGTAGAGCATGCTGTATTGGATCCCCTATCCCTCAGACTCCCGCAGAATCATGTCCCAATCTCGGTAATTGAGGAATCGGACGAGAAAGGGACGCGGGAATGCACCGGGGGGGCGCACCCCAGTGGGCACCCTGTGTGCCCGCTCCGCCACATATGTAGGGGGGAGATCCCCCAATTGCAGGATCTGTTTAAAGAAACAACATTATTCCTTCTTTGGCGGTCCTACGCTCTTTGCTGAAGGGATCTCACCTGGTCCTACAACTCCACCAGCTGGGCTCCATGAGAGTGGGCTACATCTTCCACTTCTGATATCCGCCCCTCTGCCTCAGTAAGCCGGCCACGAAATTTGTCCAGGTAATGCCTTATGAGCGTGCATTCTGTGGCCACATGCTCGATCCTCAGCATTACCGCCGCCTGACTAGAATTTATCGCTTCCAGGATGGGTTTTGTAATGGCATCCGAGGACGCCCCACGCTCCTGTGGTTCAGGCAGGGGGTCCTCCAGACTGTGTCCACCAAGTACCGCAGCCCCCTTCATGTGCCTGGTCTTCTTCCCCACATTCCTGGTGGACGGACTGGGAGGCAAGATGGCGGCGGCGGCTCCCCGGTCAATGCCACGTGTAGAGCGGGTCTGGCGCTATGAATTCTGCTGTGTTCTCCCTTGCTTGTGCCCAGTCCTTCTCATGACCATTATGTCCCAAGCACTGCCCGGCCTGTAAAGCAGGCGATGCAACGAATAACAGTCCTAAAAACGGATTAGAAGCCAGGATCAGCACAAAGCTCCAGGGAAACACTTACTGCCTCGATCACATCCAGCCACGCCCCCATATTTAATGTTTAAATGTACCATTTTAAAGTGTTATTAAATACAGGGCCCTGCAATCTATACTGGTCTTTCGCTCACAGTACATAGAACATGGAAATGCAATTATTGCAGTATAAGTAAACTGCTAAATACCATCTCATCAACAGTATATAGCATTCTTGTGACTTCCGACCGAGCACTGGGTAAAGCTAGTGGGAGGAGTTTTCATTCTCCTTTGACTGTTTTATGAAGCTGCATGACCCCTGGCTCTCTGTCTGGACAGGGATGATTGGCCCTGTGCTTATCACATGCACCATCCCAAAAAAAAATATACTTTCTAGCAATACACACCAAGCTGAGCATGTTCAGGGTTTCCCCAAAGTTCTGTTTTATCAGGAGGTGGATTGGGGACTGTGGAAGAAGGGGAGGATCAGAAACAAGATCAAACTGTCTTTTTACACAATGCAGAGGATTCACCCCTTAGGTTCCACAGTTAGTATAACAAGCATTACAAGAAAAACTGAAATGGAAGGCGCGTGCACACCTAGTGCATTACCAGAGATAATTTAAACTTATTCTCTTTATTTCATTATCTTTCATATTTAAAAAAAAAAACAGATTACATACATAATTTTCTTTATACAAAACATTTTTCATTCCCCGCATACCATAATCTTGGACTTGGCCCCTAGTGAATACTTATTTTCCCCTTCTCTCCCTCCCCCCCCCCTCCCACCCTTAGTTTACTGTTTGCTCCTTGGCTTTTCATACCGGATATCCTATTTCAAGTAACCACAATTTCCATATTTTATCAAATTCCTTAATGTTTCCTCTTTTGATATAAACTGTCTTTTCTTTCCATATTGTTTCATTCACACTATTAGTCCACTCTCTTAATGATGGGGGGTTTACTGCTTGCCATCTTTGTGCAATTAATTTTCTTGCCTGGAATAGGCACCTTGCTACAGCTTTTGTGGTACTCGCCGGCCCTCCCCTTTCTTCCCATATTCCCAATATGCACGTTCTAGGGTCCATCTCCAACCTAGTCCCATATGTTTTGTTAATGATTCTGATGATCTCTAGCCAATACCTAAATAATTTGGGGCATCTCCATAACATATGTATTAAGTCCCCTGTGTCCTGACATCTTGGGCACCCTGCATCCGTTCTCCAACCAAAACTGAATAGTCTTTTTGGGGTAAAATATGCCCTGTGTATCATCTTTAAAAAGGATATCTTTTGGGCTGGTGAAACTGTGACCATTTGCCCTCTCTCCAGCACCGTCTTCCATTGGTCTTCCGTTATTATTCCCAGATATTCCTCCCATTTCTTTTTACTTTTGAGCTGCATTGAACCCTCTATGTTCTCCTCACATATATATGGGTAGATTGTGGAAATAAACCCTTTCTTCTCTATCCCTCCTCTTATCCTTTGAGATATTCGTGGCGTTATCCAGTTTGGTCCTGCTCCATTAAACTGAGTATTTAACTTGGAGATACCTGTAGAACGTGCAATTGGGAATTTCGTATTCCTCTCTCAGGGTGGCAAATGTTTTTAAAGTCCTTCTCTCATATAACTGAGCCAGTCTTGTTATCCCTTTTACTGCCCATTCTTTAATCACTCCCACTATTTCGAGCTCTTGAAGGTTCCTGTTATTCCACAATGGAGTGTGCTCTGTCACTCCCACCTGTCCTCCCTCTATCGTTATGGCTTTCCACACTTTGGTTACCAACTTGACCGTGGGGGTCAGGTTGATAAATGAGTTGGCCTCCATCACCTCAGTGATTTTTTAATGGGGGGCCCCATGGATCATTAAGCTTCCATTCATATCCTCTCCTGGTTCCGTTTTAACTCCTACATGCTGCAGCTGGGCAGCCAAAAAGTAGCAACGTGGGTGGGGTACTGCCATTCCCCCCTCTCTCGTTGGCAGCTGCAGAGTCTGCAGTCCTATCCTAGCAAGTCCTCCTTTCCATATTAATTCCCTAAACAGGGTATCTATCTTCTTAAACCATTTTTTATGTATCCATATAGGTGTATTATGTAATACATAGAGTAATTGTGGCATCCATACCATTTTAATCAGGTTGCACCTCCCAGCCACCGATGGTGGAAGACGCCACCAGATTCCAATTTTCTTTTTAAATTTGAGTATCAGTGGTTCCAAATTATTCTCTATGTATTTATTGAGATCCGGCATAATTAGTATACCCAAATACTGCATTTTCCCCACCGTGTCCAACTGTGGAATCTCCTCCTGGATCTGGTTCCTCATTGGGTCTATCGGCATCAAGGCCGATTTCTCCCAATTTATTACCAGTCCCGATATGTTGCCAAACTCTCTGAAGATAGTCATTGCCCTTCTAATGGAGTGACCTGTGTCCCCTAGGAATAGCAAAACATCATCCGCGTATAAAGCAATTTTCTCTTCTCTAATCGATCTTATAAATCCCTTCATTATCCTATCCGCCCTTATGGCTGTGGCACGTGGTTCCATTGCTAATGCAAAGAGCAGGGGTGATAAAGGACACCCCTGCCTCGTGCCCCTCTCCAACTTAACCTTTCCTGAATATTCATTATTGACTCTAATTTTTGCGTTAGGGTCCTTGTACAATATTTTAATCCATCTAATAAAGATGGGGCCAAACCCATAAGCCTCTAGGGCATACCATATGTATTCGCACTCTAAACTGTCAAAGGCTTTGACCACGTCTAAGGACATGACTGCCCTATTGCCGGTGTTTTCTATGGGGATTTGTAGATTGAGAAATACCCTCCTAATGTTTATACTGGTTGATCTACCAGGAATAAATCCTGTTTGGTCCTGGTGTATGAGTCTTGAGATTATTTTATTTAACCTACTGGCCATGATTTTAGCCAGGATTTTGGCGTCTGCACATAGGAGGGAAATAGGGCGGTATGATGATGCTTCCAATGGGTCCTTCCCCTCCTTGTGTAGCACAATTATCGTGGCCTCTGTCATTGAGGTGGGCAATTTACCCTCTACCATGGCCTCATTAAATACTTTCAAAAGTTCTGGGAGCAACACCTTCCCATAATATCTGTATGTCTCTGCTGGTAGTCCATCGGGCCCCGGGGACTTCTGATTGGCCATTTCCCTGACTGCTGTCTGAACTTCTTCTAATGTTATTGGTTTCTCCATTTGTTCCATCTCCGTTCCTGTGAGAGAGGGCAGTTCTAGGTTTCTAAAAAAATGTTGCAATTCCTCTCTTCTCGCTGTTCTTTGGGACTTATATAAAATTAGTTTTGGCTAATTTTTTTGATACTTTGTTTTATACCTTGAATAGATGAATTTATTTCTTTTATTTTTAAACAGCTGCTCATTTATATATATATATTGCTTAATTGCTCTCAGTGGGATTAATATTTAATTTAATTTAATTCTGAGATTTTAAATATATATTATTTTAATTAATTTATCTATTCCTCTGATTAAGTAATCTTTGTCCTTGGCGCCGAGAAGTGCACTACCTATCCCCTCTGACTGTGGCCCCCCCCTTTTTTGTGCACTCTTCTCTACACATCTCTTTTTTTCTTCTCTGGCCGACATGGACGCCTTACTTTTTCTAAGCAATAGGAATTTAGATATAGATACTATTTTTACTGTAAATGAACAAACTACTGCACAGGTTAACTATAATTCAATTATGACCGCTCTGGGGAACACCCTAGAAAAACAAGTGAGAACTTGGTGGGATATATGTACCCTTGAACAGTATCAAAAAGAGCGGATCATTATTAGAAGCTTAAGATGGGATGTAGTTCCCCAGGACGGTCTTGACGACTCAGACTCTGCGAAGGAATGGTTAGAATTCTTCAATGGAGTGGGGTTTAAATTACAGGACCTAGTCCTAAAAAGGAAGAAGAGAAAGATGTTACTTTTAGAAGGTAAAATCAAGGAGTCTCAGTTATTACTAGATCCTATTAAGGAAACGCAACAAGTTACTGATTTTAATATACGTATTAAGAAAAGGTTGGAGAAAATTGATAAAGAAACCCAGAAAAAGAAAATTAAGAAATTTCATCGTGATGTGGGAGACTTTAGAACAAATTCTATATACTTGTGGCAGCAGACAAATACACCTGCCACAAGAGAAAATGACACTAACGCCATGGATACTCATCAAGAGGTTACTGACTCTAGATCTTAAGCAGTCAGTAATACTATCCCAAATGGTCAGCCTCTCCCAAACACCAGAAGAGAGACAGGTACACAACAAGCCCCAGTGAATCATTCAACACCTATGCGGCATGAATCAAATCACAATAGGGGAAGATCAAGGAATGGAGGTATCACGAATGCCAACCAACGTCCTGCACCCCCTGGGGGCTATTATAATGTACCAGTATACAATAGCTATGAACCTTTATGGGAAGAGAATAATACGCCCAGGTACCAGTCACCCCGTCCTTTTTTAGGGAAAGGCCGGGGTTGGCAGAAGAGGGGCAGAGGGTCCACTACCCAGAGGGGGAGAGCACCCACATACCCACAACAAACATCACAGTACAGGGACCCTCATGTCGACCAAAGACACAGAGATCCCCAATGGAAAGACAACACTTACTGGGATCGAGAGAGATTACCCCAATCGGGGGCAGGGAGAGAAGAAAGAGGGGATGCCGGGCAGGGAGAAGGACCCAGCAACAGAAAAAGAAGAAGGAAGGAACACGAGTAGGTGGTATTTTTAATCTAAGCAATACGATTTTAACAACTAAAGAGACTAATATTCTTAATCTAGGTCTTAAATGTGGCCTCAACCGTCCAATAAATAAATTTAATATCTTCATAGACGTACATAAGTACGTAAGAAAGCTTAACATGAAGAAATATTTTCTAAATAAGAACTCCAATCCATCATCAGGAATATCAGCAGTACCCACATTCAATCCCATGATGGGTACTAACCAACCACTAGAGGTTTTCAAAGGTCTGGTATTACGGGATCTGGAGCATATAAAACCGAAGAGAAACGTGAACCCAAGACACATCAAAGAAGGGATACAATCTTTGGAAGATCGAAATGAGATCGTTATCAGACCAGCTGATAAGGGAGGAGGCGTGGTCATCTTATCAAAAGATTTCTACCATACACAAATGATGGATATGCTAATGAATGGATCCACCTATAAGAGATTAACTAGAGACCCTACCCTACAATATGAAGAACAGCTTAAATACCTGGTAGAAGCGGGGTACCGAAATCGAGCTCTTTCGACTAAAGAGCGTAAATTTTTGGTACCTAGTAGTAGTAGGATCCCAACGATCTATACTCTGCCTAAAATCCATAAGGACTTGAATTTTCCTCCAGGCAGACCAATCGTGAATAGTATTGGATCTCTTTCTTCACATTTGGGGCAATTTTTAGATCACTTTCTACAAAAAAGTGTGGTCCAGACTAAGGCCTATCTAAAGGATACAAAGGACTTACTTATACTGCTGCAAAGCATAGATCTGTCAAGAAAAGGTGATGATGTGTTTTTAGTCACAGCTGACGTATCCTCCCTATATACTGTGATCCAGCATGATGATGCTCTACTGGCCCTGAATTGGGCACTGTCGAAGAGAGATGATCTATCCCATAATTTAAAAATGTTTTTACGCAATTCATTGGACTTCTGCCTCGGTCATAATTACTTTTGGTATGATGGACAATTTTATTTGCAAAAAACAGGCGTTGCCATGGGAGCAAAGTTTGCTCCGAGTATAGCAAACCTCTTCATGGCAGAATGGGAGGATAAGACCATTTTTAATATCAAGAGAGATCAACTGATTGTATATAGGAGATATATCGATGACCTGTTTTTTATCTGGGCAGGATCCATTTTATCGTTAGAAGAATTTTTAAAGGAACTCAATGCCAATAAGTGCAATATTAGTCTGACAAGTGAATTTAATCGAGACAGTATTCACTTTTTAGACTTAAATATCTATCGTAATGGAGATAAATTGGGAACCAAGGTTTATTTTAAACCCACAGATTCTAATAGCTATCTGCCCACTATAAGTGGCCACCACCCTATGTGGCTACGTAACATTCCAAAAGGACAGTTCTCAAGAGTTAGACGGAATTGCACTAAGGATGATGACTTCATCTCTCAGTCATGTATATTAAAAAACAAATTCCTGGAAAAAGGATATAAAGATAAGCAACTAACAAAAACTATAGAAGATCTTCTATTGGTACCAAGAATTGACTGTCTAAGAACAAAACCACCTTCCACCAATGGAAATATGCATGAATGGAGTTTTCTTTCTGGTTACCACTCCCAGTATAAAGAAGTTGAAACAATCTTTTCATCACATTGGCATGTCCTGTTCCTAGACAAAATACTAAGAACTGTCATCCCCATTAAACCCAGCTTTATTTATACAAAAGCACAGAATTTTGGGGATAAGGTCGTGAGAAAAATCTTGGACCCCCCAAAGAAACTTCCCACATTTTGGGATAAAGATGGATTCTTTGCATGTCGCAAATGCCTTCCTTGTAGAGAGGTTGAAAGACCAATGAGAGGTGTTGAAAGCATTACATCTACAACCAACAACATCATTTTCCCCATAAAAGAGTTCATCACGTGCAACACTTCGTATGTAGTTTATATTTTAGAGTGTCCCTGCAAGCTCATGTATATAGGCCGCACAAAGAGAGAATTGAAAGTTAGGGTAGCGGAACATATAGCTAACATTAAACTGGGGTACAAGGACCATAATGTCTCCCTACACTTCAAACTCTTTCACGATCAAAATCCAGTAGGCCTCAAATTCTGGGGTGTTCGCCATTTAAAACCATCCTGGAGGGGCTCTAACCGAGTGAGAGAATTATCCAAGCTTGAAACTGAATGGATATATTCTGTTGATACTCTGGTACCCAAAGGGTTAAACGTAGAACTAGATATCAACTGTTTCATCAGTGACCATTAACATTGCATGGACACATTCTAGCCCTCCCCTCTCTCTCTTACTATATATATATATATATATCCATTTTCTTTATTTTATTTTATTTTATTTTAGAATAACTTTTTGAAAATGTATTTTTAATATTTTTAATATATTTTTAATATATATATATATATATGTATATACACATTTTTTTAATATATATATAGATTTTAATACAATAATTTTTTATATATATTTTTGATCATTTTCTCCAACCTTAGATGAATATATAATGAATTTAATGAATTTTAAGTAATTTGATGAAGTTTAAGTAATTTGATTAATTTTAAATATTCTATCCCACATAGAACCCCTAATTTGTAGCGGTTCCTTAACCTCTTTAATTTATATGTTAATATTTATGTGGTTCGATGAGGTTTATATATGAGTGTACAAATCTACACATGTACCGCTATATAACATAAATTCTTGACATTCAAAGGGTCAATCACAGTCAAGTCCATGACTGTTGTGTTCTTTGACCTATTTGCTATAATGTCACGGAGATCTTTTGGTACAATGTTTTGTACCAGCCGCCTACGGGTTAAACACAGTTTCTCTGATAATGCAGTGACACTTGTGTTACACGAATGGAAGTGTGTTTTGAAATATAATCCTCCATTCGGTATATAATCTTGCGGTAAAAGATCAATAAGATTTGCCATTTTATTATGTATTTCTGTGCAGTATTAAGTTATTTCATCCTATGCATTCACGTCTGGTGGTGTTGTCCCGGCGATCAGACACGGCTTACGTCCGCTATTTGTTCCGCTCCCCGATGCACCAATGGGAGCGGGAGAGTGCGGAGGAGATATCCAATAGCCGTCGTTGGAGGACTTCATATGGACGTGATGTACGCCGAGTAGCCACGCCCTCTGTTGAAGTCGGATGTGACGAAACGCGTCAGGGCGTGGCTACGACGGCGTATCCAGGAAATACTAGGAGTGCGTTCCACCGCTGCATCATCGCCACTAAGATAGGAGTCTTTAGCAGCGTGCATTG
Organism: Rana kukunoris; assembly: GCA_029574335.1. Classification (NCBI taxonomy): domain Eukaryota; kingdom Metazoa; phylum Chordata; class Amphibia; order Anura; family Ranidae; genus Rana; species Rana kukunoris. The sequence continues at coordinate 403,861,397 of CM056050.1, forward strand.
TGGCACAAGCGCGACCCCCTGTGTGCGGAGGAGAGCGGTGAATTACACTCTTTGGGCCAGATTCACGAACACTTGCGCTGGAGTATTTGGATATGCGCCGCGTAACTGTGATGATGCGCCGTCGTTTCTATGTGCCCGTACCCACCAAACTAGATGCGCCCAATAACGGGTCATTTGCGACCGGCGGAACGTTCCGACGCCAGAGTATCGTCAGCGCTTATTTTCGCTGGGCGCATCAGTCGCGCCCATTGATTTCCCCTGCAAATATGCAAATGAGGGATATTTCACAATTCACGAACGGATTAGCACCATACGCTGGCTACATGCGCCGCGCGTATCTGATCCGTCCGGCGCAAAGTTATTTCTACAAAAGGCTGCTTTATCTTTACTCCAGACGGTCACAGGTCAGCAGGAGAGCAGCTACAGCAGCGTTACCGACGATAGGAGCTAGCTGAGCACCCCCACTTGCAAGGACAACACCTCTGTGTGCCAACATGCCAGGGGCACTCGTGGTCCTAGAACTACTGATGGGTCCCCTGGAACCAAGAAGGCGGGCACGTGAGAGGATATACCGCACACGTATGAGCCTCTTTGGCATGGGGGATGAGGAGGTGTATCGCCTATTCAGATTCAGCCCTGATGCAATACTTGAACTAACCACAACCCTGCAGGATGACATCACCAGCCCAACACACCGATCACAAGCAGTGCAGCCACTGGTCAAGGTACTGGCAACACTTCATTTCCTTGCCAGTGGATCATTCCAGCGTACAAGTGGAGTGGTGGCTGGGATGTCACAGTCCTCCATGAGCAGATGTGTGCACCAGGTTGTCCCTGCAATCCTCAGACGCATGTCCAACCAGTTCATCAGACCCACCACTGAGGAGCTGCGGCAGAAGGCAATGACAGATTTCTACAACATTGCCAGATTCCCACGCACTGTGGGGGCCATTGATTGCACACATGTGGCCCTACAGCCCCCCAGTGCCACAGAGCACATATACCGCAATCGGAAGCATTGGCATTCCATCAACGTACAGGTGATAGCCGATGCCCAACGCCTCATATGGCACGTCCGTGCCAAACACCCCGGGTCCAGCCATGACAGTTTCATATACCGTCAGAGTCCCATCCCAGCAGAATTTAACCAGAACATGTATGGGGACATCTGGCTGGTTGGTGAGTGACATGGGAGTCAGGCATGACTATCCCCTCCCGTCATGCACAACAGAAATCGCACATGCATGACTAACATTCTCCTGTCTTTTCCCTTACAGGTGACTCTGCATATGCACTGGGACCCCATCTAATGACTCCTTTCCGGAACCCCCAAACCAGAGGAGAGAGAAAATACAATGAAGCACACATCAAAACCCGTGCAGTGGTGGAGCAAACATTTGGGCTCCTGAAGTCCCGTTTCCGCTGCCTGGATAAGTCTGGGGGGGCCCTATTGTATTCCCCTACCTTTGTGTGTCAGATCATCGGTGCATGTTGCATACTACATAACTTTGCTATGAAAAAAGGCCTGCATATTGACATACGTGATGACCTGACCCCCGACCCACACAGCCCCCCCCTGCCAGAGGACACCCAGTCTGCTGATGGAAGAGCAGTCAGGAGGGTCCTCGCCGTAGGCATCTTTGGACACTAAACCAAAACATTAATTACACAGACAATGCACGCGTGTACACCACTGATGTCCCTAGATCACACACACCACATGCACATCGCATTGGATTAGCCCAAGTCCAGCATGTAGGAGTTGGGAGCAGTAACGCCAGCGTCAAGGCCCCAATGATGTCACTGTCCATTCACACACCTTTCACACATCATTCATTCAGCCGTGGGGTTCACTTCACCACCACGGCCGAGGGTGACACCCCTTACTTTCAGGAGTGCCACCCTCTCACATTCACACACCATTCACACTGTCCCCTGCACTCCTGACCGTGTGCAGTACAAAAATAAATTAGAAAGATCATATCCTGATCAATAAAAGAAAAATAATCTCATAACCTGAGAAAAAAAAAAAATAAACTCATGACCTGAGTATGTGAAAAATAATAATATAAAACCAGCCACAAAAAAAAGGCCTCATCGGGGATGCCGGGGGCTTCTTCTGGGGGCCCCTCTCTGGCTCCGCAGCTGCCTGGATGGAGTGGGTGGGGTGGGGGGGCATCTGGAGGTGGCTGATCCCCAGGTGGGCCACTCCTGGCAGGTGTGGCCTGCGTGCCCTCCAAGGCCCTGGCTATCCGTCCAAGATAACTGTTGGTCTGGGCCTGCATCCGGAGCTGACGGGTCATCTGGTAATGCTGGGCCCGCCGACTCAGCCTCCCCTGCTCCCGGATGGCAGCACTGTTACCATGGATGGCAGCAGTGTTGGCCTGGACGGCTGCAGTGAGGTGCTGGATATCCCCCTGCACCTCCCCCAAAGTGGTGACCACTGCAGCGCAATTAGAGCTCACATCCTGCACTGCGTTGCTGAGGTTGGCAACGGAGCCCAGGCTGTCCGACACTTTCTGCAAGTGGTCCGCTATGGCCCCCATTTGTTCTGTCTGTCTGGCGTGATCCCTTGCCAACTGGTCCTGGACACCATCAGACACCCCCCTGGTCTTCTGGGTCGCCTTCCTGGGGCCAGAAGATGGAGGTCCTCGGGTGGAAGGAGTCGCCCTTGAGGGGCTTCCAAGGATGGGGGAGGGGACGACAGACGGGCCAGGAGAAGGGGAGGAGACAGACAACACCAAAGAAAAGTCCTGCTCTGCCACAGCAGGATCTTCCACAACCACCTCGGCAGGTGTGGTGTGGCCACTCTCCTCCTCCACAACCTCTTCACCACCCAGTGGCTCAGGCACACGATGGCGTGGGGGGGATGGGGTGGAATGCAGGCTGACAGATGATGGCCCAGCTCCGTCATCTGTGGATGACACAAAGCAGACACATGTTGGTGGTCCCACACACTTGGCACATGTACCCCCCCCCCCCAAATGCAAAACATCAAATAGGGGATTAAAAAACACTTACCTGTCCTTGTGCCTTCCTCCACGGAGTCATAGCCTGCGACCCCCTCCACCTGCTCCCTCTCCAGGCAGCGAGCAACCACCTCCTCCTCTGCGGTCAGGGTGACAGGACATGGGGGACCACCACCTGTGCCCCTCTCATACCTCCTGATGGAGGCCACCTTGTCCCTCACCTTGCGCCGCAGGTCATTGATTTTCTTTTGTATGTCCCCAGCAGTCCGGGTGGAGTAGCCCAGGACATTGACCCTGGCAGCAATCGACTCCAGGATGCCCTGCTTCCTCTCCCGGCTGGTCTTGCGGCTTTTTTTGCCATGGAGAAATTCATTCTCCGTCTCCATAGCCGAGATAATGACAGAGACCTCCTGGGTATTAAAATTGAGGTTCCTCCTCTCTCTGGGGGTAGCGGGAGCAGCCATTACAGAGCAAAAGTATCTTCCCTGGGGTGGGGGGAAACGGAACTACTTTTGCGCCGGAATGGCGTTTCCGCCAGCGCTTTTTAAGCGCCCAGCGGAACGCATTGCGCTGACGTTTCCCAGGAAGTGGTGCCGACGGAAGTTGTGAGCATGCGCACAAGGGGGCGAGTGGAGCCGCACTCACTGCGCATGCTCCGTGGATGATGCGCTGAACGTAAGCCTCTGCGCCGGGCTCCGCCCATCATTTACATATGATCACACCCACTTCCACTTGCGTCGGGTTACGCCAGCGCATTATCGTTACTCTGGCGCAAGTTTACGCGCAACTGCTATGTGAATTACAGGAATTGCGCTGAAAGGGTCTTCAGAGTAACGTAAATGAGAAGCGTTACTCCAGAGGAAAGATACTCTCATCTACCTGAATCTGGCCCTTTATGTTTATTGTTCATTTTCAATGTTTTAAATGTACGTAGATAGGAAGCGGGGTGTTGTTATACGGGAATATCTTTTATTAAAAGCAATATTACACTATTTTGGTGCTTTTTGCTTTTTTCTATGACCCATATATTGGAGTTTGACTCATTAACCCTTGCTGCTTCTGGAATGATGTTGGAGGTTTGATCAGGACGTTTTATATTTAAGGCCTGTTTCTTTGAGTTTCTGGTGAGTTTGAACCCCTGCGGGGAAGTGTGCCTCACGTTTGGTGGAGATTGGAAACCGGTGGAGGGTGTGCTAGTATTCCATGAAGTTTTCTTCAAGTCACTTTGAACTTTGCCTAAATACACTGATCTATGGACTTTCTTCCAACATCTTTATCTATATTGGACTTTTCATGTTATGCGCTGTTTTATCATTTTTAATCAGAAAACTGTTTTGGCTAATTTTTTTGATACTTTGTTTTATACCTTGAATAGATGAATTTATTTCTTTTATTTTTAAACAGCTGCTCATTTATATATATATATTGCTTAATTGCTCTCAGTGGGATTAATATTTAATTTAATTTAATTCTGAGATTTTAAATATATATTATTTTAATTAATTTATCTATTCCTCTGATTAAGTAATCTTTGTCCTTGGCGCCGAGAAGTGCACTACCTATCCCCTCTGACTGTGCCCCCCCCCCCCCTTTTTTGTGCACTCTTCTCTACATATTCTCTGAATGTATCCGTTATCTCTGCCACATTTGTGGACACATTACCGTTACTACTTTTAATGGCTGGAACAGCAGAAGGAGTGGAATTTGTCCTTATTAAATGGGCCAGCATTCTACCTACCCCCTCCCCCTCACCGTATGCCGCTTGTCTTTGGAACATTCTCTTGTTTTCAGATTTTTTTATCAACTCTATTTTGTATTCTTGTTGCTTATCTAGCCATATTCTTTTCCTCTCCTCCGTTGCATTTACTATATATTCCTTTTCGGTGTTCGCTACTTCGTTTCTAATTCTATTTTCTTGCTCTTTTGAGATAATTTTTGCTTTCGCCACCTGTTGGATACATATACCTCTGAGGAAGGCTTTCAGCGTGTCCCACATTACCCCCCGTTTTACCGTTCCCTCATTAAACTCTATAAACTCTTTTATTTTATCCATTATCTCCTCAGAGTTACCCATTAATTCGAACCATAGGGGGCTTATTTTCCATACCGTAGCAGATCTTCTTCCCTCTAAATTTACTGTTATCACCGGGGAATGATCTGATATTCCCCGTGGTAGATATTCTATTTCCCTGATAACTTTAGAGGCTTCCACATTGCCCACCACTAGATCAATTCTGGACAGTGTGGAGTGGGTGCTGGAGCAGCAAGAAAACTGCACCCCCTCTGGGTTTCTCTTCCTCCATACATCAAATAACCCTGTCTTTTGTAAATACAGATAAAGGTGAGTCTCCTGTACGTTTACCATTGGGAACCTATCCATTTTTTATTTAATACCTCGTTGAAGTCCCCCATTGCAATAACTGGTATCCCGGGTTTATCCAGGATAAAGTCCATAAATGTATACATAACCTCTAGTTTGAATGGAGGGGGGATATATATATTAGCGAGTATGTATTCTCTGCTCTCTATTACACAATATAGGAAAACATAACGCCCCTCATCATCAATACTAACCTTCCTGCAAGTAAACCCCACTCCCCCTTTTGCCAGGATTGTCACCCCTCTTGAGTACGATGTGTGAACAGAATGGAATTGATGTTGAAATTTCCTGTGTGGAATCTGTGTTTTACTATTGTTTGTAAAATGGGTTTCCTGTAAACAAATTAATCCCACCTTATACCCTTCTAATGCATCAAGAACGACTGCTCTTTTAGCTGGTGTCCCCATCCCACGGACGTTCCTAGATCCTATTTTCAAAATTCTACTCATTTATACATACATTTATATATTTACATATTTCGTGATCCAAAATCTCTCTGTGAAAGTGTTATTTGAAGATTCAGTGAACATACCAAACTGATCGTCCGGTCTAAAAAAAAAAGAAACAAGAAAAAAAAGAAAGAAAAAACGATGGGGGAGAGAGCATAATCTCGATCTCATGATATAGACCCAGGCCATGTCCCCTCCCCCCAGCATTTCCCTTAAAAAACTTGAGGTGTGTGTGTTTTATCCTTTGTGTTCCGTACAGTGCTTTAAGTGGGCCAAAAGAGGTGCCGGTACTCTATTAGGCGCCGGTGCCCCCCCCCCCCATACTGAACATGAAAATACCCTTAGAAAGTACCCTGAAAAAGAGCTACCGTAGAAAGAGCTACTGAACATAAATGAAATGTGCAAAAGGGTATTGAACAAAATGTTGTACAAAATGTACATAAAATAAATTATAAACCATCATCATCATCATCACTAAAAAAAATCAGGTCCCCTCACCATCGCAAGCCAGCCCCCCCCCCCCACCATCATCAGCATTAAAAAAATACATCAGTGTCCCCATCAGCACCTCCTTACATCAGAGTGTCCCCCATCAGCACCTCCTTACATCAGAGTGTCCCCCATCAGCACCTCCTTACATCAGAGTGTCCCCCATCAGCACCTCCTTACATCAGAGTGTCCCCCATCAGCACCTCCTTACATCAGAGTGTCCCCCATTAGCACCTCCTTACATGATCAGAGTGTCCCCCATCAGCACCTCCTTACATGATCACAGTGTCCCCTATCAGCACCTCCTTACATCAGATCAGAGTGTCCCCCATCAGCACCTCCTTACATCAGATCAGAGTGTGTGTCCCCATCAGCACCTCCTTACATCAGATCAGAGTGTGTGTCCCCATCAGCAGCCCTCTTCACATGAGAGTGTCTTCCCTGTCTTCCCTGTCCTCCCCCTCACACGTGTACAGTGTACTCACTAGTCACTACAGTACTCACAGTTCTGAAGGCAGTTCTTCCTCTCCTCACGGTAACAGTTCTGGCGCGCGCGCTGATACATGTCCCGCCCTCCTCCTCTAGACCAGCTTGTGTGACAGACAGCACACTGGCTCTATCACACGAGCTAGGAGGAGGAGGAGGGCGGGACATGTATCACAGCGCGGCGCGCCCTTTTTTTCCACCGCGGGCTGCCGCTCCCCTGAAAGTGCCGCCTGGGGCTGCGTTCCGGTACGGGAAACGCACGTACTGGGCGCACGGAGAGGTGCTGGTACTCTCCAGGGCCATTTTTGGAAGTGGCGGTACTGAGTACCGCCGCGTTCCGGCCCACTTAAAGCACTGGTTCCGTACCATTTTACTCAAACTCTTGTGATATAGTATTCGTGTTCTCCTGTGCGTTGCCACACATTGTGCAAATTGTGTGTATCTATCGCTTAAACGCTCTATGCTAAATCCCAACTCTTGCTCCAGGGGTGCCTCACCTTTATGAGTTCCCCTTCGCCCTCCCACCCCTCCCTCCATTCCCCACCTTCCTAGGTATCCCCTAAGGGCTAATTTGGTGACCGGTTCCACTACTACCATACTTACATTCATTCTCCCCTCCTCCCCCCGCCCACCACCCCCTTTTCCAATCATACCATTCCTCCATTCGTGACCTATTCCTCTCATTGTGCGCGTGCTCCCTTCCCACCCCCCTACTCCCCCCTTTGTAATGTGTTGAATTAATTTATATTGACCCCATAGTCCCCCCCTTCACTACTTAGAATTTATGTGTTCCCTGCGTCCCCTACTAATAATTGATCTTTTTTTTCCTCCAGCCATAATGCCGCTGCCTCCGGCGTGTCAAAGAAAAAAGATCTGCCCATCGCTGACACCCGTAGGCGTGCCGGGTACAATAAACCATAAGAAAGATTAATCTTTTGCATTTTACGTTTAACCTCAATAAAGCCTGCCCTTCGCTTCTGAAGCTGAGGAGAAAAATCAAGATAAAATGAGACCTTAGAACCTTCAAAAAAAATATTTCCCATCTCTCTACTCTTTCTCAATAAAATCTCTTTATCACGGTAATTCAATAATTTCAGAAGCATCGATCTAGGGCGCCCTCCGGAGGGCGGTGGTTTAAAGGGGACTCTATGCGCTCGTTCTATAATAAACGCCTGTGAAAAAGTCTCCTTTCCAAATACTTTTATAAGCCAGATTTCTAAAAATTCTATCGGCTGAGACCCCTCGCTTCTTTCTGGGATCCCCACCAGCCTAATGTTGTCCCTCCGGAGTCTGTTCTCTATTTCATCAATTTTTTCCTCAATTTTGTCCGTTTGTGTCTTCAGATCCTTGACATCTTGTTTGACGGGATACAATTCGTCTTCTATTTGGGATATCCTCCCTTCCACCTCCAGTATCCTTTCGTTGGTTTTCTGTAGTTCCTGTCTCACCGAGACCAACTCCTCTTTTATACCCTTCATTTGATTACATACCTCCCCCAGTGTTCTTTTGCATTCGTTCACTACCAAAAATATGTCTTTTATTGTTGGAACTTCTTCTAGTGGAATATTTACTGTTGGGTCCGTATCTACTGCGGCTATATTTTTATTAACAGATGTTTTAATTACCGCACCACCTCCTGGACCTTGGCTTCTTCTATCTCCGTTTGTTTCTTTATCGTACATCACGGGACACAGAGCGCATAGCCATTACACTTGGGTTATATGGGTACCTTCAGGTGTGGACACTGGTGTAATCAATTTCACAGGAAGTTTCCTCCCTATAAAACCCCCTCCCACTGGGAGTGCTTCAGTTTTTTCGCCAGTGTCTTAGGGGTTGGTCACGTCTAGCTGTCCCTCGGAGGTCTCGGGACCCAGGATAGCTAGCCGGATCCATCCGAAGTGCTTCAAAGCCAAGGTGTACGGTACCCGGGCCCTGCTGGAGTGGGGTTTTGCCTATAATGCCTCTCCTTGGAGGGCTGGATTCTGGGCTCCAGTGCCTTAGTCTCTTCCAAGAACTAAACGCTACTGATGCCAGGATGCTATATAGGTCCAGGGGTGTGGGTTCCTTAACACAGGACCCCGGTCCCTGAAGGTCCAAGACAATACCCACGGAGATGGGGGAAGGCTGGGCCTCTTGCATTTTGCAATACCCTGCGGCGTGGAGCAGGTAAGAGGGAACCTGCGGGACTTGGTTCGACAGTAGGTATCCCCCTGGGGGTTCTGGGTTGGCTAATGGTATGCTTGTGCATCAGCCACTATCTCCACTATGTCTTTTGAGGCAGGATGGGATGTACTAATGTTTACCCAGATAACATGTAGAGATATATATGCTTTTAAAGATATGTATTTTGCTACTCCCCCCAGATTTGCCTGTTAGCATGATACTGCAGCCCCACGTGTATAGAGAGGAAGTGCTGACAAAACTCCTGTTTCCTAGGAAGCCTAGGGGGACAGCTTCCTCTATGTGTGCACTACAAAGATTAGTGGCTTACCGGGTGTCTGTGTTACTAGCGCTGGTCCAGGCTTCTCCTCTGCTCTCTGCTTCCTCCATGTTGGTTTCAGCGTGGGGGGGGGGGGGGGGCGCTTCAGCAGCGTCAGGTCTCAGATAAAGCAAAAAAAGCATTTCCTGGCTGGTCATTCCCTCCTGAGAGCAGTGGAGAGTGAGGAACAGAGCGCGCAGCTGAGCCATTTCTGGCTAACAGTGACACCCAGTGGTGGTTTGTGGATCTTCAGGTCCACACTGACCAGAAAAAAAAAAAAAAAAAAGATTTTTTTCTTAAAGGGACTCAGCCTTAGATCTGGCAGTATCTGAGTTGGTGCAACCTTGGACTCCAGCTAACGGGCATTGGTGTGGCAATACTCACAGGACTCTCCTCGGTATTGCCGCCTTCTCAGACGTATGAAAATTTAAAAAAATAAATAAATATTTTTTTTTTTACCATAGCCTGTCCTTATTAATGTTTCACTTCTAGTTACAACAGTTGGGTGTTGGCTGTAGGGGTGTCTCAAGGTTGTGCAATGGCTCCCAAGGGATCAGGACCAGCTAAGGCTGCAAAAGGTGCCAAAAAAGTAAAGGGGTCTCCAACGGGGTCAGAGGATTTGGGCCAGGCTCCAGTGGTCCCACCCTCACCAGATAGACCACCGAACAGCATCATGCAGGAGCCATTGAGGGTGCTAGGGGCAGAGGCAGCCCCCAATCAACCCATTCCCGTTTATGTTACGGAAGAAATGCTAGAATCCACCCTGGGTGGGCTAGAGAAAAGGTTAACTGCTTTAATTGCCCGCTCTTTGCCGGGTGGCAAACGGGCTAGATCCCCGTCACCTAGAACGGTGTGTTCGGATGCAGAGGTCCTCTCTTCGGAGGAATTGGACCCACAGGGGGATCAAGCGGACCTGAGTCCTGACGGGTCAGACATTGAAGATTCCACTATAGATGATTTTTTTTTCGGCTTCTCAAGCAGAGAGTCTGTGGGTCCAGTCTCTGACGGATATGGTTCGCACTGCTTTTAAACTTCCAGTGTCAGAACAATTAGCCCCCGCGGGATCCTCTTTAGGTTCCTTGAAGGCACCATTGAGTGGTGCGTCTTTCCCGGTTCACCCCCTTCTGGAGAGCGTGATTTTTCAGGATTGGGCTCGACCTGATAGGATTTTTATCCCTCCTAAAAGGGTCACCATTCTCTATCCTATGGAAGAAGAATTTGCAAAGAAATGGGCACTCCCTACCGTGGACGCAGCCATTTCCTGCGTAAATAAATTCCTGACCTGTCCGGTGGAAAATGTCCAGGTGTTTAAAGATCCAGTCGACAAAAAATTGGAGACCCTACTGAAGGCTTCTTTTACCACAGTAGGTGCCGTGGTTCAGCCAGCAGTGGCAGCCATTGGCGTTTGTCAGGCTTTAAAGGATCAGACTAAACCGATATTAAGGGACATACCGGCTCAGCAAGCTCGTGAATTGGCTGACCTCCCAAGAGCTCTCTGCTTTGCAGTAGATGCTATTAAGGACTCAGTTCAACAGGCGTCCCGTTTATCTCTGCTGTTGGTTCATATGCGTCGCCTTTTGTGGCTAAAAAAACTGGTCAGCAGAGGCACCCTGCAAAAAGTTTTTAGCAGGATTTCCCTTTCATGGTGGGGGACTATTCGGTGAAGACCTAGATAAATTTATCCAGACAATATCAAGTGGTAAAAGTTCTTTCTTGCCTATCAAGAAAAGATCGCGTGGGCCCGCATTTAAGCGACAGGCCTTCACAGGCTCGGCCCCTTCAACTTCCCGTCAGTATCGACGGCCTCCCGGGCGTTCAGCATTTAATAGCCGCCCACAAGGACAAGCCACGACAGGCAAGAGGCCATGGCCTCGCAAGCCGGTTAAACCAGTCCTCAAGTCAGATTCATGAAGGGGCGCCCCCACTCTCTTGGGTGGGGGGAAGGCTTCGGTTTTTCTCCGAAGTGTGGAAGGCCAGAATTCCCGACTCTTGGGTAAGATCCGTGGTAACCACGGACTACAAGCTAGAGTTTCGGGAAGTCCCCCCTCCTCATCTTCAGGGGTCAAGTCTTCCAAGCGACCCATTAAAGAGGGCCTCTCTTGTAAAAGCATTGGATCGTCTCTGGCTCCAAGGAGTAATTGTAGAAGTACCAACCCAGGAATGGAGTCTGGGATTCTACTCCAACCTTTTCATAATACCAAAGCCCAATGGCGACGTCAGGCCTATCTTGGACCTCAAACGCCTAAATCGCTTTCTAAACATTCAGACCTTTCGTATGGAGTCCATACGTTCGGTGGCAGCCAGCCTACATCAAGACGACTTTCTAGCATCTATAGACATAAAAGATGCGTATCTGCACGTGCCGATCTACCCGGCACATCACAGGTTTCTTCGTTGTATGATAGATCACCGCCATTACCAGTTCGTAGTCCTCCCTTTCGGGTTGGCAACAGCTCCGCGGGTATTCACAAAGGTGTTAGCCCCGGTGCTAGCCGTCCTAAGGACAGAAGGCATTTTAGTCTTGGCATACTTGGACGATCTTCTGGTTATCGACAGCTCAGCTTCCAACAACAATCAGGCAGTAGGTCGCACAGTTCAGCATCTAGAGGAATTCGGGTGGATTGTAAACCTAGAAAAATCGGTATTGAAACCCACAAAGCAGTTGGAATATCTAGGCCTTCGGCTAGATACAGACTGCCAGAGGATAAGTTTACCTCAAGCAAAGATCAGATCAATAGCTCAAGCAGTTCAAGTGATCTTAGGCAAGAAGAGGCCGACTATTCGCCTATGTATGCGACTGCTGGGGAAGATGGTGGCCGCCTTCGAGGCTGTGCCCTACGCCCAGATCCATACCAGATATCTTCAGGCAGCCATTTTCTCTGCTTGGAACAAATCCATTCAGGCGTTAGATCGTCCGTTAGTGCTCTCCCCGAAGGTCCGGCGCAGCCTGTCTTGGTGGCTGGTCTCTCAAAATTTGTCAAAAGGGAAATCCTTTTGCGCCATCACGTGGAAGATAGTATCCACGGATGCCAGCCTGTTAGGTTGGGGGGCAGTTTTAGAAGAACAGACCCAGCAAGGGCTGTGGTCGGGGGCAGAAAAACTGCTTCCCATCAATATCTTGGAGATCAGAGCTGCTCGACTGGCCCTGATCGCCTGGACTCTCCCCCTTCAGGGTCTGCCAGTAAGGATACAGTCCGACAACGCCACTGCGGTGGCATACATAAACCACCAGGGGGGCACGAAGAGCCCAGCAGCCCAAAGAGAAGTAAACCTGATTTTCTCATGGGCCGAAGCCCATGTACCCTGCATCTCGGCGGTGTTCATCCCAGGGATAGACAATTCTCAAGCAGATTTTTTGAGTCGTCAACAGTTGCTCCCGGGGGAATGGTCTCTTCACACCCAGGTATTCCAAGAGATTTGCCAAAGATTCGGAGTCCCAGATGTGGACATTATGGCAACGAGATCCAACAAAAAATTGGACAAATTCATATCCCGAGCCAGGGATCCCTCGGCCTACGGGACCGATGCGTTGGTTTGCCCTTGGCACCAGTTTTCTCTTCTGTATGCGTTCCCTCCACTGCAGATGATTCCCCGCCTTCTACGGAGGATCCGGGTGGAGCGCAGGCCTGTGATCCTGGTGGCCCCAGCCTGGCCCAGGAGGGCTTGGTACGCACTCATCGTGAAGATGTCAGTCGGGGCGCCGTGGCCGCTCCCCCTGCGCCCAGATCTGCTGTCTCAGGGCCCAATCTGCCATCCTGCTTCACAGCAGCTAAATTTGACGGCTTGGCGGCTGAATCCCTAATTCTTAAGGGCAGAGGCCTCTCAGATCAGGTCATATCTACGTTGATTCAGGCTAGGAAACCGGTCTCCAGAAATATTTATTACAGAGTCTGGAGAACCTATGTGGAGTGGTGCGAGTCTCAAAAATGGCATCCTCGAAAGTTTTTTATTGACGGGATCTTGCGATTCCTCCAGGTTGGCGTTGACAAAGGGTTGGCTCTTAGTACTCTAAAGGGGCAGGTGTCGGCTTTATCAATATGGTTTCAAAGACCCTTGGCCACCCATTCGCTTATGAAAACCTTCTTGCAGGGGGTCTTGCATGTGAATCCCCCTATTAGAGCTCCCCTCTGCCCCTGGAATTTAAATCTGGTCTTGTCAGCTTTACAAAGGCAGCCGTTTGAACCTCTGACAGAAATCCCTCTTGTGCTACTAACCCGAAAGTTGGTTTTCTTGGTGGCTATGGCTTCAGCCAGAAGGGTTTCCGAGCTGGCAGCCTTGTCATGCAGGGAGCCATACCTTATTCTGCATAAGGACAGAGTGGTTCTGCGGCCTCAACCTTCTTTCCTTCCTAAGGTCATATCCAGTTTTCACTTGAATCAGGACCTGGTCCTACCATCCTTCTTTCCTACTCCCCAGTCCAGAGAGGAAAGACGGCTTCATACTTTGGACGTGGTTCGAGCCATGAGGGTCTATCTCAAGGCTACAGAGAAGATTCGGAAAACAGATGTGCTTTTTGTTCTTCCGGATGGCCCCAAGAAGGGTCAGCCGGCTGCCAAGTCTTCCTTGGCTAGGTGGATTAAGCAGCTGATTTTTCAGGCATATGGTCTGAAGCGCGTTCCACCTCCCTTATCAGTTAAAGCCCATTCTGCGAGGGCCATGAGTGCCTCCTGGGCGGCACACCATCAGATCTCTATGGCACAGGTTTGCAAGGCGGCAACCTGGTCTTCCGTACATACGTTTACTAAATTTTATAAGTTGGACGTTGCAAAGGGTATGGACGCAGCTTTTGGGCAGGCGGTCCTACGGGCAGCAGTATAGAATCCTCTGGCCCGGTTCACGCCCCCTTGTTTTTCTGTTGGTGGAGCCATGTTTTCTCCTGACAATGTTTTTATTTGGCTATTCTTGGCCTTACGGTCTCCCTCCCTTCATAGAGCATTGCTTTAGGACATCCCAAGTGTAATGGCTATGCGCTCTGTGTCCCGTGATGTACGATAAAGAAAAAAGGATTTTTAATAAACAGCTTACCTGTAAAATCCTTTTCTTGAAGTACATCACGGGACACAGAGCTCCCACCCCTCTTTTGGGGAACATTGTGTAACCTCGGGAGAATTGCTTGCTACAAAACTGAAGCACTCCCAGTGGGAGGGGGTTATATAGGGAGGAAACTTCCTGTGAAATTGATTACACCAGTGTCCACACCTGAAGGTACCCATATAACCCAAGTGCAATGGCTATGCGCTCTGTGTCCCGTGATGTACTTCAAGAAAAGGATTTTACAGGTAAGCTGTTTATTAAAAATCCTTTTTTTCCCTGGGGCCTGAGGTGCCTGAGAGGGGCCGCTTTTACTGGGGGTTTGCTCTGCTGTATGAGCATATTTTTCCAATTTAGCCGCTGCAGTGGCCGCTACCCCCCCCCCTTGTCCTTGGCCGATCTTAATGATTGTGGACCCGACATTGTTATTGAGGAAAAATCGCAGAGAAAAATCGCTGGGAAGGTGGCGGGGAGACAAAAATAAGTCAGTTTCTAGGAGGTTGTGTTTTTTTGGGGGATGAATCCCGGATGGGGGGAGGATAGTTGGGGGTGGTAAGGGAACAACACACCAGAATGAACCATCTGTCAGGAAGTGAGTTACCTGGATATTTTTAGACTTTTGACTTTTTAGAGAAAAATAAATAAAAAAAAAGGCGACTCTCTCACTCTCGTCCCTCCTATACAGCGGTGCAAGAGGAAGTAAAGAGCTTGGTGCGATTTTTCCTTCCTTCCTTCCCTTCCCCCCTTAGTTAGTTAATCAAAATTGTTAATCAGATAATCAGTCAAGTTAATTCTCGGTTCCTTTTTTGATACCCTTCTTCTGGGTTATGTTGAATTACTCACTATATCACTACTGTATATCCGCACAAAGGTTTTTAATTGTCTTGCTCAGGGGAGCTGAAAGTAAAATGAGATGCTTGATACAGCTTTAAATATTATTCAGTTCATCAATTAGTGATTTAGTGATTTAGTTTACAGAGTTCCAGGTACAATATGCCAAGATTTATAATGT
Organism: Rana kukunoris; assembly: GCA_029574335.1. Taxonomy (NCBI): domain Eukaryota; kingdom Metazoa; phylum Chordata; class Amphibia; order Anura; family Ranidae; genus Rana; species Rana kukunoris. The sequence continues at coordinate 403,876,692 of CM056050.1, forward strand.
GTTAGTAGGTTTTTAATGGGTTACTCACTCCGTCCTTATCCATGTCCAAGGCTGTTGCAGAGAGCAAACTGTACTCTATGGGCTTCCCACTATGCTGGATCTCTTCCCTGCTCGCGCTGCTGCTAGGACTGGGAGACACGAGACACGACCTGTCCTTCCTTGCTACAGGTATTCAGCATACCTCAGCAGGGTATTAAGTTATAGTGGGGGAGGGGCAGGATAGCCACCAGGAGACCCCCAGTTGTCCCGTCCTTGGTCCTCCGACCAATATGCTGGGCTAATCGCCTGTCCTGGTCCTGGTCAGCTGACCGCAGAGCCTCCTCCGTCCGCCCCTGTCAATCACTCGCCCTCACAGACCTCGGATCGAGCTTCAGGCAGCTCCAGGCAGGTCACGGGGGGAACCCCGAGCGGGCACCGAATCCGCGGGCACCACCGCTCGCTCGCCGCGGCTCTCTCCTGGCGACGAGTCAGGTCAGTGTCAGCATCCGTGCCGGCTTCCCCCACTGGCAGGCAAAACGGGGAGATATTACAGGGGTTTATTTTGCGTCCGCATGTAGGGGCAGTGGGATTGGAGAGGACACCGCTCACATGCCTCACATGCCTTCCTCTCTCCGCTCTCGCCGCTCACTCCTCACACCTGCATCCGGTCCCGCCAGTGAAAAAAAAATAAACTTTCTAGCAATACACACCAAGCTGAGCATGTTCAGGGTTTCCCCAAAGTTCTGTTTTATCAGAAGGTGGATTGGGGACTGTGGAAGAAGGGGAGGATCAGAAACAAGATCAAACTGTCTTTTTACACAATGCAGAGGATTCACCCCTTAGCCCAGGTTCACACTGGGCTGCGGGAGTGAAGCCGTGCGAGTTCAGCTGAACTCGCACGATTTCACTCCCGCTGGCAGTCCCGATTTCAGCCGCGATTTAAGAGACATCTGTGCAGGTTTGTGCACAGATGTCAATGTAAATCGCGGGCTGAAATCGCAAAAAGTAGTGCAGAGACTACTTTTTGAAATCGGTGCAGCGCCGCAGATGCAGCGTCGCGGCGATTAGGACAGTGCCATTGCCGGCAATTTGCGGCAAAATCCGCCGTTTTAAAATGCGATTTGACATGCCAAATCGCATGTCAAAACGCACCAGTGTGAAATGGCCCTTAGGTTCCACAGTTAGTATAACAAGCATTACAAGAAAAACTGAAATGGAAGGCGCGTGCACACCTAGTGCATTACCAGAGATAATTTAATAATACTTTTTTGTGTAGAAGTGAGTACTCACAAAATGCAACTGAAGAAAAGGCCATAAACAGTGCATAGACATGCACAGAACATGGGGTACAACTAACATGTTTCATGGGGCACACTCCCTTCCTCAGAGCTAGGGCTGAATTGTTCCCTTCTTGCTATGCCTCTGGGATGTTGTCGCCTATATCCCCACAGCCTTTTGCCATTCTAGTCTTGCGTACTGACTATGTTGTATTGGTGGGTGGCTGCTCACCTGTTGGTAAAATTTTCTGATTGTCACATACCTGGTTCGTGAGCCTGACGTGTAGAGGAGAGCCTTTCGTACCACACACAATAACCACAGGAGCATGGTGACATAGAAGTGCCTGAGATCAGTCCAGTAGTCAGTATAGCTGTTTGTCCATGGGCGGATGTGCAGCAGGCAGAAGTAAAGTCCAAGACAAACCGTGGTCAGCGTATCGGGCAGACATCGTTGGTGGGAAGCCGGATCAAGATCAGAGGTCAGCACAGGTAACCGGTCAGAACTCCCTGGTGCACTCAGTTTAATAGGCCCTTTGGCGCCAGCGTTGGCGACAGGCACGTGCCTGTTGTGCAATCCCTGCTGTACGGACATACCTTTCCTGTCAAATCTCCCCCCCATTCTGTGGGTGGTTATGAAAAAACACACAAATCCCGTCCTCTGCGTGCACATTACTACTAGGTTCCCAGGAATTCTCTTCCAGACCATAGCCTTTCCATTTAACCACTTAAGACCCGGACCAATACGCTGGTAAATGACCCAAGGTGTTTTTGCGATTCGGCACTGCGTCGCTTTAACAGACAATTGCGCGGTCGTGCGACGTGGCTCCCAAACAAAATTTGCGTCCTTTTCTTCCCACAAATAGAGCTTTCTTTTGGTGGTATTTGATCACCTCTGCGATTTTTATTTTTTGCGCTATATACAAAAATATAGCGACATTTTTGAAAAAAAAAACACTATTTTTCACTTTTTGTTAAGAAAAAAAATAAAATAAACTAAATTTTAGTCAAACATTTAGGCCAAAATGTATTTAGCCACATGTCTTTAGTAAAAAAAAAAATCGCAATAAAAAAAAAATAGCTACCTAGCGGGAACAGCGACACTAATACAGCGATCAGAAAAATGATCGCTTAGTGACGCTGGCAATAGGGAGTGAAAGGGTTAACTAGGGCGGTGATCAGGGGGTTAAAACTTTATTGGGGGGGTGGGGGGGCTATCCTGAACCTAACACTAACTGACTTTTACACTGCCTGTCACACTGACACTAAATGCAGTGATTCGATCACCGCATTCAGTGACACTGTGACAGGGGGGGTGGGGGGGCAGATCGCAAGGGGTTAAGTGTGCCTATGTGTGTGTATGTCAGTGTAGTGTTAGTGCACACTTACTGTGAGGTGTTCCTCTCATCGCAGCGGTTGGAAATATCCCCGACCCGCTACTGGGCGAGGACGTAAATTTATGCCCTTGTGCCCAGCCGTGCCATTCTGTGGCCGTAAATGTGCGTGCGGCGGTCCTTAAGTGGTTAATTCTTTATTTGCCCTCTTCTCTTCCTGCAGTCTATGATGTCCTTGACTTTAAATTCCTCATCCCCATTAATGGTAATTGTGATGAAAATAGACTTTATTCCGGATTTTCTCATAGACTCTGTCTTTTAAGAACCCCTGGACCGATCTGGGTGAAATCTGGATATGTTGGTCCCCCAGATCGGGGCTATAAGGGGATATGTAATGGCAGGTATACCTTGTGTGGAAAAGTGGTGTTCCAACTTTTGGGAAAATAAGGGTGCTCTCTGCCTGGAGATAATTGGTTTATTCCTTAAACTGATCTCAATATCTCAATGTGTCATGTAAATGATCTTTAGTCTGTCTCTCAAAAAGTGTTCATTGTGCGAATTTCTATTGTTTAGCAGGTGAGAAGTTCTTACCTTTGAATCACCTGTCTGGGCAAATGACCAGTAATTACCTCATGTAGATTCTATCAGAGACAGACGTCTCTCTCCTAAAAGAGGTCTATTGAAGGGGTGGCTCGTTGGTACACCATTGTATGATGATGTGGGGGGAGGGTGTCATTGTATACCTGATTACATCAAGTATTCCTTTTGCTGTATAAGTATAGGTAACCTGCGTCTCAATAAAGCATTCTTTACCTGGACACCCCTTCATAAAGTCTTAGCTCATGCTTGGGAAAGGGGGGGGGGTGCTCTAAACTTTTCGGAAGAATCATCTTGGAAACTGTATACATCGAAAATGAAAGGATTGGTGATCTAATGCGCTACTCTGAGTAACAAATGAAAGTGATCGGATGGCATCAATTACCTTGAGGCAGCTAGATCTAGTGTGTCCACAAATACACCAAACTAGATATAAACAAAAGGATGATCAGCACTCCAAAGAGATGATGCAAAAGTGCTGCACCTCAACACACACATACAATAAAGTAAATATATACAAATAAAGCAAAGTGACTACCGAAGTGGCAAAATTCAAAATAATAATAGTGGGACAAAAATAGGAACACTATTCAGTGAGCAAGTCCTATACACAATGTGCATCCAAGTGCTAAATGTGAATGAAAGTGTGTAAAATGGAAAGACAGTCTCTTTCGGGTATCGGGGTGATGGATAGGGTAGTGGACAGGTGGATAGCTTCACTGGAATGATGATTGAAGCTTCTGGATGTCAGCACAGGTCATGTAGTTCCCTTACCTCAAGGGTGCTATATGCAGGCATATAGTGCAGTACATCTGGGGTCCGTGATCAGGCTTTTTTCAAATGAATACTTCCTCTCTGCTGGGCGCTGCTGGGCTGGTCCAGACTCAGCGATCCACACGGGGAGATGAGTGAAATGAAAGAAGAGAAAAAATGCCTCCAATGGTGTAGTAGGTAAAAAACTGACGTTTTATTGCTAAAAACAGCCGATGCAGACTGATGAACAAAGGTAAAAAGATGAACAAAGGTAAAAGGATGTGGCAAAACGATGACCACCTGGTGTCTGTTGTCCTCCGGCGAGTGCGGATGTCTCGTGGTCACGACTCCCCACGGCGTTACGTCATGAGTCACGTGACTTCATCAGGGTTAACGACCGCTCTATCACATTGTGCACAAATGCACATTGTGTATAGGACTTGCTCAATGCATAGTGTTCCTTTTTTTGTCCCACTATTATTATTTTTAATTTTGCCACTTCGGTAGTCACTTTGCTTTATATGTATATATTTACTTTATTGTATGTGTGTGTTGAGGTGCAGCACTTTTGCATCATCTCTTTGAAGCGCTGATCATCCTTTTGCTTATAAACTGTATACATCTCCACTATCCCTCTACCTTCTATGGTAGTGATAATCCATTATGCTCGGCGATTGGGAGATGGAAAAAAGGCCGCAGTACCATACCCACTGCAGGTCTTAACAGTAATAGGTGAAGGGGGATTGGGAAATGGATCTGGTACTGCTGGTTTAAACAGGGATACATGGAACACTGGATACACTTTGAGGGTCACTGATAATGTTAATTCAAAAGATACGTCATCAATTTTTCTCCTTACTGGTCCTATGAATTTTAGTGTCGGCTTCTTAGGCCGCGTACACACGATCAAATTTGTCCGCTCAAACTGGTCCGACGGACCAGTTCAGCAGACAAATCCAATCGTGTGCATGGGCCAGCGGACATGTCTGACCGGCGGACAAATTTTAAAACATGCTTTAAAATTTGTCCGCTCAAGACATGTCCGTCGGATATGTCCGCTGGTTAGTAAATTAACCAGCGGACATATCTGCCCACACAAGCGTCGGAAGGATGCGACGCATGCGTGGAAGTTTTTTACTTCCTGGTGCGGTGACGTGGCGGCGTCAACGTCACCGCGCTGTCTGCCGGTGGGTATTTTGATCTGATGGTGTGTACACGCCATTGGACCAAAATCCGGAGGAGACATGTCCGCTGGAAACGGTCCGTCGGACCGTTTCAGCGGATATGTCCCTCCGTGTGTACGCGGCCTTAGACGGGCAAGTCATTCTCAACTTTGTCGTGACATGTCATACCTTTTTCCCCTGGTTGTAGCAACAATTCACCTCTTCTCTTCCTGTCAAACATTCTTTTGTTGTCCTCCTGGGCCTTTAAGACTGCCTCCTGTAACAAGAAGTTATTAGTGGAAAAGAAATCCAGAGTACTAGGGACAGCAGTTTCAGGAATTGGCTCAGGTAGGAACACTGGATGGAATCCATAATTTGCAAAAACATGGCGGCCCGTCTATAGGGGTTGCATGGGCGCCACCCCCCCAAAGCTTTTTACAAAAAAGTCTTCTTTTAAGTGCACTGTGTTTGGGGTGGGGGGCCGTCTCCGGGCGCAGTGCAATATGAAAGCGTCATGCCAATGCAATCCCGTGATTGCAGGCAAGATGCGTCATTTGCAGTGTTTTTTGATGCCCTGTGTCTTTCTCCACTGCACCTCTAATCGGTCATTGGGTCATTCTGCTTCATGTCTGGGTGGTGTTGTCCTCGGGCGGCGTGTCACTTCCCGTTTTCGACCTCTGGGTGAATAGAGAAGCCAGGTAATGTATATTACGAACAGCCTATAATTGTCTTTTTACTCTGTAATTGCCTATTCACCTTATGCTGCATGTATTCTCAGTCTGTGATCAGACTTAGAGTGGATGGAGCCGTGCTTTACCTCTCTGCCCTGCCTGGAATCAAACTCCGCTCAGCCCTTCACCTGACAATCTGCTGGAGCCTTCATTACACATCTCCTGTATGTGTGTAACACGAGGGCTCCCAACACTGTGACCTCCTAGAGTCATGCTGTATAGGTCTGTATTCTCTCATTGCTATCTGTCTGTCTCTCTATTCTCTATCTATTTATCTATCGGTCTATTTATCAATATATTTCTTTAATATCTATCTATCTATCTATCTATCTATCTATCTATCTATCTATCTATCTATCTATCTATCTATTCTATTCTATATCTATCTGTCTAGCCAGGGCCGATCCTAGTGTCACAGGCGTCTGGGTGCAGAAATATTTCTGGCGCCCCCACATGGGCGTAGTCATCTTACTAACTCCTCCCCTTTACACATGTTTCTGTGGCAATGACGCAAACACAGAGATGCTCCCCTAAGGCGTCTTTGTTAGCCTGAGATCCTCCAATGATCTCTTAGCAATAAACAAAATACAGAAAGAGTACTCTAAGGCCGCGTACACACTGAGGGACGTGTCTGATGGAAACGGTCCGCGGACCGTTTTCATCGGACATGTCTCCTCGGGATTTTCGTCCGGCGGTGTGTACACACCATCGGATCAAAATCCCCGCTGGCAGACAGCGCGGTGGCGTGGCGGTGACGTTGACGTCGCCACGTCACCGAACCAGGAAGTGAAAAAATTCCACACATGCGTTGAATCCATTCGACGCATGTGCGGGCAGATATGTCCGCTGGTTAGTGTACTAACCAGCGGACATATCCGACGGACATGTCTCCGGCGGACAAATATGTCCGCTAGCCCATACACACGATCGGATTTGTCTGCTGAAACGGTCCGTCGGACCAGTTTCAGCGGACAAATTTGATCGTATGTACGCGGCCTAATGGGACCTGGAGGGGGGTCTATCTAATGGACACAAAGAGGGATTCTGTTAGAGAGTCTTTTAGAAAGAGACCCCAGACATACTGCAGACACACTACAGCAGATGGTCAAAGACTGCAGACATGATGAAAGAGATCATCAAAGACTGCGGTCAGGATACAAGAGATGGTCAGAGACTCAGGAAATTATACAAGAGATCAACGCATAAAATGCAGCCTCATCAGTGCCCACAAATTGCAGCCTAATCAGTGCCTACAAATTGCAGCCTACCAGTGTCCACCAAATGCAGCCTACCAGTACCCACCAAATGCAGCCTTTTTTAGTTCCCATTAAATGCAGCCTCATCAGTGCCCACAAATTGCAGCCTACCAGTGTCCACCAATTGCAGCCTACCAATCACCATCAAATGCAGCTTATTAGTGCCCCATCAAATGCAGCCTACCAGTGCCCCATAAAATGCAGCCTACCAGTGCCCATCAAATGCAGCCTACCAGTGCCATCAAATGCAGCCTACCAGTGCCCATCAAATGCAGCTCAGTGCTCACCAACTGCAGCCTGCCAGTGACCACCAACTGCAGCCTACCAGTGCTTCTGGATCACACAGAGCGACGACAAGCTCCTACTGTCACTGAGCTTGAGTTTGAATCTGCCGGGCGGTCGCTGTAACAATCCCGCCTCCCAGACTGGCTCACAGTTCCTATGATACACGTCACACTGATTCAATTTCACTGCATTGGATCAGTGTTCCATCTAATACAGGAGCCGGCCTAGGAGGCGGGACTTTGTTACAGCGCTGCCCAGGGGCAAACTGACAACTCATGGGGCCCTCGGGCAATAGGAGATCATGGGCCCCCAAAGTTTGAAGATGGTTTGAAGATGGCTGACATCATACCCTCCACACTACTCTCCTGTACATACTGCCCACTGTCATACCCTCCACACTCCTCTCCTGCACATACTGCCCACTGTCATACCCTCCACACTCCTCTCCTGTACATACTGCTCACTGTCATACCCTCCACACTATGACAGTGGGCAGTATGTACAGGAGAGGAGTGTGAAGGGTATGGCAGTCGCAGTATATACAGGAGAGGGGTGTGGAGGGGATGACAGTGAGTAGTATGTACGGGAGAGGAGTGTGGAGGGGATGACAGTGGCAGTCTATACAGTAGAGGAGTGTGGAGGGGATGACAGTGGGCAGTATGTATAGGAGAGGAGTGTGGAGGATATGACAGTGGTAAGTAATTAGCATGATATAGTCTCGAGAGGGAAGCTGTCAATTGTATTCCTTATTTTGAAGTAAGTGATGGAATTATTAGTCCATGGGTACAGAAGATTCCTTTTCAGCGATATTTCAGTGTTTGTATCCATGGCTATTCCTAATATGTTGGATTTGATAGAATTCAGAAGGACAATCTACCGAACAGTTGTAATATGTCGTGGGCTGTGGGTAATGATGTCGGGTTAGATAGGGATAGAATAACCTCATCAGCAAACACGGATATTTTATGCTGATTTTTGTGGGTTACAATGCCCTTAATGTTTGGATATGTTATTTTTTTCCGCAAGGGGTTCCATAATGAGTCCAAAAATTTGAGGGGACAGGGGACACCATTGCCTGGGCCCATTCGTGATTTGGAATGTTTTAGAAAGACAAATGCTGAGGGAGATGAGTACAATGCCAGTATAGCGTTTTGTATTGGGCCGGACGATCCAAAGGTTTCAAAACTTTACTGAGATACCCCCAGTGAACTTGGTCTAAAATTTTGCAGTAACTTGGGTTCTTTGCCTGGTTTAGGGAGAGTAATTATAGTGGCTGTTGGCATTTCTTGTGGGAAACTTGCAGTATCCTTTGCTGCTTCAAAGATTCAGTGTAAGTGTGGTGCTAAGATGTGGCTAAACAGTTGATTATATTCAGAAGAATATCCATCAGGCCCCGGAGATTTGTTTTGGGGGAGGTTTTTAATTGCTGTTTCTATTTCCTGTGCTGTGAAGGGTTGGTTCTGAAAGTGCAGGTCAGTTTGAGACAATGTAGGCAGGTTCACCGAGACTTGGAATTTTGTAATAATATCCCGATTAGGTTGATAGGTATTAAGCTCCTTGTAAAAATCACTGATTGCATCTGCGATTTCTTTGGGATTTATACGTTTAACTTAGTTTTGGGATTCACAATTTACTGATTTTTTTTGTTTAGCAATTTTTTATTTTAGTTGACTTGCTTCCCTGCTTTGTTTTCACATCTATATAATTGGGCCTTCAAAGAACGCATCTGATAGTCATGTTGGGCTATCAGGTGGGTTTGTAGTTCCTGTCTAGTAATGAACAGTGATTCTATGCTTTTTTGCATATGTGTATTTTGTTAAGGTTTTCTTATTGGCGGATTTTAGCTAGTAATTTGTTAAGTCGCTCTGAGCATTGTCTTTTTAGCTTTGTACTCAGCTGTATGAGCAGTCCCCTTATATAGACTTTATGGGTATTCCACAACATGAAGGGATCATTGACCGAGGGGGCATTACTAGTGAAAAATTCTGCAAGTGCTTTGCCTATGTGGTCAGAATGGGTTGGTTGCGATAAAGTGTAAATTACATTGTGCCATTTATTTGCCCTGGTTGTGGCATGATGATCCCCCCACACTGATGGATATTGGTGCATGGTCTGACCACGGTATACAACCTATTTCCGATTTAACAACCTGGTGCAAAATAAATGTGTCTGTTAGGAACAAGTCTATTGGAGAGTATGTACAGTTGCAAGAAAAAGTATGTGAACCCTTTTGGAATGATATGGATTTTTGCACAAATTGATCATAAAATGTGATCTCACCTTCATCTAAGCAACAATAACAGTCTGCGTAAACTAATAACACAAACACACAATTAAATGTTGCCATGTTTTTATGGAATACACCATGTAAACATTCACAGTGCATGTGGAAAAAATATGTGAACCCTTGGATTTAATAACTAGTTGAACCTCCTTTGGCAGCCAATAACTTCAACCAAACGTTTCCTGTAGTTGCAGATCAGACGTGCACAACCTCAGGAGTAATTCTTGATCATTCCTCTTTACAGAACTGTTTCAGTTCAGCAATATTCTTGGGATGTCTGGTGTGAATTGCTTTCTTGAGGTCATGCCACAGCATCTCAATCGGGTTAAGGTCAGGACTTTGGGCCACTCCAGAAGGCATATTTTCTTCTGTTTAAGCCATTCTGTTGTTGATTTACTTCTATGCTTTGGGGCGTTGTCCTGTTGCAACACCCATCTTCTGTTAAGCTTCAGCTGGTGGACAGATGGCCTTAAGTTCTCCTGCAAAATGTCTTGATAAACTTGGGAATTAATTTTTCTTTCGATGATGGCAATTCGTCCAGGCCCTGACGCAGCAAAGCAGCCCCAAACCATGATTCCCCCACCACCATACTTCACAGTTGGGATGAGGTTTTGATGTTGGTGTGCTGTGCCTCTTTTTTTCTCCACACATAGTGTTGTGTGTTTCTTCCAAACAACTCAACTTTGGTTTCATCTGTCCACAGAATATTTTGCCAGTACTGCTGTGGAACATCCAGGTGCTTTTGTGCAAATTATAAACGTGCAGCAATGTTTTTTTTTTTTTTGACAGCAGTGGCTTCCTCTGTGGTATCTTCCCTTGAAATCTGGCTTGTTGTAATATTGGCGATGCCAGTCTAATGTATGAAAGGCTGGTGTTAGGTGGATCTACCTGTTCCTGAGTGGTTGTGGGTGCAGACCCAGTACGTGGATGGCCGTTGGAGGATGAAAGGGAACCTTCCGTGGTGAGGCGAAGATGATTGGATCCGTTGGAGAAACCTTCTAAGGAAACAATTAGTAAAAGTCAAAGAAAGTAAAACAATAAGATCAATAGTAAATAACTTGTGATTCTACGGAGAATCTGTGCGGTAGAACACCTGCTCAACTTGAGTGGTTAACTGTGAGAAATGTGGTAATTTCCTGGGCCAACAGTGAGTGAACAAGTGTGCATGGTACATGTAAGATGATCAGCCTGTTTCATTATCAGAGTTTTCACAGGTAGACATAGGTGAACTGCTGTTTTTTTACTAGCCGCAGATCCGGGGGCAATAATTTGCCATTCTTGCAGAGGGCAGATGCCTTTTTTTCACATTTGTGATCACATGGTTGTTGCCCTCTCTCGTTACTAGTAGCTTTGTCAGATATAACCAGCGGTAGGCTATATTGTGGTTGTTCATGATGGGCCATTGCCTGTGCTGTTAGATAATGAAGGCTGACAGGTCTGCGAAGGACAGGTCTTGCAGGTCAGACGTTAGTATCAGTGCCTGACGGCCACCATAAAATTATCTTTTGTGTGGTAAAAGTGGATCCTGACAATAGTGTCTCTGGGTAGATGGGATGCAATGTTCTTAGGTTTGGGCAGCCTGTGGAATCTGTCTATTAGAAGATCTTTCAGGGGTGCATCAGGGAGGACTGCTGTCATGACATCAGTAAAGTACTTTTTCAGGTCAGGGGGCTTCACTGTCTCAGGAATTCCTCTGATTTTAATATTATTCCTCCTGGACATGTCCTCTAAATTACCAACTTAATTTTCATTTGCATAATTTCATCATCCCTGTCGTTGTGGGCATCCACCAGTTCATTGAAGGTAGAAGCTAATTCCCCCATTTTTTCCTCCACATGCAAAACACTTATCTGTGGATATTTCAGTTATAAATTGTCTGGTCAGGGCAAGGATATCAGCATGCTATGTGGATCTCAGTGACACCAACATGTTGTCAGAAACCATGAATCAGACCGAGACAGAAATACAGTTAAATCACACTTGTTTAATAATACCAATAAAAAGGTAAATGGGGCAGGCATAGTCAAAACATAGCCAGAGTAACCAGATCTGGTAGTTGGCCAAGCCAATGTCAAAGAGCCAGTGAAAAGGGTAGTTGTACAGCAAGCAGGATCTGTAGCCAGGGGGGAACATCGGTCAAGCAGGTTTTCAACAGGAACGCAGGAGAAAGTCTCTTGTGATGTTAAGGCCTGGTTCACACTGGTACGATTTGAGATGCGATTTGAGATGTCAAATCGCATCTCAAATTGGCGCTATTTGCCAGCAATTGCCGGCAATGGCACCGTCCTAATCGGTTCGACGACGAATCTGCGGCGCTGCACCAATTTCAAAAAGTAAATCCTGCACTACTTTTTGCTATTTTGGGCCGCGTTTTACATTGACATCTGTGCAGAAACCTGCACAGATGTCTCTAAAATCGCTGCCGAAATCGGGACTGCCAGTGGGAGTGAAATCGCGGCGAGTTCAGCTGAACTTGCACGGCTTCACTCCCACAGCCCAGTGTGAACCTGGGCTCACACAGGCAAAGAGCAAATAACTGGAAGGATCATCAACAGGTGGATCACTGTGGAGAGATGGGAGCTGGCAATTAGCTGACAGGCTGACAGCTGGCATCCTGCATCTGATTGTGAGGCCGTGCTGCTCTGAGTGCGAGAGCTATGTGTCTGCTCTCTCAGCTTACAGCACCATATTGGTCCGTGTAATGGCACTGTAGCAACAAGTAATCAGGTAGTTTACACAGCCGTGTGCCCTCCTTTCTCTTGCGGGAAGGCATCCTGGTGTGTCCCCGCAAGATATCCCATTGGTGCTGTAAAATTAGGCTTCTAGCCGCTGTATTTACCCCTATTGGCCCTTGGTGGAGAGGAGCTGTGTGAGTGAGCATCCATACTCTCTGCCGGCTAGCTACGCCCCCAAAGTGTGCCATTTTTGATAAGCGATCCATCACCACAAAAATAGACCAATTTTCAGATGGTAGACACTCAACAACAAAGTCCATGGCAATCATCTTCCAAGATTTGTCAGGTACAAGTAAGGTTCTAAGTAGACCCCAAGCTTTATTTTAGGTGTTCTTGCTCCGAATGCAGATGCGTTGACATTATCCTTGCAATCCTTCTCCCATCCAGGCCACTAGAATGTACATAGTACCAACTCTATGGTCTTGTGGATTTTCAAATGACCTGCCAACGGGTGATCATGGCAGAACCCTAAGACAGCCACTTGGCTGATTTGCTCCTCTTTCGATAGCAGGTCGTTCTTTGCTTGCAATGTGACACCTGGAGGACTGGATTTACCTGCTGAGACTTGCTGCAATTGTGGTAGTAGGCCTGACTGTAACAGAAGGAAGCTTCCGGCTAGTAAGATATCATCTGGTGAAGGTATGTCTTTTAGATCCTCAAACATGCGTGATAACGCATCAGGTTTGGTGTTCTTTGATCCGGGTTTGTAAGTGATATAAAAGGCGAACCTTAAGAGAGAGCGCCCAGCGGGCTTGGCGTGGTCTGTGACGTTTTGCAGTTTGTTCATTTTCAAGTTTTTTGTGGTCTGTGAAGATTAGTATTGGATGAGTGGCTTTCCAGCAAATACCTCAATTCCTCTAATGCTGCTTTGATGGCCAGAAGTTACCAATCTCTTACGTCACCTTTATGGTTGGGTAGGCTTTTAAGAAAAGAACTTAAGCGGGTAGATCACATCTTTTGGGCCATGTCGCTGCGACAAGACTTCTCCAACTGCGCTTTCCGATGCATCCACTTCTAAGATGTAAGACAGGGTAGAATCAGGATGACCTTAGAACAGGGGTGGTGGTAAATCGTTCCTTCAAGGGATCAAAGGTCTCAGTAGTCCAATAGAAATGGATGCCTTGTTTGGTAAGCTGAGTGATGGGGAAGATAATGGCTAAGAAACTCAGGAAACAGAGACCACAATGGTCAGTTAGGCCAGCCATAGATGGTTCTGATCTCCTCTCGAGATTCAAACAGTGTATGGGCAGATTGAATATACCAAGTTGATCGGTTGATCAACCTGGGTACAACCAGTCTGCTGGATTCACTTGAAATTATCGCTAGCACTTATCGATGTCCTCTCCCAGGCTGTAAAGTATCAATGTAATATGGAGTGAAAGACAAACCGAAGGTTTGTCTAAAATTTCACTTTTTTTCATATATTAAACAAAACATAGAACTATGGCTAACATGTCATAAATAAAGTATAATACTCAAAAAAAGAAAACTACTTTGAGGAATAACAGACCCACACCAGTTCTATAAAGATATTTGTGTATCAGCCAGAAGATGTAGGGCTGTCAATGTTCAAAAGGATTGGCATACATTGACCTAGTTTGTTGAAGCTCAGTATATTTAGTGACAAAGCGCAAGTGGACCACAACATTTTGCTCAATGTCCTACCTTTCATCCTCCTCTCCTGCACATACTTCCCATGTTCATACCTTTTGACACTTGTCTCCTGCATATACAGTACTGCCAATATTACTTTTCACATTTCTCTCCTGCACATAATACCCACTGTTGTGCATTCCTCATTTGCACATTCTTAGGCATTCCTCTCTTACATGTATTGCCTGCTGTTGTACTGTCCACACTCATCTTGCACATACTGCTGCTTTCATACCCTGCCTACTTCTCTCCTGCCCTTCTTGTTTTCATATATGTTGTGCTCCAGAACAGTGTTGGGTCCTCCTGACAGCACACTCCTTCCGCTGCAGAGCTCTGCCATGGACGGCCGCCACTCTCTCCTCCCAGACAGGGGTCAGATGGATCTCCCTCATCTCAGACGACGCAATTAGCCCCTAGGTTGCGCACACTTTATGGTGTAAACCTGGGCGGGCACTCTATTCCAATGGCAATCAAACAGGAGGTCATAAAGGAGCCTCACAAGCCTGGAACTTTGCCTGAAGGGACACAGCAGCGTAAAGGGGCACGCAAGATCTCTGTAAGGGCTTACCTTGGCTGGAGTCCATATTGCAGAATTGTATGCTCACCCTTACAAATACACACAGCCCACGGTAACAAAGTAAGAAGCTACCTGGGCTGTGAATCTGTGCACGGGGGCTTGACAGGGATTTGCCAAAGGATGGTCAAAGTTGAGCCGTGGTCAGGGATTCCAGAATTCAGGATACACGATAAACATAGCCAGGGTCAGAAGCCAGAGTCAGTCTTGTAGCTGAAATACAGGAACACAGGCACCTTTGACAATGACAGGATAATCCCAATGAACTGACAAATCCCTCAGAGTGAGGCAGTGTTTTATACCCTAGTTGATTGGGTAAACTGCCTCAGCTGGACCAGGAGAGGCAGGTGCAGATTGCAAGGAGATCCAGAGAAAGGTTAACAGCACATCATTCAGAACCACCTTAGCTGGAAAGCAAGCAGAATACCAAACAGAGGAGTGGCTCAGAAGTAAAGAACCGAAGCAGCAACAAAGAGGTCCCAGATTCAATACCACCCAGAGCCACTTGGGGCACGACCACGCCTCGCCGTCTGCTTGGCACGGTAGGGACCGTGACAATCTCTATGTGGTTGGCTAAGCACTCCCACATTTAGAGACCTACTCCAGCATGAAACTGTGTGTTACTAGTTGCAGACTTTATGTGAAAGGCTAAACCAGCACAGTAGTATATGCGTTTTTGATACCTTGGCTTTGCTTAGTAATATGTCTTCCCAAAGAAGAAATTCTGGAACTAAAAAGAAAAAGCATTGCCGCCTGAGACAGGGGCCTCTAGCCGTGCCTGCTCTGTACCTTCCTCTCCTGTAATATCTGACGCACCTGTACAGGATGAGCCATTGCCTCTATCAGGAGTAGCAGCCCCTCCTGTGGTGCCAATGCTGGTGCCTGCATATGTCACTGGGGACACTTTGACTGCAGCCCTGAACAACTTAGAAGGGAGAATTGCTACTTTAATTGCAAAGTCCTCACAAAGAGACAAAAAGCGAAGTAGATCTCCTTCTGTTGTTTTAGATCTCCTTACAGAAAAATCTGAGGATGAGGATATGGATGATGTTGCACCATCAGGGGATAAGGATGAGGAGTCGGAGGGATCAGGGATATCAGAAGAGACTTTCTCTGCTTCCCAGGTTCTGGGATTGCAGGTGAAATGTTATACTGAAGCAGTGCGCTCTACATTTAAGTTACCCTCCACAAAGTTAACTGAATCACCGGTCTCCTCTCTGGGTAATCTGATTTACGCAGACTGGCAACATCTGGATAAGCGTTTTGCATCTCCCAGGAAATTTGGGGTTCTTTATCCTATGGAGGAGAAATTTACCAAGAAGTGGAGTCTGCCCTCTGTAGATGCTGCCATCTCTTGTGTAAATAAGAACCTGACTTGTCCGGTGGACAATGCCCAGGGATTTAAAGATCCTTATAAAAAGAAATTGAAATCTTTACTAAAATCTTCCTTCCTGTTGGCTGGTGCTGTGGGCCAACCTGCTGAGGCAGCAGTTGGTATGTGTCAGGTCCTAAAAGAACAAGTAAAACGGGCTAAAAGATCTGCCTCCGGATCAGATCAGACTTTGGGAGAATCTGCCTAAGGCCTTATGTTTTACAGTGTATGCCATGAGAGATTCTATTCAGCAAGCATCTCGCCTCACCCTCCAGCTGGTGCATATGCACAGATTTCTTTGGCTAAAGCATTGGTCAGGGGAATCTCCATGCAAAAAGCTTTTGGCCAGTTTCCCCTTCCATGGCGAACACCTCTTTGGGGATGAGTTGGAAAAATATATCCAAAAGATATTGAGCAGTTAAACTACCCTATTGCCAGAGAAGAAGAAAAACAGGCGTCCCTTTTACATTTTTTAAACGTTTAAAACGTTCTCTCTCCCCGGCTCCCAGAAGGTCTTCCTCAAGCCAGTGGCGATGGCATTTTTTTAGCCAGCCACAAAGGCTAAAGAAAGCCAGGCTCAGAAGAGCAAGAAACCATGGGGTTCGAAAGCTAACAAGCAAGACCCCAAAGCCTCTTTATGAATTGGCGCCCCAACTCGGCCGAGTGGGGGGACGGCTTCAGCAGTTTGCAGCGGTATGGCAGACGAAGATCCAGGACAAGTGGGTAGTTTCCGCAGGATCCTTGGGGTACAAGCTGGAATTTTTGAGAGATCCCATCTTACTGGTTCCGAAGTTCAAGGCTCTCCAAAGAACCAGTAAAAAGAAAATCCTTTTACTAAGGATTGGATCACTTAATGTCTCAAGGGGTAATCCACGGAAGTACCCCTTAAGGAGAAAGGTTTAGGTTTTTACTCAAACCTCTTTGTGGTTCCAAAGCCAAATAAAGACGTTAGACCCATCCTGGATCTAAGATCTCTGAATCGGTTTCTGAATTATCACCATTTCCGAATGGAGACGATTCGATCGGTGGTCGCCACCCTACAAGGCGAAGAATTCTTGGAGTCTATAGTGTCAGGGAAATAGTAGCTCCAGCGGCCGATTTGCGTTGAGGCGCATGCCCGTGCGTGGCGTGCGCATGTGCGCCGCTGCGTTCCAGCGTGGCTCCATTCCACGGCGCGTGCGTAAGCACGCTCTTGCGCGTGCAGCCACGCGTGCATCCACCAATCAAGACTCAGCCTGGCCTATTTAAACCAGCCCCAAACCTATGGCGGGTTGCTGGTTTGTTGTCAGCTTAGTCTGTTGCAGTACTTTTGAAAAACCTGAAAACCTTGACCTATCTTTGACCCGGATTGAACCTGACTCCTCTACGCCTTCTCCTGCACTTGACCCTTGGCTTGTTTCATCGGATCTGCTGCTGTCTATGCTCCTTTGACCCCTGGCTTGTATCTTGAACTTCTCCTATCCCTGACCATTGGCTTGCTACCCGGATCTGTTTATTGTCCTGATCTGAACTGGTTCTCAGTTACCTGAACTTTGTTTGCACCTGGATTACTATCAGTATCTGCCACCGCCTTGCTCTGTGACCACGGATCAAATCTTCAGTGATCTGCTATCAACCATCATCCACCGCTGGTAACCGGTGCCTCTTTGTGCCCTTTCCCACTGTCTCCACCTCCATGGGGTGAAGTGCACAGATGTGCAAAGGTAGCAATTCCAAAGGTGGTGTCGGCGTTTGGTTTAAATCGGGACATTGTTTTCCCTTCCTTTTTTCCTGACCCACGGTCAACGGGGGAAAGGTTATTACCCACTCTAGATGTAGTGAGATTGGTAATAGTTTATCTGCAGGCAACTGCTCAGATACGTAAAACAGATGTTTTGTTTATTGTGCCAGATGGTCCCAGTAAGGGCCAAGCGGCATTAAAATCCGCCATTTCTAGGTGGATTCGACAAGTAATTATTCAAGTTTATAGTTTAAGGAACAAGATTAGTCCTTTCTGTTAAGGCGCACTCTACCAGGTGTAAGGGGTTAGCTCGGTAGCGGGGGGGTGCGACCCCCTGGATGGGTTCACTACACACTGAACTATACAGAGAGGCAGCTGAAGACGGTTGAAAACAAACAGTTTGGTTTATTCTTCCATATTGCTGGAAACAAGTGCAAGCATCCAAACAGCATAAACAAAACATAAAATAAACCCTGGCCACTTGGGGCTATCTATGGAGTCTGGCACAGCCTACTGCTGGGCAGGCACTGCTGGTCATACAGCAGAGAAACGATAGTCGTTTTGATTTTTATCACACAGAAAAATCAACAACCACCTCACCTTATCAGAAGTCTTGCTCACTGCTCTCCCTAACTCTAAAAGCCTCAGGATGCAGCAATCACTATTTATCCTTTGGATAACTTATAGAGGCCTTAATTGCCTCATACTGAACAGCTGAAATTTTCCAACGCCCTAAACCTTTCTGGCTACCTCTGTAGCCGACACCTGATAGTAATTGGTGAATTGTCTAAACAAGGCAGAAATGTATCTCCCGTCAGATTTACCTGACTTCCTGTCACACAGGGCAATAAGTGCTTCATGGGCAGTGCATCACCAGGCTTCAATGGCGATCGGCTTGTGTAAACACACAGATCCACGTCCTGTCAGGGAGATGTGACTGATGCTGTGTCTTTTGTACATAGGGACACAGATCGGTCACCTCCCCCAGTCAGTCACCTCCCCCCACAGTTAGAATCACTAGTAGGGAACACATTTAACCCCTTCCTCGCCCCCTAGTGTTAACCCCTTCCCTGCCAGTCACATTTATGCAGTCATCAGTGCATATTTATAGCATCAATCGCTGTATAATTGTGAATGGTCCCAAAAATGTGTCAAACATGTTCATGATGTCGCAGTCCCAATAAAAATCGCAGACCCCCCCATGACTTGTAAAAAAAAAAAAAAAAACGTTCCCCTATTTTGTAAATGGTATAACTTTTGCGCAAATCACTATACGCTTATTACGATTTTTTTTTTACCAAAATATGTAGAAGAATAAAAGAAATCGGCCTAAACCGAGAAACGTTTTTTTTTTTACATTTGGATCTTTATTATAGAAAAAAGTTTAAAATATTGTGTTTTTTTTTTTTTTTTAATTGTTGCTCTTTTTTTGTTTATAGCACAAAAAAAAAAAAACGCAGAGATGATCAAATACCACCAAAAGAAAGCTCTATTTATGGGAAAAAAGGTCAATTTTGTTTGGGAGCCACGTCGCATGACCGGCCAATTGTCAGTTAAAGCGACGCAGTGCCGAAAGCTGAAATTTTGCCTGGGCAGGAAGGGGGTATATGTGCCCAGTAAGCAAGTAGTTAATATCTCTCATGTTATGTGATAATGAGAGATCTGTGTACGAGTTCCTGGGTCTATATATCTAATGTGGCTATAAAAACAGTTACCTCTCACCCTCTTCGAGGCACAGAACGTTTCAGAGGTACTGAAAACGATCAGTTATACAGAAAAAGAGTTGAGAACAAAGACAGGGAAATCTTGTTGTTATAGTATCCGAGGCTTCACACACTACAGATAATTAATATGTCACTTTTGGTTGGACTAACACTTTAATTTTAATATGTTTTTGTATCTTTCCAAATAACTAGTATTTTTTTGTTTTTGTTTTTTAGGATCTTAACTTACTGACCAAGAGAGAGAATAGAGGTATTTGTACATGTTTATTTTTGTTTGTATATTGTATGTGTATTTTGTTCTTGTGACGGATCTCAGACACCCCAGGTGGGCACATCCGCCAGACCTGTGTCTCCTGTCCTCCAAACGCACCCGCAGCCTGGCGATTCGCCATAACCAGCCCTTAACTCCTTAACCCCTCAATCACGAGACAATCCACACATGTTGAGGGTTACACAACCAGAGCTTAACTGTTTATTAAATTCCAAACCATACAGTTTTACACACAGTTAGGGACACTCCCCTTAGCCTTGTCTATGAGGGGAGGGGGACAAGGAACAATAAATGGCAACAGAACATTTGGACATTGAAACAGTGTAGAGATACCTAATGAGATTATGGTAAGCAGGCAGCCTGGCTTCTCAATACACACCCCCTGCGGAGAGACGTCTGCAGTCCACTCTCCATTGTCTATGTGTCCAGCAACAATAGGGGGGGGGGTGTAGGGCTGTAACATTACATTACATCACAATAATGCCAGCTTCAGGTCTCCAGTATCTTTCCGGGCCATAGTCTGTCGGTAGGAGGCACGCCCACAATCCTTTCCAAGACATACAGTGACAGTGGGTTCTGTCACAGTTCTTAAATATAACTGCTGTTATAAACATTATGCCAAAATATAACAAACCAAGTCACAAATGTTGTGCTATTACAGTTTCACTACATGTGACGTAAGGACGGATTGAAACTCCAATCGGTTTGTTTTTTTCTTTTTCATACATCATGGGACACAGAGTCAAGCTAATATTCATTACCTGCTGGATTATACTCCATCATTGGGTGAATGGACACTAATAGACCAAGGTTTTCGGACAGGAAGTGATCCTCTATAATAACCCTTCCCATACAGGAATTTACTTCACTTTTTTATCAGTGTCTTCAAGGTGGAAGGCATGTTTGTTTGAGCTCGCTGAGCTCCAGGTCTCTATTTCCACAAACGGTTCCAAAAATGAATCAAGGGATTGACCCATCAGATCCTTTTGACAAAGGCTATATGCTTAGATAAATGGTACCCAAACCTCGCAAAGAAGACTCAAAAACCTGCAAGGTTTTGCCTGTAAGCTGCCTCCAGGTGCTGGACCAAGCAAAGTTGAATCCTAGACACTACAGTGCTAAGGCATTCCTGCAGGGTGCTGTACAGGTCCGAAGGAGTGGACCCCAAACATGAAAAGGGTACCCAGTCCTTGAAGGTCCTCAAGTGACAGGAACCTGCTGTGATGGGTGAAGATTGGTCTCTGCCTTTAAGTTGCCACTGAGGTCATTGAGCCTCCCTGGTCCTCTTTGGGATCCCTGAGGCCTCCCCCTACACCCCCTGTTGGAAGAGGCAGTGTATGCCGATTGGGAACATCCTGACAGAATTTTTGTTCCTCCTAGGAAGAGTTTTTTTTTTTTCATATCCCATGAATGAAAAGTTGAATAAGAAATGGAGCATGCCAGCCATAGATGCAGCAGTCTCTTCCTTAAACAAGAACTTAACTTGTCTGGTGGATAATGCACAGGGCTTGAAACACCCTGGAGTCATTATTAAAAAGGTTATTTTTCTTTGGCCAGTTCAGCTATTCAGCCAGCTGTTGCAGAAATTGGTATCTACCAATTTGTAAAGGATCAGATCAGACAGCCTGACAGGCCTAAACAGGAGGACAATCAGTGTTTTACTGTTGATGCCTTAAAGGATTTACAGCAGGATTCTCGCTTGGCTCTCATGTCTGTACATATGCACAAACTTTTGTGGCTTAAAAACTGATCAGCCGAGCTTCCTTATGAAAAGCTATTGGCAGGTTTCCCCTTTCATGGGGAACGTTTAGGGAAGAGTTCTCTACTTCCTATGAAGAAAAGCGCCAAATGTCCCTCGTTTAAAACTTCAGGGACTGCTTCTTCAAATTTCTGCCGTCAATAGAGCACTTAAGCCAGAGGCAAGCCTCAAGGCCAGGGCCATAAAAAGCCCCGGGTCCAAGATTCTTCTAAATCCAGCACCAAGCCCTCCTTTTGAGTTTATGCCCCCACTCTATAGGATGGGGGGAAGGCTGCTGCACTTTGCATACATTTAGAAAACAATAGTTAAGAACAAGTGGGTCACTTCAACTATATCCAGCGTTTACAAGATGGAGTTTCGGGGGGTTCCCCCTCAGAGGTTTTTAAGATCCAACATTCCTTTGGATCCTCTAAAAAAGAGTCGTATTACAAGCACTATATCATTTAGTGCATCAAGGAGTGATTGTAGAGGTTCCTGTACCCAAAATGGGCACAGGGTTTTACTCAAATCTTTTTACGCTTCAAAAGCCAAACAGGGACATGAGGCCCATCTTCGAGCTAAGATCCCTGAACCAATATCTACTAATCAAGTCCTTTCGGATGGATTCTGTTTGAACAGTAGTGGCTTCACTCCAGATGGGAGACTTTCTCCATCGATTTATAAAAAATGCGTATCTACACGTACCTATCTTTCAACCTCATCAGAGGTTCCTGCAGTTTGCAGTAGAGGGGCGTCGCTTTCAGTTTGTGGCTCTACCCTTCGGGCTTGCTACAGCCCCCCAGTGTTCATAATGGTCCTAGCACCAGTACTGGGTCTTTTAAGGGCCCAAGGGATTCTGGTGCTCAGGTTTCTAGACGACCGCCTGCTCAGAGATCACTCACTATAAGCTCTAGAACAGAGCATAACATGCACATTGAGGTATTTGGAAAGCTTAGACTTGCTCATAAATACTGAAAAGTCAAACTTGAGACCAGCTCAAAGTCTAAAGTATCTAAGTCTGACCCTAGATATAGTCCAGGCAAAAGTATTCTTGCCACCCGCAAGGATCTGTTCCCTGAAGACTGCGTCAGATAAGAGACTCCAGACAACCCTCCATTCGACTCTGAGTCTTCTAGGGAGGATGGTATCCCCATTCGAGGCAGTGTTTTATGCCCAGTTACATTGCAGGTCACTACAGCAAGACATCTTGTTGGCTTAGAACAGGAGAGGAAAAGCTCTGGATTATCCAATGTCCTTATGTTCTCGGGCACACGTAAGCCTACGCTGGTGGTTACAGGATCAGAACTTGCAACGGTAACTAGGAGACTACTGACTACAGATGCCAGTCTTTTAGACTGGGGAGTGATCCTAGAGGGGCTGACAGCTCAAAGAAAATGGTCAAGGACAGAACAGATCCTGCCCATCAAAATCCTGGAATTACGGGCAGTACGTCTGGCCCTACGGTCCTGGACGATGGAGCTTCAGGTCTACCCTATTAGGGCTCAGTCTGACAATGCCACTACATTGGATTATATAAATCGCCAAGGTGGTACCAGGAGTGGTTCAGCTCTAAAGGAGGTGAACCACATGGTACGCTGGGCAGAGGGACGTGCCAAATATATCGGCAGTCCATATCCCGGAAATAGAGAACTGGAAGGCAGATTATCTCAGCCGCCAGCAGATCTGCACAGGGTAATTGTCCCTACACCCAGGGGGTGTTCCAGAAAATTTGCCAACGTTAGGGATGACCAGAGATCAACCTACTGGCATCCAGGTTCAAGAGCAAGCTACTGCAGTTTGTGTCCCGAACAAGGGATCCTTTGGCCATCTGAGCAGATGCTTTTATAGTTCCTTGGAGCCAATACTCCCTGGTTTATGCTTTCCCTCCGATCCCTCTATTTCCACATTTGTTGCTCAGGATTCGGAAAGAGGGAGTTCCAGTCATTCTGGTGGCACCAGCCTGGCCCAGAAGTCCCTAGTTTCCAGGGATTGTGAGACTAACAATGGACGTGCAATGGATGCTTCCACAGCGGCCCAATCTACTGTCTCGGGGTCCTATCTTTCACCCCAATTTACTGTCTCTAAATTTGATGGCATGGCTATTAAAGCCAGGGTGTTAAAGGACTGCGACATCTCGGGACCAGTAGTGTCTATCCTAGTAAATGCTAGAAAAGCTGTCACTTTCATTTAATAAGGTCTGGAAGACTTGTATTGCTTGGTGTGAAGCCAGAAAATGGCATCCACAGACATACATGATTGGGAGAATTCTCCTTTTTATACAGTCAGCTGTAGAAATCAAATTGGCTTTGAGTACAATCAGAGGTCAAGTTTTGGTCCTATCAGTATTCTTCCAAAGGTTTTTAACCTCCCTTACTGTTTTGAACCTTTATGCAGGGGGCGACTCGATTGCTTCCCCCTATTTGGTCACCTATGTGTCCTTGGGACTTGAACTTGGTGCTGTCTGTGTTGCAGAAACAACCATTTAAACCTATTTAGGAAATACCATTATGCCGCGTACACACGATCACTTTTTGTGATGTAAAAAACGTTGTTTTATCTCATGAAACAAAACAACGTTTTTCAAACTTCATTTTAAAAAATGATGTTGCATACACACCATCGTTTTCTGAAAATGCTCTTGCAAAGTGCGGTTACGTAAGACACTTTCGACGGCACTCTGTTCCATTGAAGCTCCCGTCTCATAACTTGCTTCTGGGCATGCGCAGGTTTAAAAACATTGTTTTAAACGTCGTTTTGCCCACACACGATCATTTTTTGTGAAACAAAAGACGACATTCTGAAAAACAACACAAAAAATTCAAGCATGTTGGAATTTTTTTTTGGTCGTTTTTTTGAAGACAAAAAACAACGTTTTGCCCACACACGATCAATTTAAATGACGTTTTAAAAAACGTCATTTTTTTTCATCGCAAAAAACGACCGTGTGTACGCGGCATTAGACTTGCTGTCACAAAAAGCTAGCCTTCCTGATGGTTATCAACTCAGCTAGAAGGGTGTCAGAGTTGGCGGCTCTGTCATGCAGGGAACCATATTTAATCCTTCACTATGACCTGTTCCATCCTTTTTGCCAAAAGTGCAGAAAATAAGTATTTGAACACCCTGCTATTTTGCAAGTTCTCCCACTTGGAAATCATGGAGGGGGCTGAAATTGTTACCGTAGGTGCATGTCCACTGTGAGAGACATCATCAAAAAAAAAATCCAGAAATCACAATGTATGATTTTTTTAACTATTTATGTGTATGATACAGCTGCAAATAAGTATTTGAACACCAGTCTATCAGCTAGAATTCTGACCCTCAAAGACCTGTTAGTCTGCCTTTAAAATGTCCACCTCCACTCCATTTATTATCCTAAATTAGATGCACCTGTTTGAGGTCATTAGCTGCATAAAGACACCTGTCCACCCCATACAATCAGTAAGAATCCAACTACTAACATGGCCAAGACCAAAGAGCTGTCCAAAGACACTAGAGACAAAATTGTACACCTCCACAAGGCTGGAAAGGGCTACTGGGAAATTGCCAAGCAGCTTGGTGAAAAAAGGTCCACTGTTGGAGCAATCATTAGAAAATGGAAGAAGCTAAACATGACTGTCAATCTCCCTCGGACTGGGGCTCCATGCAAAATCTCACCTCGTGGGGTCTCAATGATCCTAAGAAAGGTGAGAAATCAGCCCAGAACTACACGGGAGGAGCTGGTCAATGACCTGAAAAGAGCTGGGACCACCGTTTCCAAGGTTACTGTTGGTAATACACTAAGACGTCATGGTTTGAAATCATGCATGGCACGGAAGGTTCCCTTGCTTAAACCAGCACATGTCAAGGCCCGTCTTAAGTTTGCCAATGACCATTTGGATGATCCAGAGGAGTCATGGGAGAAAGTCATGTGGTCAGATGAGACCAAAATAGAACTTTTTGGTCATAATTCCACTAACCGTGTTTGGAGGAAGAAGAATGATGAGTACCATCCCTACTGTGAAGCATGGGGGTGGTAGCATCATGCTTTGGGGGTGTTTTTCTGCACATGGGACAGGGCGACTGCACTGTATTAAGGAGAGGATGACCGGGGCCATGTATTGCGAGATTTTGGGCAACAACCTCCTGCCCTCAGTTAGAGCTTTGAAGATGGGTCGAGGCTGGGTCTTCAAACATGACAATGACCCGAAGCACACAGCCAGGATAACCAAGGAGTGGCTCTGTAAGAAGCATATCAAGGTTCTGGCGTGGCCTAGCCAGTCTCCAGACCTAAACCCAATAGATAATCTTTGGAGGGAGCTCAAACTCCGTGTTTCTCAGCGACAGCCCAGAAACCTGACTGATCTAGAGAAGATCTGTGTGGAGGAGTGGGCCAAAATCCCTCCTTCAGTGTGTTCAAACCTGGTGAAAAACAAGTAAACAAATACAAGAAACGTTTGACCTCTGTAATTGCAAACAAAGACTACTGTACCAAATATTAACATTGATTTTCTCAGGTGTTCAAATACTTATTTGCAGCTGTATCATACAAATAAATAGTTTAAAAAAATCATACATTGTGATTTCAGGAATTATTTTTTTTGATTATGTCTCTCACAGTGGACATGCACCTACGATGGCAATTTCAGACCCCTCCATGATTTCCAAGTGGGAGAACTTGCAAAATAGCAGGGTGTTCAAATACTTATTTTCTGCACTGTATTTAAATCAGGAACTTATTTTGCCTTCTTTTATTTATTTGTCTCGTTCGGCGTAAGAGAAACAACTGCATTCTTTGGACGTTGTCCAGGCAGTCAAGGTTTAATTGTCTAGATCTGCAGAGATCCGAGGATCAGACTTTTTTTTTTTTTTAACCAAAAGGACCCAAGAAAAGGGCAGACAGCTTCCAGGGCTTCCATTGCCAATTGGGTCCATCAATTGGTTGGTCATTCAGGCCTATGGTCTGGAACATAAAGCTCCTAGGGTAAGAGCTTAATCTACCAGGGGTGTAGGAACCTCCTGGGATTTTCAGCATCCGGTATCTGTGGCTCAAATTTGTACCTGGTCTTCAGTGCATTTGTTCACTGAATATTAGCCTGACTCTGTGTCCCATGATGTACACACAAAAAAAAAAATATATATATATATATATATATATATATATATATATATATATATATATATATTACAGGTAATTATGACAAAAAAAAAAATTGCCTGTGTCCAATTGGAGAGATTTCCTCTCCTGGAGAGGCAACAGACAATAAGACAACATCTCTCCAAAGCAAATGCAATTCCTATCAGAATTGTCACAGGAACAGGTTTGTCTTTTGGAGGATTTTGCCTTCGCTTTTGCTCTGAAAACTCAAAATGTTTGCATTTCCCATAATTTTCTGTATTGTGGCAATGGTCACCAGGACAAATAGAAGGGTGAGTTTCTATAGCTGGGGACAGAGATGTTGACAAAGGGTCTAAGGCTTGAAGCCCCCTATAAATGGGTAAAAATGATATGTATCCGGTTCAGCAGGGACCACCTGAATTTTGATCCATGTATGGGTAGACTGATTGTACCCAAGTCAATACATCAATTGGCTTGAATACAACCACCATATCTAATTTTAATTTATGCAATTGCTGCCTGCGGCTATAGCTGCTAGTAGTAATCATTGTATTATGCCAGCCAGGAAGGCTTACCGCTCTGTACGAGGCATTTCCCCATCAACACTGAATGTGTTGATGGGAAAATCAACCATTTTTTTTTTTTCCACCCACGGGCTACTTTATTAACACTGGCAATGTCATATCTGTGCCTGTATGTGTTTAGAAGACATTTCTAGTAAAAGCATATAACATTTAATGTGTTTTTTTTTTTATGGCGTCATTCACACTGATTTGCTTATCTGCATTTAGGTATGGTCAGTTTAGTTGCATTTAGTTAACACAGATTTTATGTGTGTCCTGGATTAGATTAGTCTAAACCGTTAAAACCGGTTCAGCTATCTAAATACAGGAAAATTTGATTTTGTAAGTAAAAGTGTTGTTTTTACTTCCCAGAGACCACCTCTTGCATTTAAAATGGCTAAACATAGTGTGAATGAGGCCCGACCCTTCCCGAAATGTATACAATTTTTTTTTTTTAAATGCCTGTGTATCCTTTCAAAAATGCAGGCTTAGTGGTTAAAGGGTCACTAAAGGATTTTTTTTTTTTAGCTAAATAGCTTCCTTTACCTTACTGCAGTCCTGGTTTCATGTCCTCATTGTTTGTTTTTGCTCTGATATTGCTGTAATTCTCCTCTGTTTTGGACACTTCCTGGTTGTCTGTTTCCTGAGGACCACAGTACTGGGAGCTTCTAGTTTTGTTTTCCAAACCATCACTGCTCTATGGCTCTGTCCAGCACAAATACAGCATAACATGCAAAAACGAAAGTAGATGCAAAAACAGAACAAAAAAACTACAGGTACAATATATGATTGATTTTTATCCATTTTTAATCGTTTTTAAAAGGATTCAGTTAACTATTATGTCTCTATACCCTGTAAACCCCTGTACCAAGTTCATAAGCACTTATGCATAAGCTCTTCTCATGCAAACAAGTGCACAAACCCTTAAAGCATTTCTAAACCCATGAACAAAAATGTAATATATTACATTTTTCTAGTACTTAAATGTAGTTTTCTGCATTTATTTTCTTTTTTGAGCTAAGAACCTTTTTAACAAGTACAGAAAATACCATGACTACTTCCCACCGTACTTTCATAAACGTTCTCAGACATTCTCATTGCTCAGTTATTGCTCCAGCAATGACTGAGAGATTATTTTTTAGGGCTGGCGATTTCCTACAAAGAGAAAGTAATCCTAGCAGCTAGGGAGCTGCTGGATTACTTTTACAGGCGGTGGAAGAGGGTCTCGTCCAGCTGCTGCTGCCTTTACCAGTTTGTTTGGGCTCACCTCACTAGAAATCCATAGTTTGCTTTTTTACATTTTAAACCACTAGGACTTACTAACCAACAATTTGTTGGCACATTATGTCATCCTAGCATTTAAATTGACAGTTATCAGAGCATGGAAGAAGCTATTTGTTTATTTCTCTGAAGTCTAAACCAGGTTGGATGGATTTCTTATAAATGAACAATTTATCGGTATACTTAATATTTTACTAATTTCACTTAATTTATATACCTAATATTAATGCCAATTTTCTCAAGATCACGTTGCATACTGTCATCCTACTCATGGCATAATACACGCTTACCTGTGAGGAGCCTGAGAAGGTGGCTTGAGTACCTTACGCTCTGCAGTCTTTTCCCTGTCCCCTCCCACCTAAAGAGGTGAAAAGTCACATAGTCTTGACCCTATTGCTCCTTCATCTGCTTTCTTCCTCACTCCTTTTGTTTTTATTTTAAGTTCTACATTTACTGTACGACACATGTGAGGTAATTTCACAAATGTCAGAGAGAGCAATACAAAGACCTCATATGTAACTCCAACGTGGTAACCTGTAAAGGCTTTTAAAGCATTGCCTATGTAGATATCTAGGCACCATAATTTGGCGCCATTCCATGGGCGGATGCATTTTTTAGGCATGAAATGTTTAGTATCTATTTATTCAGTATAACGTAATTTTTTGAGGCATGGCCTGGAGCGGCATGTAGTAGGATGCTGGTGAGCAGATCTTGCACGAGTGCCGGAGCAGATATTGCACAAGTGCTTAAAGACATAGCTGCCTGCCAAGAAGCTATTGCATCCTGCCAAACTTTCCTGACTGCTTCCTAGCATGTTCATAGCAAAATTCCTTAGCTACAGGAATCGGAAGTTGAGGAGGTGAAGGTAGATAAATCCCTCGTACGGCAGGACTTTCAGAAGCTCCGGGACAGGGTCAAAGACACTGAGGACAGGCTGAGCATGGCGGGGAAACTCCTCTGCACCACATATGGTAAGGAAGCTTTTTCTCACACATTTGTGGTGGAGAGGGCCAACCTCATGTCCGTCAGACCACCTCCGACTGGAGACCCCCCACATGTTCGCTACAGGAATCGGGATACCATACTGCTGCTCAGCAGAGAGAAAGGTGATTCTCAAGATGAGTGCAGTAAAATATATGTGTATATTCCCGTGCCACTAGGAGGCTACCTGGCTGGTGGTAAACTGCTACAAGCACCGAAACGGGTCAGACCTTACCCAAGATGGGGGGGGGGGGTAAATTAGTAAAGAAGTGGTTCTGCGCTGTTTGAACAATATAAATATGTTACTAAAAGATATATATAAACAAAGGAAAAAAGTGCGCAACTATGTAACATATATAAAAATATTGGAAAAGCAAAATATCTTTTGTGTCGCTGTGCTTGGAAAAACAAAGTAACAAAGTCCCATGTATAAATCCAAAAGGGTATGTGCACAAAAGTCTTATCCAGAAACCATTAACAAACAGTTCGTAGAGAATAGCATTCTTAATGGCATGTAAGTGTTGTAGGCGGATCAGCTGGTAAGTAACATCTACTCTTTTTAAACAAGTAATGGATGGCCGCTTAACACAAAGATGGACCCTTTAAAGGGTCAGTCAGGCACTCAGCGTCGATATCCACAGCTGGGTCACGGAGGTTGCTCCACTGTTGTCTTCTCAAGGACACTCGGGAACACTCAGGAACATGGACCGAAAAATTCCCCACCGTATACTCCAGGACGTGGCTCAAACTCCTTGCGCTCAGATGAATCAAGTAGATCATGAAATTAAATTGGAAGGAAGAGGGGCGTGGCCTGGCAAGCGATGGAGTAGGACGTGGGTAGACAGAGCTCCTCATGCCAATACTCCTTTATACCATCCTGAACGGCTATTTCTGCAGGAAAATCTACCTGAACCTGCCCGGATCTGTGGAGACAGGCGGGCAACATGTCCCCATCAAAGAAAACGACTGCTGCGGCGGAGAAGCTGGCCAAGTATCGGCACGAGGGTGTGGAGGGACAGGCCAAAGATGGCGCCGAAGAGGCACCGGAGGAGGATCGCCATGCGGTGGAGACGGCGAAGGTGTTGGAGGCGATAGCTACCCTGCAGGGCACCCTAACAACCAAGATCGATGAAGTCAAAATAGACATCTCCCTTATGAGACAGGATCTGTCTGCAGTCCGGGAGCGGGTCAAGGAGACGGAGGAGCGCATTGGCGCAGCGGAGGATGTCCTGTATCCCATGCAACGGGCAACAGAGGACATGCAGCGTCAAATCCAGCAGCTACACGCTCATCAAGACGAGATGGAGAATAGACTCCGCCGCTGTAACTTGCGCTTCATCGGACTGCCAGAGCGCTTGGAAGGCAGGGATCCGGCGGAATACCTGGAACGACTGCTAATTGGGGAGTACGGCAGGGAGGCATTCTCCACCATGTTTGCGGTGGAAAGGGCTCACAGGATCCCAGCGAAACCCCCTCCAGAAGGAGCGCCCCCCCGCACGTTTATTGCTAAGTTTTTAAACTTTCGTGACCGAGACAAGATAATGCGCTTATCCAGGGAAAAAGGGAACATGCGAGTGGACAACACCCAGGTTGCGGTATTCCCAGACTTCTCCTCTGAGGTACAGAAGAAGAGGGCCCAATACCAGGATGTGAAGCGCCGCCTGCGTGTGCTGCACCTTAAATATGCCATGCTATTCCCAGCCAGGCTGCGCGTGGAAGAGGATGGAAGAGTGCAGTTTTTTGATACTCCTGCAGCGGCTGCTGCTTGGCTGGATCGGAAGGGGAGGCAGGCGTAAAGCATGTCATGGCTATATGTGAGTAATATACAAGGGGGGAGGGGATGGCGTCTCGTGGGTCCCCTCCGTACCATGCACAAACCTTTGCTGGGACAGAACTGCTGACATCCACCGAGGGGTTAAAGGTGCGAGTTATGTATACATTTATTCTTCTATAACTTTTTTACCCCCTCTATCCACTATCTCTTGCAAAAGATGTCCCAGAGGCCCCTTTTTTTTGTGGTGGTGGGGGGGGGGGGGTTTCTCTCCCCCCTTTTATTTTTATTTTTCTTCCAGGGGGGGAGGGAATTCCTGTTTGGCCGGCTGTGCTGCCGCGGCAGTTTAACAATTGATTTTTGTTTGGTTTAATATGGAGATGGGGACGACAAAAACAAAAAAAAAGCCTAAACTTTGGACGGCTAGTGGAGCAAGACACTACAGTATTTGGGTTATGTCATTCTTTCCCCGTTTCAACTACGCGTGTTGCTCAGTGAACAATCCTCCCCACAGAACTGTATACGATGGTGATGCCATGGTATACACAGTAATTAAGAACTGTGCCTCCAGACAGGTCCTACTGCTGGATGAAATGCTTTTTCTCCCTGTTGTAATGAATGTTCCTTTTGGGGGTGGTATGCTCACACCAAGTTGGGGGGGTGCTGGGCTGGGAGGGGGGAGGGGGGGGGGAATTATCAGGGCCACTGTTGGGACCCTGAAAGATTGATTGAACATGACATGTGTTGTAGAGGTGTAATGATGCAATGTACAGGTGTAAAAGCGGGTGTATGGCAAACATGGAAACATGAACAGGTTACTTTGTTGTACTGGACGACCGTAATGTTGATCCGGCTCCGTAATTTTTACACACTGCCACCATGACCTCGATTAAATTCCTAACGTGGAATGTAAGGGGGGTGAGGAACAAAATTAAGCGTACAGCGGCATTAACCTATCTTAAAGCACAGAAGGCAAACGTTATTGCATTAACAGAGACACACGTTACTGGCCACTTGCAGGCGGCGTTGAAGCGCCCCTGGATAGGGTGGGCATATCATAGTACACACTCGAGCTTCTCCAGAGGAGTCTCACTCCTGGTGACAAAGGCCACTTCTTTTGAATTAATAACCCTGGAATCAGACCAGCAGGGGAAGTTTTTATTTTTGCATACGCGGATTGGAGGAGTACCCCTTTTATTGCTTGCATGCTATATCCCCCCTCCATACAGCTCGGAAGTCATCACTCTGGGGCTGGCGTTTATGGCCAAGCACCCGATGGTACCGGCGGTGTGGATGGGCGATTTCAACATGACTATGGACTCCCGCCTGGACCGACCGGCGATGCCGGGGGGACCTGTGAGGGATCCTGGTCTGACTAGAATGGGCCGTTTGCTGAAGGAGTTTGCCCTAGTAGATGTGTGGAGGCAGAGGAACCCCCAGGGTAGGGCATACACGTGCCACTCAGCTAGTCACGCAACCATGTCCCGCATCGACTACATCCTAGTCTCGCCGCATTGCTGCCTAGAGTGGGGGGGGCGGGTTTCGCACCTAGGGCCCTATCAGACCACTCGCCATGTTGGGTGCAGATGTCCCTGCTAGACAGAGCCCCCACAAGGGCATGGAGACTCAACCCTTTCTGGTTGACGGCCCTAACGGATCATGATAGTATTGAACAAGAGCTACGGTTCCTCCTCCCTGATGGGCAGGGGTCCCCAGATATTAACTCCCGGTGGGACGAGTTTAAAACTCATGCATGCAGAGTGTTGGACACCAAGATCCGCAGACTTAAACAGTCCTCTAAGACAGATGTGTGTAGCGCGGAAGACATGTTGCAGAGCCTTGAGGGCACATATAACGCTCAGCCCACAATAGAGAACTTGACCAGGGTGAGAATGCAGAGTAGGATAGTTACACAGTTACACATAGAGAAGGCTAAGCAGCGTATCTTTTTTAGCAAAACGCGGGTGTATGAACATGGAGAAAAAGCTGGAAAGATGTTAGCGTATTTGGCACACCTAGAGGATAGACCGCCGGTGGTGGTGTCCCTGGCGGAGCCGGATGGCTCGATAGTCACGGACCCCCAGGTGGTGGCTGGCAAGTTTATGGACTTCTATAAAGAACTATATAGCTCCCAGTGTAGACACACACCACAGGAAATACAGGAGTACCTGCACACACTGCAATTTCCAAAGCTGAGCAGGGAACAAGTGCGGATGCTTGAAGCCCCAATCACCGCTGAAGACGTTGCCACGGCAATGTCACAACTGGCAAAATCCAAGGCTCCAGGGCTTGATGGTCTACCATTAGAATTCTATACCACGTATTCAGAAATGTTAGTCCCCAAATTGAAGGCCTTGTATCTTTCTATATTTGAGCTGGGAACACTTCCCGCTTCGATGCAGGAAGCCCAGATAATCGTCCTTCCTAAGCCGGGCAAGGATCCTCACCACCCGGAATCATACAGACCTATATCTCTGCTACCAGTGGACATTAAAATCTTGGCAAAAGTCCTATCGAACAGACTAAACTCAGCGATCCTTTCTCTGATCCATGACGATCAAACGGGTTTCATGCCAGGGAAGAATACAGCTATGAATATTAGGCGGTTATTCATGAATATACAAGCGCAACACGATAACGTGGGGACCAGGGTGGTAGTGGCTTTGGATACGGCCAAGGCCTTCGACTCGGTCGAATGGCAGTATTTGTGGGAATGCCTGGGCTGCTACGGCTTCGGCCCCAATTTTATTAAATGGGTGCAACTTTTATACCAGACCCCCAAGGCCAGAGTCTTTGTTAATGGGTGGCTGTCGGAACAGTTCTCCCTGGAGAGAGGCACGAGGCAGGGGTGCCCTTTGTCACCGCTGCTGTACGCCCTGGCAGCAGAACCCCTGGCAATGGCCATCAGAACGAGCACAGAGGTGGTGGGTCTTAGGAAGGGAGACAGATGGGAAAAGATCGGCCTATATGCGGACGATACAATACTATATTTAGCAGACCAGGGGCCTTCGTTGAGAGCGGCTTTAAATATTGTGGAGGAAGTGGGGAAATATTCAGGCCTACGGATCAATTGGGACAAGTCCCGGATTCTCCCCTTGGATCAGTTCCCCCCCGCAGCGGTGTCTCCTGAATTACCCCTGCAAAGAGTAGCGGAAGTTAAATATCTAGGAGTACAGGTTACGAAGGATCTAAGAGACTATGTTCCTCTTAACGTAGAACCTCTATTTGCAATAATTAAATCTAGAACCCAGGCATGGACAAAACTACCACTGGGGGTGATGGGCAGGATAAACATGATAAAAATGATTCTACTACCCAAAATTTTATATATGGTTTGGCATGCCCCTCTTTACATTCCCCTCAAAATTTTCAAACAGCTTGAAGCAATCCTAAACTCGTTCGTATGGGGATCTGGCCGTCACAAGTTAGCATGGCATGTACTCAAAAACCCCAGTACGGAGGGGGGTTGCTCTCTCCCCGATTTACAGGACTACTATATAGCCTCACAATTATCACACCTATACTATTTCAATACGTCTGAGTCGCAGAGATATGGGTCGCTGGTCTGTAACAAACCGGATAGCCCCCTCCACACGTCGATGCAGGCCATTTTCAGGGGCGGCCGTGGCGGTTGTAGATCTGCCCGGTTTGGAGCGGACATGCTGACACACCACCAAAAGGTTTGGGAAGTGGCGCTAAAAAAGCAAGGCAGGTCTCATATACACTCACACACCCCATTATGGGAAAATGGTTTCATGCCCGAGTTGGCAACAGTCCCAGATCCAGGGATATGGGCATCATATGGGGTGCAGTATCTATCTCAGGTCTTGAATAGTGCAGGGCTAAAGCCATTTACGAGGCTCAGGGAAGAATTTTCCCTCCCGCCGCAGTTTCATTTTAGATATATGCAGCTCAGGCATGCCCTTAGAGCCCAGCTGGGTTCGGACGATATTGATGTGAGCAGACCACAGGTGTTGGACGTGATCTTTGGGAAGGAGTCCGCCAAGCTCACGTCCAATATATATTATGTTATCCGGCGGCGCAGGATCAGCGGGATAGTGCAGGCAGCCAAGATAAAGTGGGAAGGAGACGTGGGCCCCATAGAGGATACAGAGTGGGATGAGATACTAGAGGGAGTTAAGAGCACGTCCCCTAAATTATCAGACAGGTTGACACAACTGTATATCCTACATAAAGCATATATTACGCCCCAGAGGCTGGTGAAGTTTCAGCCCACAAGGAGCCCACTATGTCCCATGTGTTCAGTAGAAGAGGGCTTATTTTACCATATGCTCTGGCATTGCCCCGATGTACAGGCATACTGGCTGCAGGTAACGCAATTTCTGCATGACAGCATGGGAACCCCGGTGGGCATGGATCCCAAGCTGTGCCTGCTGGGGCTACTCCCAGATGTGGATACAGAAAAGTATCAAGCAATCTTTATATGTGAATCACTTTTCCTGGCCAGAAAAGTGGTGGCAAAGGCCTGGATGCAGCCAGGGGCTCCAACACTGGAGGACTGGAAGAGAGAGGTCAATGCCATTCTCCCGTACAGGAAAATTATATATATACATAGAGGGAGACCGCAAAAATTTGACAGTGTATGGGAGAGATGGCTGGGGGATGGTGAAACTTGCACGAGCTGACCAACTTATTTTGGAGAATAACACGAGTCAGGGTAGGAAGGGGCAGGAAAGAGTTATTTTGGTATATAAAGTGGATATACATACTAAAATGTGTTTATTTTGTATGGGGATGACGAGATGTCTAGAGGCCTATGCCTTTAATATACGCCAAGTACATGGAATTTATAGGATGTGTGTAATAGTACTTGCTGTACCGTGCAATCTTAGGGCTATGTTGGCCCATTGACGTTGATTTCTGTATGTATTCCTTTTACATCTCAATAAACCTGAACTTCTATGGTAAAAAAAATTGGAAGGAAGAACTTCATAGTGCAAAAGGTTTTTAAAAGAATGGCGTTTATTCAGTTGTATTGCACACTGACATAAGCTAAAAAACAGTCTTCCACCCTGCACATATACAAGTCCTCAAGACAGATAGAAAAAAGATGTGCAGTTGCTTCCAGCTACGGTTCAGACCGATCAGCTGGCAAGCTAGTGAACGTGGTGACGTCAGCAATGCTAGGCTCCCCCCGACGCGGCGTTTCATCCAAACGGGCTTCTACGGGGAAAGGAGGCTCAGTATCGGACGTCACACACCTCGCTCTTATTTATACACTTTGGCAGGTGAGTGACACCGAAAACTCCGCAACAAGGAAGTGCCCGAATGCACTCCGAGCCACAGCCAACGTTTAAACTTTTGTCAGAGCGTGACCCCCATACTCAATATGGGAAAGGAAACGCTCAGACAAAGATAATTACATAAAACTTTCAATTTTTTTAGAAAAAAAGGGAGAATTAATACCTTGCATTTTAAATATCACTCATAAAAGTTATTACAGAAAATACATAAAAAAAAAACTTTCATGGGATAAAATTAAACATTTCTATAAAAATAGCACAGGGAAGGTGCTTCCTACCTAAGAAGATATCAAATAATATTGATTAGATACCAAATTTAAAGGGGAACTACATCTCCACATTATCCTAGATGGTTCCAAGGAAAAAAGGGGTTAGTGGGGGAAGGGCAAAAACAGGGGATTCGGCTATTTTCTATGTAGCAGTTGACATCCCATTCAACATTAAAACCTAGGGGGGTGTAACACTGCATATCAAAAATCCAGCGTGTCTCTCTGCGGGATATATGACGTACCAAATCACTCCCCCTCCAGTGGGGGATATATTTTTTCGATCCCAATAACCTTAAGCATGGAAGGGTCACGGTCATGGTGTTGGGCAAAATGCAGTGACACACTATGCTCAGGGAACCCACTACGTATGCAGGAAAGGTGTTTACCTATTCTAATCTTGAGGGCCCTAGACATTCTCCCAATATATTGGAGCCCACAGGGGCACCCCAAGAGGTAGATGACCCCCACAGAGTCACAAGTAATAAATTCAGAAATTGAATATGTTCTGGAAGTTACATGGGATGTGAACACACATGTTTTGGTAGTTTAACAAAAAGCACATACTTTGCACCTTTTACACGGGTAGAAACCCTTGAGGTTCCCAAACATTGGGGTTCTGGGAGGGGGATTGACTACACTTGGTGCTACGAGGTCTTTAAGGTTCTTATTCCTCCTGAATAAAACCTTGGGGTTATCAGGTAGCCTATGATTTTATCACATTTCAACACTAGGGAGCTACTGGCAGCTTGTTTTGCTGAGGGATTGAACAAAGAAGCATTTCTTAATCCCGTCCCGGCTTGATGACCAATATTACTACTATTCCTAAAAATAGGATTGGTCATAAAATGCCGTTTAATGCTTAACTTCCTAGTGAATTTTTGTGGGAAAATTATTGTCTTTTTTTCTCTCGGGGAGCCCCGTCTCCTTTTTTGGCGACGTTATATAGACGACGCCTTCTTTTTGTGGAAGGGTGACACACCCTCTCTGATGGACTTTATGACCAGTTTGAATAACAATAATTGGGGTATAAAATTTACATATGAGTCCAGCCCAGTGTCTGTCAATTTCCTTGACTTAGTGATTTTGAAAGAGCACAATTCCCTCCTTACTAGGGCCTTTTTCAAAAACACTGATCAAAATGGCTACATCCCAAGAGATAGTGCCCATCATCCCAATTGGCTGAAGGCCATCCCAAAAGGCCAATTTCAGAGAATTAGGAGAAATTGCTCCAAATCTGAGGACTTTCACTCCCAAGTTCAGATCCTTAAACAACACTTTGAGGAGAAGAGATATGTAACAGAGGTGTTGGAGAAGGATATTAGGGAGGTTGCTGCTATGGATAGAGCGAACATGTTGGTCCCCAACATTAGGAACACAGAGATGAACAGGGATACTTTTGAATGGGCCTTTCTGACCACCTTTTCGTCGCTACACTGGTGGGTCAGGAAGATAATGAAGAAGCACTGGTCAGTGTTGAAATGTGATAAAATCATGGGATCAAGGCTACCTGATAACCCCAAGGTTTTATTCAGGAGGAATAAGAACCTTAAAGACCTCCTACCACCAAGTGTAGTCGATCCCCCTCCCAGAACCCCAATGTTTGGGAACCTCAAGGGTTTCTACCCGTGTAAAAGGTGCAAAGTATGTGCTTTTTGTTAAACTACCAAAACATTTGTGTTCACATCCCATGTAACTTCCAGAACATATTCCATTTCTGAATTTATTACTTGTGACTCTGTGGGGGGTCATCTACCTCTTGGGGTGCCCCTGTGGGCTCCAATATATTGGGAGAACGTCTAGGGCCCTCAAGATTAGAATAGGTGAACACCTTTCCCACATACGTAGTGGGTTCCCTGAGCATAGTGTGTCACTGCATTTTGCCCAACACCAGGGCCGGACTTACCATGGGCCCCACCCAATTTTTTTTAGGGGTCCGGAGGTCCCCAGGGCCCGGAGGCCCCCAGGGCCCTGGACAGCAACCCCTAAATATATATATATATTATTATTATTATTATTAAAGGGCCCAGAGGTCTCCAGGGCCCCTGGATGGCAACCCCCCCTTTTTTTTATAAATTTTTTTTTTTTTTTTTATATATATATATATATATTTTTTTTTTTTATTAAAGGGCTTAGAGGCCCCATTTTTTTATAAATGTTTATTTTTTTTATTTTTGTTTATATTTTTTTATTAAAAGGCCCAGAGGTCCCCAGGGCCCCGGATGGCAACCTCCCTTTTTTATGTATTTTTTATAAATGTTTATCTTTTTTATTTTTTATTTTTTAGGGGTCTGGAGGTCCCCAGGACAGCAACCCCCACTTTTTCTATTAAAAAAATATGTTTTTATATGTATGTATGTATGTATGTATGTATGTGTATATATATATATATATATATATATATATATATATATATATATATATATATATATTATTAATGGGCACAGAGGTCTCCAGGGCCCCCGGATGGCAACCCCCCTTTTTATATAAAAAAAATAAATTTTCTTTATATTTTTTATAAATGTTTATTTTTTTATTTTTTTTTAATAAAGGGCCCAGAGGTTTCTTTTTTTTATTTTATTAAAGGGCCCAGAGATCCCCAGGGCCCCGGATGGCAACCCACTTTTTTTTATACTTATATATATATATATATATATATATATATATATATATATATTTTTTTTTTTCTTCTTCTTTTTTTGTAAAGGCCCCCCCTGCTTCTAAATTTGCGGCAGCCCCCGCGCTTCTCAATTTCAGGCGGCAGAACCCCCCCCGGTTCTCTGCTCCAGGGGGGCCCATGCCTTAAGCTGTGTAAGGGGCCCCAAAATTCCTGATGGCGGCCCTGGGCATACCTCCCCACACGCAGGGATTCTGCGTGACCTTTTCCGCTTCTTCCCGCAGTCCCGTAAAAGGGTTATTTTCCCCGCACTGCAATAGGAGGCAGCACAGAAGCAGGAGGAACCGGAGCGGTGTGTGGGGGACTCTGGCTGCTGAAGGGAAGGGAAGAAAGCCGACAGCCGGGCTAATGACAGTCTGTGACCCTGGAGGAACCGGAGCGGTGTGGGGATGTCTGCTGAAGGGAAGAGAGCCGACGCATTCCGTGCACAGATGAGTCGCCCCCCCCGCTCAACAACTTTAATGCGCACCCCCCCGGTCAACAACTATGATCCCCCCCCTCGCTCCAGGGGGCCCCTTTAACACTCAAGCCCAGGGGCCCCCACTACCCTATGTCCTGCCCTGCCCAACACCGTGACCGTGCCCCTTCCATGCTTAAGGTTATTGGGATCGAAAAATATATCCCCCACTGGAGGGGGAGTAATTTGGTACGTCATATATCCCGCAGAGAGACTCGCTGGATTTTTGATATGCAGTGTTACACCCACCTAGGTTTTAATGTTGAATGGGATGTCAACTGCTACATAGATAATAGCTGATCCCCTGTTTTTGCCCTTCCCCCACTTCCCCTTTTCTTCCTTGGAACCATCTAGGATAATGTGGAGATGTAGTTCCCCTTTAAATTTGGTATCTAATCAATAATATTTGATATCTTCTTAGGTAGGATGCACCTTCCCTGTGCTATTTTTATAGAAATGTTTAATTTTATCCCATAAAAGGGGTTTTTAATGTATTTTCTGTACTAACTTTTATTAGTGACATTTAAAATGCAAGGTATTAATTCTCCCTTTTTTTCTAAAAAAATTGAAAGTTTTATGTAATTATCTTTGTCTGAGCGTTTCCTTTCCCATATTGAGTGTGGGGGTCACGCTCTGACAAAGGTTTAAACGTTGGCTGTGGCTCGGAGTGCATTCGGGCACTTCCTTGTTGCAGAGTTTTCGGTGTCACTCACCTGCCAAAGTGTATAAATAAGAGCGAGGTGTGTGACGTCCGATACTGAGCCTCCTTTCCCCGTAGAAGCCCGTTTGGATGAAACGCCGCGTCGGGTGGAGCCTAGCATCGCTGACGTCACTACGTTCACTAGCTTGCCAGCTGATCGGTCTGAACCGTAGCTGGAAGCAACTGCACACCTTTTTTCTATCTGTCTTGAGGACTTGTATATGTGCAGGGTGGAAGACTGTTTTTTAGCTTATGTCAGTGTGCAATACAACTGAATAAACGCCATTCTTTTAAAAACCTTTTGCACAATGAAGTTCTTCCTTCCAATTTAATTTCATAATCTACTTGATTCATCTGAGCGCAAGGAGTTTGAGCCACGTCCTGGAGTACACAATGGGGAATTTTTCTGTCCATGTTCCTTTGTCCTTACTAAAAGATATATACTTGTGCAAATTACAAAGTAATATAAACTCAACTGACTTGCATAAATACCAATAAACATGCAGCAAACTGTGTGCAATCCCCTGGAAACCTCTGATGAAGTAACATGACCGTGACGCCATGCGTAGGGACAACAAAGGAAACTAGAAGTGACGCTAGCAGACAAACTCGCTGCTCGTGGATTACCGTTTTTATACTGTGTTAATTTGTGAGTACCATTCCTTTTTAAAGGATCAATAAATATTGCTATTTTAGAACATGTTACACTATCTGGCATCTTCCCTTTTTATCCATATTCCCCCTGTATGCAAGATACTAACAAAAGACCATATAGTAGCCTGGTACCCAGAACCTGGAGAGAAGTATACTGGGCATACAGCGTGTGAATTTTGCTTACTGGTGAAAACCCAGAGGACTACAAAGCACTAAATACTATACGCTGGTGCCTCATTGCCTTAAGGTAAGAGGCCATCTGCACCAGAGTGTATTCACCCTGAAGTGTGTCCACACAGGAAGAAGAGCAGATAGCCCCATTACACACCCCCATCCCCATTTGCACAAGAAAATGAGTTGACACTGATTGCCAATTTGCATTTCTTTGCACATCTGAAGTCGCATATTTAGCATTTTTTGCTGCATCTGTTGTTGCATTCTGTCTCTCCAATTTTCAGCACTTTGAAGTCACATTGTTTGCACATGTGAATCCACATGTTCTGCTTTTTTTTTCTGTATTATTTGCACATTGAAGTTACATACTCTGCAATTTCTGTACTTTTTTTCTCCACTTAATGGATATTTTTTTGCACTTTAGCATTATATGATATTGCACTTTGTCCACATTCAAGTGTGATATATTTGTTACCCATTCCATTTGCACACAGTTTGCTGCACATTTATTGGTATTTATGCAAGTCAGTTGAGTTTACATTACTTTGTAATTTGCACAAGTATATATCTTTTAGTAACATATTTATATTGTTAAAACAGCGCAGCACCACTTCTTTTATAAGATGATTGCAGTGTTTCCGGACTTCTCTCCAGAGGTACAACGCAGAATAGGGTCCACTTTTTTGATGATCCAGAGGCAGCTATAGCCTTGCTTGAACGCAGGGACGCTTAGAGCCAAGTTTACCCCTCATTCCCTTATTGCTTTTAGCTGCTTCACTGACTAAACAATTATTTTTTTTCATAGCCCCTGGTGCCTGAATGCCCTCTTTATACTTTGTTTCTCTTTATCCTTTTTAAGAATGTTGGCGGATACCTGGCCTTATGTGCTTCACTTGATGTGTGGTTATGCAGCCTTGATGTGCAGCCTGGACCTTTTTCCTGCTGTCTGCCAAGACTATGGGGTTGATTTACTAATGGAAAATACACTTTGCACTGCAAGTGCACTTGGAAGTGCAGTCACTTTAGATCTGAGGCGAACATCTGAAATGAGGGGAAGCTCTGCAGATTTTATCATCCAATCATGTACAAGCAAAAATTCTGGTTTTTTTTTCCCCTTGATTTTCCCCCTCGGATCTACAGCGACTGCACTTCCAGGTGCACATATCGTGCAAAGTGGATTTGCCTTTAGTAAATCAGCCCCACTGTGTCTGCTCTTTTTTCATGCATCTACACGCGCTGGAAATATTTTCCCTGATTTTCTGTTTATCCACCGCTGGGGGTCACTGCTCCTCCATGTTTACTCAAATTCAGGATGATTCACTCATACTCAGGCTGCATGGGACGTTCCTGTTCTATTTTTCTTGATCTACCCATGATCTCGCCAACTTCTTTTCCTCAAAAAGGGAGAGTATAGCCTCAGTTAGATTTGATGGATATTAAATTGATGTGCCATCATCCCGTTTGTTAGATTAGAAGGATGAGACCACATGATTAAGGACAAGAGGCTGCTTGAAACCAATTGGCATAGAAACACTTATTTTCCTCATTATGTGTGATGCCGGATCCGGTACTTTTTCCTTCCCTTTTGTTCAGTGGAAGCAGACAAACGACTCACTGAGATGCTCACTTGAATATGTGAGCTGAGTCCTATGTTATGCTTCATTATGCAGTGAAGTTCCTCCCCCTGCTCTTTTTGACAACCTGTGCTGGAATGTACTGCTATTTCTTCTATATGTTATAACTTTTTTAGTTACAGCTAGGGAATGCCGGCAGGCATCAAATTTTGTGTCATGTCTTCATTGGACTTTATGCTTTCCCTTCACAGGTTGGACTAAGTTGCTAACATGTTGGCATTTAGGGTACTATGCCTGCACACATTGGGGACAGTGTAGGGCGGGGAGGGGTTATATCTGTTGTTTAGAGAATAATTGTTATGTTTTATGTGGGTAAATAACAATTGGTACAGTAAACACTGTAGGATACTATTCTGTTTTTTTTCTTTTATGCATTTTATGTGTGGGGCAGAGTATAATGGTATTACCAGGAACCCTGGTGCATCACAGAGCTTTCTCCATTTAATTCCACTTATATCAGAGGGCCTTGGCTACATGGCTTCACTCCCTGCTGTCCCGGCCATTTGGCTGGGAGACTTTAACATGGTTTTTTATTTTTTTCATGGCCAAATATATATCCTTTTAGCCACATTTAACAGATGTGGGATCAGTGACTCTCTGTACTGTTTCACCGCTTCCTTTCCTCCATGGAATAGAACTATCCATGGATCTTTTTTTATCTCCTTCTTGGTAATTTCTTTTATCAGGTCCAGGATTGTTTCCTAATATTTTTTAATTTTGGGACAGTCCCACCACAGGTGGGCTATTGTTCCCGTTGTTTTACAACCTCGCCAACATTCCGCAGTCTGTCCCACTTGAAATGTACTTATCTGGTGCTGCATACCAACCTGTTATGCACTTATAGTTCATTTCTGCGGTCCTGATGTCTATGGCCGAGGAGTGGGTCAATTTTATAATTTTTCCTATACTGATTCTGTCCCTTTGTGTTCCTAATTCCCTTTCCTATTTTTTAATGAATGGGGGCATCTCCAGTTCGTCCACTGTTAACAAACGTTTATATAACTTTGAAATTAT
This sequence comes from Rana kukunoris, assembly GCA_029574335.1. Classification (NCBI taxonomy): domain Eukaryota; kingdom Metazoa; phylum Chordata; class Amphibia; order Anura; family Ranidae; genus Rana; species Rana kukunoris. Next base: position 403,920,666 of record CM056050.1, read on the forward strand.
GCCTTTTGGGTTGTCTGCTACACATAGTCGTTCCAACGGCGTAAGTTCCTCCCCTGACCTTATTGGCTGGGGTAAACTTTGAACAAAATGGAACAACTGGCGATACCGCCACTTATCTATTACTTACTCATTGTGTTTTAACTCCTGAAATGGTGTAATTTTCCTTCTTTTTATTATATCTCTTAACTGTGCTTTATCTTTTTTTTATCCAATTTCCTCCCACTATTTTTTTTCCCGGTGCAAAATATTTATTTTCTATTAAGTCTATAAGGCCGCGTACACACGATGAAATGTATCCGATGAAAACGGTCTGACAGACCGATTCTATCGGATATGTCTGCTGGGCTATTTTGGTTTGATCAGTGTACACACGATCAAACCAAAATCCCCACTGGCAGACAGCGCGGTGACGTTGATGCTGCCACGTCACCGAACCAGGAAGTAAAATACTTCCACGCATGGGTCGAATCCATTCGACGCATATGCGGACAGATCTGTCCGCTGGTTATTGTACTAACCAGCGGACATGTCGGACAGACGGGTTTCCAGCAGACAGATTTTAAAGCATGCTTTAAAAATTTGTCTGCTGGAAAAACCTGATTGCTCACCCCTACACACGATCGAATTTGTCTGCTGAAACGGTCCGTCGGACCGGTTTCAGCAGATAAATTTGAGAGTGTGTAAGCGGCCTAAGAGGTGAATTATATTCCCCATCTATTTGTTTATGCAATGTATCCCATATTTTAAGTGTGTTCCATGTCAAAAAGAATACTGCAGTAACCAAATGAACAATGACCCAACTCCACCCACAACATCAGACAATGGTTCCTAATGAGCCCCAATACACATATTTTAGTAGACATTCTGCCTCCAGCTCTGACATATTTACATGAGCTAATTAACTACAACTGATAATTCCTACACCTGACCTTTAGGCTGTCTGGTAACTCACAATACACATTTATCATCAATATACCTTCTCAAAATGCAGGGTCAATCAGCACAAGCCACAATAAAAGACCCTCAGAAGCCATCCTAGATTCATTTACATCGCAACAGACAGACAGGTGGGCTGCAGTCCAATACATATTCTGCATTTCCATTATTTTCTGGATTCAATACACATTTATCACAGTAGCAGACTTAAATACCACAGCAAGCTTTATAGTACACAACAGCCAACATAAAATATATATACAATATATACATGATTAATTCTGACTAGCCCAAACCATAGTGGGGTTCTCATTCACCCTGTGCTCCTATTAGAGACACAGGGTGATCTACACATAAGAGTCATCGGGGAGCTTCTGGGTACCACAGGCCCTTCCGTTACAAAGATTCTATGCTTTTAATTCTTCCATACAAAGTTCATTAGCATCGTTTTTAGCACTCTGAAGTATGGTTGAGGTAATGCCACAGGTACCATCTGGAATTTATATAAGATCTTTGGTAAAAGGACCATCTTCAGAATGTTAATTCGTCCTATCCATGATATTGGTATTTTCCTTATTTTTTTACTTTCCATTTTTATTTAGTCGAATAAGGGAATGTAATTTATTTTATAGATTTTCTTTAATGCGTTAGCGAGTTTTATTCCTAAGTACCTAAAGGGTCACTAAACAATTTTTTTTTTTTGCTGAAATGACTGTTTACAGGGTATAGAGACATAAAAGTTAACGGATTCCTTTTAAAAATGATTAAAAATAGATAAAAATCAATCAGATAATGTGCCTCAAGTTTCACTTTTGTTTTTAAAATGATTTCATGTTTCTGTTGAGTAGAGAAGACACACAGAACAACAACTAACAAATCCAGGGCAGTGTTTTGTTTTTAAAATTAATCTGATTGGTTCTGAGGAGTTTTAGACACACAACTTAGACCACCGTGAAAATCTGCCATGAGTTTTTTCATAAGGAGCCAGACAACCAGGAAGTGTGGAGATCAGAGAAGTATTACAGCTACTTCAAAGCAAAAACGAACAATGAGAACATGAAAACAGCACTGCATTAAGGTAAAGGAAGCTATTTAGCTAAAAAAAAAATCCTTTAGTGATCCTTTAAGTTCCTTCTGCCAAGGGACATTATACTCATCTCTTTAGAGCCATTTTTCTAATTTACTGATGTTAACATTTAGGATTTTGGTCATCATAACAATAATTTAAAAGTTTGATATCTCACCATACTGGTTAAAGATTTTAAGTAAGTTCGGTAATGTAGTCCTAGGATCGACGATATAAAACAATACATCGTCTGCAAAAGCTGAGAGTTTGCGTTTGTCTTCTTCTACCTTAATACCCTTGACGTCTGGTTTATTTCGGATCATAGCAAGAAGGGGTTCTAGAGACAGTACGAACAGGAGGGGGGACGGGGCAACCTTGTCTCGTCCCGTTTTTTATTTAAAAAGAGGGGGATAACATGTCATTTAGTTTGTATCATGAGTCCCCAGTCTACCCTGTCAAATGCTTTTTCTGCATCTATTGACAGGAGTAGACCTGGGGACCCATTCTCGTTTATCTTCTGAAGGAGGAGTAATGCTCTCACCCCATTATCCCTCCCCTCCCTTCCTGGGATAAATCCCACCTAGTCCGGATGGACCAGTGTAGTCATCAGACCCTTATTTCATGCTAGTACTTTAACATAGAATTTTGTATCTGCATTAAGCAGCAAAATGTTTCTAAACCCGGAACAGAGCATGCCATATTTCCCCTCCTTCAGGATTACTGTTATCGTGGCTGCTATAGCTTTCCTGTCCATTTCATATTCGGTCCCCAGCCCATTCATATAATGCCTGGGGATCAAAATCTCCCTATATTTTTTAAAGTAGAACGTTGTAAACCCGTCAGGGCCAGGGCTTTTCCCTGAAGCGGAGTCTCTCAATGCTCCACTTATTTCCTCTTCTGTTATTTGTTTATTTTAATTTTGATCTTTCATTCTCATTAATCTTGGGCAGTCTCGCTTTTTCTAGAAATTCATTTATTTTTACCCTTTTCTCTCCTGACCACCATCCCTTCTGTTCCACTGAATACAACCCCTCATAGTAATTTTTAAAAGTGTCTGCTATGTCCTTTGTTGCATATGCTACCTCTCCATTATTTTTTTTTTGTAATATATATATTAAGGTTGGCCCGATACCGATACTAGTATACTAGTATACTAGTATCGGTATCGGGACCGATACCGAGTATTTGTGCGAGTACTTGTACTCGCGCAAATGCTCCCGATGCCTGATCCGATACCTGGGAGAGAGAGATGCAGCGTGTAATGCCTGTGTCTCTGTATAATGCTCAGACGGCATCCAGTGTATATACCTGCTCCGGGTGTACACACACTGTCTCCTCCCCTGCTACCGGCATTCTGTATGTCCGAGAAACGCGGGACAAGTGTATAAAAGCCGCGCCTCCTCTGTGATAGAGGATAGAGGATAGGTCTGTGATAGAACACTCCCAGCAAGTGAGTCAGTGTTCTGCCTATCACGGACACCCTCTTAGCCTCATCTCATGGACAAGGATGAGAGGATGTCCGTGATAGGCGGAAATTAACTCATTGCTGGGAGTGTTCCCCTATTACAGATGAAGAGGAGGCGCGGCTTTTATACACTTGTTCCACGTTTCTCGGACATATAGAATGCCGGTAGCAGCGGAGGAAATGGCGTTTTTACACCCGGAGCAGGTATATACAGACGGAGGGGGCTGTATGAGGCGATGTGTGCTGATCTCTCCGCTCATCTCTCTCAGGCCCCCCCTCACCATGAACAGCCCCCCATGATGAGGAGCAATATCTGGATCAGTTCTGACATATCCTCCACAGGGGGTACCTTATCCGTGTTCAGCATGCAAGCTAAATACAGCCTTAGGTGCCGTACACACGGCAGAGAACCTCGACGGGCAGAACACATCGTTCCGCCCGTCGAGGTTCTCTCCCGGCCGTCGGATTCGGCGACCCGCCCGTCGGGAATGGCAACCAGCCATTCTTCCAGGCGGGCCGTCGAGGAAATAGAGAGCGTGCTCTCTATTTCGGCTCGACGGGCTTCCCGACGGGAAGCTCGCTGAGACCGTACACACGGCCGAGGTCCTCGCTGGAATGTGCATTCCAGCGAGGTTCTCGCTGATTTTCAGCGAGAACCTCGGCCGTGTGTACGGGGCCTGAGAGGTGAGAGAGGGGGACTACGAGTCCCAGCAATTCATTAGCATTCCCTCAGATAATCGGAACAGCTGCATGTCACTGAACTGTATTTTATTTCATTTATTGAAGACCAGAGGGGTGTGTAGGGGATGGGGGGTGCCATTTGTGGAGGATAGGATGTGTGCACACAGCTGTGTGACATTACTGCAAATGGCATACAATATCTTGTGCAAAAAACTGCTTGTATGAAGTATGCCAACAAGTGCCCACGATATTACTTCCTTTTTCTCTGTCCTGCTATTAGCGCTGCAGACTGGCTGGTATCTTTTATCAAAAGACTTCTAAACTAAGACAACAGGTTTAAGGGCTTAATTGATTAACCAGCAATCCACATAATCCTTTTAATTTTTTAATTTCAGTGCCGTTTGTCAGTGCCAGCCATCAATGCGTCACTGTCACATGACATTAAAAAAAGTATCGGTATTCGGTATCGACGAGTACTTGAAAAAAAGTATCGGTACTTGTACTCATTCTCAAAAAAGTGATATCTGGACAACCCTAATATATATACAGTATATATATATATATATATATAGATAGATAGATAGATAGATAGATAGATAGATAGATAATTTCATATTTTTTTTTCATTTGCACCATTATTGCAAGATGTTTACTAGATTTGTTTTACCAGAAAAAAGAACTATCTGTGTCTGTCTTATGCAGTGCCACATCCAAAGAAAGAGTCAGAAGAAAGAATTGGGTCCCCTAACTGGACTTTTAAGGCACAGAATTATTATAAAGTGACCAACATATGTGGTAGAAAAAAGATTAAATTGTGTAACATTTATTTAGAAATATAAAGAGAATGCACTAAAAACATTGACATGATCTTGGGTAGACATAAATCGTTGAACAGACAAGTACAAATTTATAAAATTGCACTATATAATGTGATTCTTCAAATTATCCCGACGTTTCTGAGAGGTGTCTCTCTTTCTTCAGGGGTATAGCGAAGGATCAACCGTTAATCTATAACATGTATAATAAATAGTCAATATAGACCGTACAGTATTTATTTACAAAAATAATAAAGTGAATAATATGATAATGATTTTTCAATACTCACAGCTGAAAAAGCTGTACCATGGAAAAGTCATTCCGATCATGTGATTAAAAGCACAAGCTGCATTCTGGTCTATAATCACTGGTGTGAACAATTACCCAGGAGATTGGTAATTAAATCCTCTGGTATGTAGCCTGGATCTCCCACAGATAAGAGTGCTGCTGGAGCCAAGTCTCACTGGGCCCGGTAGGAATAGTATGCAGTAGTATAAGTGCTAGATTAAGGACTTATCTGTCTTGAATTGAAAAATATAACAAATGTCTTACCAGATTATTCTTAGTTGGTAAGATACTTGTTCAGCTGTCCAAAATCTAAATAAACTATTTATTTCACCACATATATTTTTCTTTAGCAATCCTATTTAATGTCCTTTTAGTCTCTTGTTCCATAAGTTCTTTAAGCTCATCTATTTTAATTACTAATTTATGATATAGCTCTTGTTGTTGTCGCTGTTGTTTTTTTTATGCTCTTGTTTGGTTTTAAATATTTCTTCAATCAGATAAATACGTTTCCTAATTCTTTTTATTTTTTTCCTTGCCCCTTTCTGAAATCATATCTATACATTCCCCTAATAAAGGCTGTATGTGCCTCCCATACAGTTCCCCCTGTTACCCCTTCCGTGTCATTTATCATAAAGTATTGTTCTAGTTCTTTTTTCACCCTTTGTAATCCTTCCTCATCCCGGAGTAGTTCTTTGTTTAATCGCCGGGTATAGGGTTGTCTTTGATGTCCAGAGACATTTATTTTCATACTTACGGGCACATGGTCCAAAAGTGAGGCTATTTCTATACTCGATTCTATGACCCTTTCCAACAGTCTATGATCTATCATATTGTAGCCTATCCTAGAGTACGTCCCATGTACAGGGGAATAAAACGTATAGTTCTGTAGTTTTGGATGCATTAACCTCCAAATATCAGCCATCTGATTACTGTACATTTTTTGCTTTATCTTTTTCAGCTGTGCGTTATTTGCCCCCTGCCCCTGGGACGTACTATCAACTGCCAGATCCATACATCAGTTCATATCTCCCATCAAGATCACAAATCCTACCCTGAAATCATTGTTTTCCCAAAATTTTATTAAAATATTTAATGGGGTTTCCATTGGGGGCATAGATGTTTGCTAGAGTGCATTCCATATCACCTAGTTTTCCTTTTTGGAAGAGAAATCTTCCATCTACATCCGTCATCCTAGCCTCCAATGTGAACCGCATTTTCTTGGCAAATCCTTTTGCCACTCCTCTTGCTCTTTTTGAAATAATATTCCCATAATACCACGTCGGGAAACTAGGGGAAAAGTGTTTTATATTTGATTCCACGGTCAGATGGGTCTCCTGCAGCAAGACTACATCGGCTCTGTAGTGTTTAAAGGGGTTTTAAAAGATTTTTTTCCCCCTAAATTCCTTTATCTTTAGTGCAGTCCTCCTTCACTTACCTTATCCTTAAATTTTGCTTTTAAATGTCCTTATTTCTTCTGAGAAATGCTTATTTCCTGTTCTTCTGTCTGTAACTCAACACCGTAATGCAGGGCTTTCTCCCTGGTGTGGAGAAAGCCTCTTGAGGGGGGAGGGGGCAAGCAGGCAAGTCAGGACACTCTTTACTTTTCAGAAAGAGAAATGAGCTGTGTGTTAGTGGGCGTCCTGACACTCCTGCTTGCCTCCTTCCTCCCTCAAGAGGCTTTCTCCACACCAGGAAGAAAGCCTTGCATTACAGTTTTGAGTTACAGACAAAAGAACAGGAAGTGAGAATTTCTCAGAAGAAATAAGGACATTTAAAAGCAAAATCAAAGGATGAGGTATTGAAGGAGGACTGCACTAAGGTAAAGGAAGCTATTTAGGGTAAACATTTTTTCTCTTCCGTACAAGGACGGACACAGCAGCATTAACCTTAGGGTTATATATCCTTCCTTTCAGGAGAGACGAGGCAGAAAAAACAGCACTTCAAGTGTTAAAACACTTTCCTCGGTACAGCACCTCCCAGGGGGCGGGTCCCCCGGCTATATCCCACTCTCTGGCTTATGCAGCTCCAGTTTTTTTCTGCCTAGCGTTAGGAGAAGACATGGTCTTTCTGGAGTCCATGTGCTCTGGAGTTTTTTAGCGATTTTTTTCGCTTTTCTTTGATTTTCTTTCTGCATTTTTGGATCCTGGGATCTACAATCAACTGCCGACTGGATGACAGGCTGGATCCTCGATCCTTGTAGTCCCCCCATGTTCGGTCATCAAACGCATGCCGGCCTTTAGCTACGCGCTTGGCCGTCTACGACATGCGCCGTTGCTCCAGGGGTGGCCGGTGAACTACTATGTTCCAGGGCACACATATGACTGGTCTCTATGGCCTTGTCACAGTGTGCCGGGCCGACAGCCATGCCATATCTGCTGTGGACGTTGGGTCTGTCTGGAATGCCCCCACCCGGTGGTCGTAGGATGGGTAAGTGTCCCCTTGCCCTGGCAGGGTGGTATGGCTGGTGTGTTCCTGGGGAGGTCAAATGAGGGTCCGCCCTGCTTTCATCTCTTCCTTCCTCTCCCTCCTTCCCCATTCTGGGTGGCGGCTGTAAGGGGAGGGGGTCCGCCTGGGGCTCTGTTACTACCAGGGGCTGTGCTGCTGTGAGTTACTGGCTTTTAAACATGTGTGTGGCCGCCATTTTGCCAGAGTCACAGTTTTTACATATCGGCGACCAATTTCTTGTGGCCTGAATGCTTGTTTCTGCATTTTGGCGGCCATCTTGGGAAAGTCTTGGCCTCTAGTGCCTGGAATAACGGCGCAAAAGCCCGCAAATTACTTTCTGAGGAACATCAGAGCACGGAGAGCGTTTCAGCTAGCACTACAGCCTGGTCGGGTGGTGGGTCTCCTGGGGGTCCCCTGCTCTGTTTTGCGGTCGGGGGGGTGGCCTGTGGGTCTCTGCCTTGCAGTGCTAGGGCAGCATCACGGTGGGTCAGCATGAAGCCTGAACCAGAGGCTTCTACCCCAACCATGCCTGAGTTAACCCTTAGTGCCCTTGCGGCCTCTGTAGAGGCTATGACGGCAGTCCTTGAGGCATTTATCGCCAGGATTAAAGCGACGAGTGGCCAGAAGGGGGTAAAAAGCACCCCCTCTTTGCGACTGCTTCTGGGGGTGGCTCTGACTTGGAACCAGGCCCTGCTACTGCGTCTGGCTCTGGTTCTGTCATGTCAGATGATGCAGACTTAGCCCACACAGACAGTGAGGATGACTCTGCTTCAGGGTCAGCGCATGATAAAGCATTTGTTGGAGCTCTTATCACTGCGGTGCGGGATACTCAAAAACTTGAAGATTTGGCGGAGGCATCAAGGGGAGTGTTTTATTGTGAACAGTGTGATTATTAAACACAAGTGGGAAGAGTTAAAAAACATGAGTTGAAAACAGGAGTTAAGACAGGAGTCTTCTAAACTGTAAGTAACATCTTAAACTTCCTACAAGTAATTATATTGTAACTGGGAAATGTGTGCTAGCAGGGTTGAAGGTTTTGCTCAGTGCACAGTGTGTCACATGTATGCAAAATTGGTGCAACAGCTCCAGGATGGATAGATACCGCTGTGACAGATGTGAGCAGGTTGCCCTTCTGGAAGCTCCCATTAGAGATCTGGAGGAGCAAGTTGCAACACTGGGCAGAAAGGACAACCTTGAAAGGGGTCCTCTGCTTGCTGAGCAGGTGGTCAGTAGGGTTAATGTCGAGGGTGGAGGGGCAAGTCAGAATTATCAGATAGGAAGATGGGTTAATGTAGTTAGAGGGAGTGGAAGGGGCTTGCAGACAAGGAAGGCCAATCCTGTATTTGTGCATCAGAACAAATTTGCCAAGTTGGGTGAAGATGTGGAGGTGGCTAACACAGAGGTGGCAGCACTAGATGTTACTGCTACCCCTAACTGCCGGCAGAGCAACCCATCTAGTAGAAGTGGTGAGGGGAGTGCAGGTAGGCCTAGACAGTTGGTGGTAATAGGGGATTCTATAATCAGAAGGACTGATAGAATAATTTGTCGCCAGGATCGCCTCAACCGAATGGTTTGCTGTCTCCCTGGTGCCAGGGTTCGGCATGTGGTGGACCGGGTGGATAAATTACTGGGAGGGGCTGGGCATGACCCAGCTGTCTTGGTCCATGTTGGAAGCTGCAAGATGAAGGGAAGGACCTCCAAGGTGATATTCTCTGAAATATTGCCTGTGCCATGCGCAACACAGGAAAGGCAGGGGGAGATTAGAGAGCTGAATGCATGGCTAAAGACCTGGTGTAGGAAGGAGGGATTTGGGTTTCTAGAGCACTGGGATGAATTTTTTATTGGGGTGCAACCTATATGCTAAAGATGGTTTGCACTTGAATGGAAGGGGGTCTGCTGTGCTGGGGGAGAGGTTTAGGGGAATGCTGGAGGAGTATTTAAACTAGACTTGAGGGGGAGGGTGAACTAGAATTACATCGGGCACACAGGTCAGTTAGGGGTCAGACATTAATGGAGAGTGGAATGTGGATAGATGGAGGTGGGGTTATGGCAGGTGACAAGAAAGTTCCCATGTTGCAAACAGCCATTGGAAATTATAGTGCCATTTGCACTACTAAAAATTATATGAAAAACACCAGCGAAAAATGTAACAATACATTTAAGTGTTTGTTCACCAATGCCAGAAGCCTTCCAAGCAAAACAGGTGAGTTGGAAGCTTTGGTGCATGAGGAGAGCTATGATGTAATCGGTATTGCTGAAACTTGGCTTCAATCGTCACATGACTGGGCTATTAATATTCCTGGCTATGCTCTCTTCGGAAAGACAGGGTAAAAAGGAAAGGTGGAGGCGTCTGTCTCTATGTGAGAAGTGACCTTAAAGCAAGCGTGAAAGAGGACCTGGTTGATGGAGAGTGTGATGAAGTTGAAGCATTATGGGTGGAACTGCATACAGATGTGTGTAGTTCAAAGTTAATCATTGGAGTTTGTTATAGACCACCCAATGTTAATGAGGAGGTGGAGACTCGGCTCCTTGCACAGATGGCAAGGGCTGGGACGGTGATAATAATGGGGGATTTTAACTACCCAGAAATTGACTGGAATAATAGAATTTCTGGGACAGTTAAAGGACAAACATGTAAAAACCTATTGCAGGACAATTTTATGGTCCAGTTTATTGAGGCCCCAACTAGGAATGATGCTGTGTTGGAATTGGTAATCTCAAACCATGCAGAGCTTATTACTAATGTTCAGATAAAGGAACACCTGGGTAGCAGTGATCATAACATGATTTCATTTAATATTAACTATAAGCAAGAAATACATACATGAAAGATAAAAACTCTTAATTTCAAGAGAGCAAATTTTCAAAGCATGAGGACTGCTCTCCAGGGCTTGGACTGGGAGGGAATATTGGCACAGATGAACACAGAACAGAAATTGGAATTCTTCAAAAAGACTCTTTGGAACCTTACTGCAAAGTATATTCCCATGGGCAATAAGTTTAAAAGGCTAAAGATAAAACCTATGTGGCTAACGGTCAAAGTTAAAAAAGCTATAAACAATAAGAAAATAGCTGTTAAAAAATATAAAAATAAAGGAACACTAAGTGTCGTTTAAATGTTACAAAGAATATAATAGAATATGTAAAACGGAAATCAAGGATGCAAAAATTCAAAATGAACGACAGATTGCAAAAGATAGTAGGACAAACCCCAAAAAATTATTTAAATATATTAATAGTAAAAAGGTCAAGTCTGAGCATGTAGGCCCTTTACAAAATAATCTAGAGTGGGTGACTGAGGACATAGAGAAGGCAAATTTATTAAATGCTTTCTTCAGCTCTGTTTATACAATGGAGAATGGGGGAGCTCATGTCCATAATGGGGGTGGGAGTGACACAGCCCCAAATCCACAATGGCTCAAAAGTGATATGGTCCAGAAATATTTAGACAGAATAAAGGTGGATAAAGCACCTGGACCAGATGGCATCCACCCACGGATCCTAAAAGAATTGAGCTCTGAAATTTCAAAGCCACTGTATCTAATATTTAGGGACTCAATAATGACAGGAATAGTACCACTGGATTGGCGTAGAGCCAATGTGGTGCCTATATTTAAAAAGGGAACAAAGTCTTTACCAAGTAACTATAGACCTGTTAGTTTAACTTCTATAGTTGGGAAGATACTGGAACGTTTAATAAAAGACCACATGGATGAGTTCTTGCTGGAAACAAACTATTTAAGCAGCAGACAGCATGGATTCATGAAAGACAGAAGTTGTCAGACAAACCTGATTTCCTTTTATGAAGAGGTAAGTAAAACCCTGGACAGAGGCGTGGCAGTGGACGTGGTATACTTGGATTTTTCAATACAGTTCCCCACACACGGCTCATGTGTAAGGTAAGGTCTACAGGATTAGATATATCAGTTTGTAAATGGATAGAAAACTGGCTGAAAGACAGGATTCAGAGAGTTGTGGTTAATGATTCTTACTCTGAATGGTCCAAGGTTATCAGCGGTGTACCCCAAGGTTCGGTGTTGGGTCCCTTACTTTTCAATATATTTATAAATGATATTGGGTCTGAGATCAAAAGTAACATTTCTGTTTTTGCAGATGACACCAAGCTATGCAGTGGAATAACGTCCTTGCAGGATGTCTCCAATTTACAAGCCGACCTCAATGCTCTGTGTAATTGGGCGACTATGTGGCAGATGAGGTTTAATGTTGATAAATGTAAAGTTATGCACTTGGGGGCTAAGAATATGCATGCATCATACATGCTAGGGGGAGTTCAACTGGGGGGATCTGTAGTGGAGAAGGATCTGGGGGTTTTAGTTGATCATAAGCTCAATAATGGCATGCAATGCCAAGCTGCGGTTTCCAAAGCGAGCAAAGTCCTTTCTTGTATTAAGAGAGGTATGGACTCCAGAGATAGAGATATAATTTTGCCCCTGTACAAATCATTAGTAAGACCTCATCTGGAATATGCAGTCCAGTTTTGGGCACCAGTTCTCAAAAAGGATATCGGAGAACTGGAGAAAGTGCAGAGAAGGGCAACTAAACTGATAAGAGGCATGGAGGAGCTCACCTATGAGGAAAAATTAGAAAAACTGAATGTATTCACTCTTGAGAAGAGGAGAATAAGGGGGGATATGATCAACATGTACAAATATATAAGCGGTCCATATAGTGAACTTGGTGTTGAGTTATTCACTTTAAGGTCAACGCTGAGGACAAGGGGGCACTCTTTACGTCTGGAGGAAAAGAGATTTCACCTCCAAATATGGAAAGGTTTCTTCACAGTAAGAGCTGTGAAAATGTGGAACAGACTCCCTCCAGAGGTGGTTCTGGCCAGCTCGGTAGATTGCTTTAAGAAGGGCCTGGATTCTTTCCTAAATGCACATAATATAACTGAGTACTAAGGTAGCAAATTGGATCATGCTCTGTGGGGGTTTTTTGCCTTCCTCTGGATCAACTGTGGGTATGGAGTTGGGTGTATGGGATGTACTGTGTTTTATTTTGTTTGTTTATTTTTTATTTTTATGGTTGAACTGGATGGACTTGTGTCTTTTTTCAACCTGACTAACTATGTAACTATTGTATATGTAAGCTGCTCCTCAAAGTACAGTGATGAACTGTGAATAGGATGATATATTTGTGAATGAGGGCGCTAAGTCTGTAGAAAATGCCCTAAAGTGAATACCACAGTAATTATAGTGACTAGAATCAATGTGACCAAAATAGTAATAAATAAATACAAAATATATATATATATTTTTAATATTTTGGTGAAAAATTAATTAGCAGCTCAATGCATGGATTAAATATAGAGGTGGATAAACTACCCAAACTTGGGCGGAGGGATATAAATGTAGGTATATGCAACAATCTAGCACAGGGGTGGGCAACTTCGGCCCTCCAGCTGTGGTGAAACTACAAGTCCCATGAGACATTGCAGGACCCTGACAATCACAGACATGACTCCTAAAAGCAGAGGCATGATGGGATTTGTAGTTTCATCACAGCTGGAGGGCCGAGGTTGCCCACCCCTGATCTAGCATATAGTAGATATAGTAAATGCACATACAAAAATAGATTAAATGTTCATTGAGATAAAGTCTTTAGGACAAGTGACAGGTACCTGGGGGATGAGCCTGACGAGCAGAGGGAGACCTCTCGTACCGCCCTGGTTCTGGGATCACTGGGGTTGAGACACTGACCGTAGGAGCACAGTGGGGTATGAGTGCCTGCAGAGTCTCTGAGATTGGAGATGAAGGCGAATGAGAAAGGCTGGAGCGCTGTAGGTGCAGGTCAGCTGGATGCAGGTCAGCGGATGCTGATTAACTGGTTAGCAGGATGCTGGTCAGCAGGATTGCAGGTAAGCGGACGCAGGTCACCGGATGCAGGTGCGCCTGAGAGCAACGTGTGCATGCAAATACAGGCGACAGCAGGAGAGTCAGACAGGCCAGGTCATACATGGAGGATCAGTACAGGCAAAAAGCAGCAGGCAAGGAATGGTCAGTTTTCAGGCTGGATTCGGCAACAGAGGATCAGGCAGACAGGTAAACAGAGCAGGTCAGGACTGGAGATGGCAGCAGTGTCAGAAAGCCAGGTCAGAATGATGAATGTTCAGGATCAGGTTTCTGGATGAGATGCAGATCAGACAGCAAGATCACAGTGCTGCTGAGGGGTTTAAATAAGGCAGGCTGTTGCCAATCATTGGAATCAATCTGCACTGTTAACCCTTAGGTGACAGATCCCTGACATTGCCCCCCCCCCCCTTTATAGGCAACCTCCGGGTGCCCAAAAGAGCTCTTCTTTGAGGGTGGCTTCGAAGAAGGCATGGATCAGCTCTTGAGCATGTACATTCTGCTTGGGTTCCCAGGAGTTCTCCTCTGGTCCATACCCCCTCCACTTGACCAAGTATTGTAGTTGGTTACCTCTTTTCCTGCAGTCTACAATAGTCTCCACCTCATATTCCTCATCTCCATCAACCATCACAGGTTCAGGTGGCCCCGGTCTTCTGTCTGGGAAGGGATCAGGTACTGTGGGTTTCAGCAGGGACACGTGGAACACCGGGTGGATCTTAAGTGAATCAGGTAAGATAAGTTCATAAGACACTTCATTTCGTTTTTTCCTTGACTGAAAAAGGGCCAAAAACTTTGGTGCCATTTTCTTTGAAACACAAGCCATTCTAAGATTGGTAGTACACAACCACACTTGGTCACCTGTTGGAGACACAATTTGCCTCTTCTCTTTCGGTCATATATTCTCTTATTAGTTGCCTGTGCCTTGACCATAGTCTCTTGTAACAATTTGTTGTTGCGACCCAGGAAGTCAACAGTATTCTGTACTGCTGGAACCGGAGATTCAGGGATAATGTTAGGTAAGAAGACAGGATGGAACCCATAATTTGCAAAAAATGGAGACTAACCCTTAACTGAGTGACTGGCATTATTGAAGGCAAATTCTGCCAACGGTAATAGTGCTACCCAATCATCCTGAACAAATGTGGTAAAGCATCGTATATATTGCTCAAGAGTCTGGTTCGTCCTCTCGGGTTGTCCATTTGTCTGAGGATGGTAGGCAGAGGACATAGTTTAATTTTCAGGGCCTGGCATAGTGCCTTCCAAAAGCGAGAGGTGAACTGGACCCCTCTGTCAGACACAATGTTGGTTGGAATTCCGTGTAGCCTTACAATCTCCCGGATGAACACCTGGTCTGTTTCCATGGCAGAATGCGTCTTTTTCAGGGGTATGAAGTGGGCCATCTTGGAGAGGCGGTCGACCACTACAAAGATGGCTGTATGTCCTTCGGATGGGGGTAACTCGACTATAAAGTCCATGGCTATCATACTCCAGGGACTGGTAATGGTCTTGGAAGACCCCAGGACTTGGTCCTAGCAGATTTGCTTTGGTTACAAACAACACATGACTGCACATATTCTTTGCAATCCTTCTCAAGCCTGGGCCACCAGAACATGCGCTGAATCAGGTCAAGGGTTTTGTGGACCCCAAAATGGCCAGCCAAGGGATGATCATGACACAGACTCAGAACGTTGGTCTGGAAACTTGCTGGTAGAAAGATTTTACTGTCTTTCCAAAGTAACCCATCCCTGGGTATCAAAGACACTCCTGGTGGACTGGGCATTCCTGCTGAAACTTGCTTTAAGCTGGACATCAGATCTGTCTGGACCAGCAAAAAGTTGCCTTTGGATAGAATAGTATCGGGAACTGAGGCATCTTTTGGATCATCGAACATGCGTGAGAGAGCGTCTGGCTTGGTGTTTCTTGATCCTGGCTGATAGGTGATGTGAAATGAAAATCTGAAAAAGAATAGCGCCCACCGTGCTTGACGCGGCTTCAGACGCTTGGCAGTTCTCAAATACTCCAGATTTTTGTGATCTGTATAAATAAGTATGGGATGTGCTGCGCCCTCTAAGAGATACCGCCACTCTTCTAGTGCGGCCTTAATGGCCAAAAGTTCATGATCCCCCACATCGTAATTTCTTTCGGCTGGGGAGAGTTTACGGGAGAATAAAGCTATGGGATGCATGAAATCTTTGAGGCCTTGACGCTGGGCGATAACTGCTGTTTCCGAAGCATCTACCTCGAGTAGGTAAGGTAGTGCGGGATCTGGGTGGCTCAGGATGGGAGCAGAGATAAAACGTTCCTTCAAAAGGCAGCCTGGGCCTCGGAGTTCCAGTGGAAACTGATGTTCTGCTTTGTGAGCTGAGTAATGGGGGAAATGATTGCAGAGAATCCTTTTATAAATCTCCTGTAAAAATTGGCAAAGCCAACAAAACGCTGCACCCCTTTCTTGTCTGTGGGTGCAGGCCAACCCAGAACAGCTGTTACCTTTAGTGGGTCCATCTTGAACCCCTTCGTGGAAATAACCAAGCCCAAGCACTGAATAATCTGCTGCTCGAATTCACACTTTTCTGGCTTGGCATATAACCCATGCTGACGAAGACAGCAGAGTACCATCTTAACGTGTGTCATGAGCAATCATGTCCACCAGATGGCAGTAGCGGCGCATCAGCTCGCACGGGCGCGCGCAATCGCGGCACCGTAACACGCTCGGGCACCGGCGGCACGTGGGCACGTGAGGACGCCGTTCTGGCGCCAAACTTAGGTTTAAAAGGGTCCTGAGCCCTGCACCTCTTGCTGTCCAGTCTACAGCGCTTACCGTGACTACCAGTACCTTACTCCTGCCTGAACCTGTTCCTGAAGACCCGGCTTGTACCTGTTCCTCCTGTGTCACAGGTGTGTAAGGCAGCGACCTGGTCGTCAATCCACACCTTCTCAAAATTTTACAAGGTGGATGTGAGTGTATCTTCGGATGCCTCCTTCGGCCGCAAGGTTTTACAGGCGGCAGTTTAAGGTTGGAGTTCCCCTGTTGAGAAACTCCTGTTTTGTTTGGGGTGAAGCTTGGTTTGCTGTGTTGTTTTTCCCACCCCTCGAAAAAATAAAATTGACACTGCTTGGGGACGTCCTTAAGGTCAATGCTACTGTGTCCGTCCATGAACGGAAGAGAAAATAGGATTTTTGTACTCGCCGTAAAATCCATTTCTCTGAGTACAGCACCCACCCCTCCTTTTTGTTTGTACTGCTTGTTACGAACTGGAGCTTCATAAGCCAGAGAGTGGGATGTACCCGGGGGACCCGCCCCCTGGGAGGTGTTGTACTGAGGAAAGTGTTTTAACAGTGCTGTTTTCTTTATCGTACATCACGGGACACAGAGCGCATAGCCATTACACTTGGGTTATATGGGTACCTTCAGGTGTGGACACTGGTGTAATCAATTTCACAGGAAGTTTCCTCCCTATATAACCCCCTCCCACTGGGAGTGCTTCAGTTTTTTCGCCAGTGTCTTAGGTGTTGGTCACGTCTAGCTGTCCCTCAGAGGTCTCGGGACCCAGGATAGCTAGCCGGATCCGTCCGAAGTGCTTCAAAGCCAAGGTGTACGGTACCCGGGCCCTGCTGGAGTGGGGTATTGCCTATAATGCCTCTCCTTGGAGGGCTGGATTCTGGGCTCCAGTGCCTTAGTCTCTTCCAAGAACTAAACGCTACTGATGCCAGGATGCTATATAGGTCCAGGGGTGTGGGTTCCTTAACACAGGACCCCGGTCCCTGAAGGTCCAAGACAATACCCACGGAGATGGGGGAAGGCTGGGCCTCTTGCATTTTGCAATACCCTGCGGCATGGAGCAGGTAAGAGGGAACCTGCGGGACTTGGTTCGACAGTAGGTATCCCCCTGGGGGTTCTGGGTTGGCTAATGGTATGCTTGTGCATCAGCCACTATCTCCACTATGTCTGTTGAGGCAGGATGGGATGTACTAATGTTTACCCAGATAACATGTAGATATATATATGCTTTTAAAAGATATGTATTTTGCTACTCCCCCCAGATTTGCCTGTTAGCATGATACTGCAGCCCCACGTGTATAGAGAGGAAGTGCTGACAAAACTCCTGTTTCCTAGGAAGCCTAGGGAGACAGCTTCCTCTATGTGTGCACTACAAAGATTAGTGGCTTACCAGGTGTCTGTGTTTCTAGCGCTGGTCCAGGCTTCTCCTCTGCTCTCTGCTTCCTCCATGTTGGTTTCAGCGTGGGGGGGGGCGGGGGCGCGTGCGCGCCGCCTTTTACAGCGTCAGTGGCGTGGGGGGGGGGGGGGGGCGGGCCAGCAGCGTCAGTCTCAGATAAAGCAAAAAAGCATTTCCTGGCTGGTCATTCCCTCCTGAGAGCAGTGGAGAGTGAGGACATAGAGCGCGCAGCTGAGCCAGTTCTGGCTAACAGTGACACCCAGTGGTGGTTTGTGGATCTTCAGGTCTGGACTTAAAAGTCCACACTGACCAGAAAAAAAAAAAAATATATATATATATATATTTTTTTTTTTGCTTAAAGGGACTCAGCCTTAGATCTGGCAGTATCTGAGTCGGTGCAACCTTGGACTCCAGCTAACGGGCATTGGTGTGGCAATACTCACAGGACTTTCCTCTGTATTGCCGCCTTCTCAGGCGTATGAAAATTTTGAAAAGATTTTACCATAGCCTGTCCTTATTAATGTTTCACTTCTAGCTACAACAGTTGGGTGTTGGCTGTAGGGGTGTCTCAAGGTTGTGCAATGGCTCCCAAGGGATCAGGACCAGCTAAGGCTGCAAAAGGTGCCAAAAAAGTAAAGGGGTCTCCAACGGGGTCAGAGGATTTGGGCCAGGCTCCAGTGGTCCCACCCTCACCAGATAGACCTGCTAGGGGCAGAGGCGGCCCCCAATCAACCCATTCCCGTTTATGTTACGGAAGAAATGCTAGAATCCACCCTGGGTGGGCTAGAGAAAAGGTTAACTGCTTTAATTGCCCGCTCTTTGCCGGGTGGCAAACGGGCTAGATCCCCGTCACCTAAAACGGTGTGTTCAGATGCAGAGGTCCTCTCTTCGGAGGAATTGGACCCACAGGGGGATCAAGCGGACCTGAGTCCTGACGGGTCAGACATTGAAGATTCCACTATAGATGACATTTTTTCGGCTTCTCAAGCAGAGAGTCTGTGGATCCAGTCTCTGACGGATATGGTTCGCACTGCTTTTAAACTTTCAGTGTCAGAACAATTAGCCCCCGCGGTATCCTCTTTAGGTTCCTTGAAGGCACCATTGAGTGGTGCATCTTTCCCGGTTCACCCCCTTCTGGAGAGCGTGATTTTTCAGGATTGGGCTCGACCTGATAGGATTTTTATCCCTCCTAAAAGGTTTACCATTCTCTATCCTATGGAAGAAGAATTTGCAAAGAAATGGGCACTCCCTACCGTGGACGCAGCCATTTCCTGCGTAAATAAATCCCTGACTTGTCCGGTGGAAAATGTCCAGGTGTTTAAAGATCCAGTCGACAAAAAATTGGAGACCCTACTGAAGGCTTCTTTTACCACAGTAGGTGCCGTGGTTCAGCCAGCAGTGGCAGCCATTGGCGTTTGTCAGGCTTTAAAGGATCAGACTAAACAGATATTAAAGGACATACCGGCTCAGCAAGCTCGTGAATTGGCTGACCTCCCAAGAGCTCTCTGCTTTGCAGTAGATGCTATTAAGGACTCCATTCAACAGGCGTCCCGTTTATCTCTGCTGTTGGTTCATATGCGTCGCCTTTTGTGGCTAAAAAACTGGTCAGCAGAGGCACCCTGCAAAAAGCTTTTAGCAGGATTTCCCTTTCATGGTGGGAGACTATTCGGTGAAGACCTAGATAAATATATCCAGACCATATCAGGTGGTAAAAGTTCTTTCTTGCCCATCAAGAAAAGATCACGTGGGCCCGCATTTAAGCGACAGGCCTTTGCAGGCTCGGCCCCTTCAACTTCCCGTCAGTATCGACGGCCTCCCGGGCGTTCGGCATTTAATAGCCGCCCACAAGGACAAGCCACGACAGGCAAGAGGCCATGGTCTCGCAAGCCGGTTAAGCCAGTCCTTAAGTCAGATTCATGAAGGGGCGCCCCCACTCCCTTGGGTGGGGGGAAGGCTTCGGTTCTTCTCCGAAGTGTGGAAGGCCAGAATTCCCGACTCTTGGGTAAGATCCGTGGTAACCACGGGCTACAAGCTAGAGTTTCGGGAAGTCCCCCCTCCTCATTTTCAGGGGTCAAGTCTTCCAAGCGACCCATTAAAGAGGGCCTCTCTTGCAAAAGCATTGGATCGTCTCTTACTCCAAGGAGTAATCGTAGAAGTACCAACCCAGGAATGGGGTCTGGGATTCTACTCCAACCTTTTCATAATACCAAAGCCCAATGGCGACGTCAGGCCTATCTTGGACCTCAAACGCCTAAATCGCTTTCTAAACATTCAGACCTTTCGTATGGAGTGCATACGTTCGGTGGCAGCCAGCCTACATCAAGACGACTTTCTAGCATCTATAGACATAAAAGATGCGTATCTGCACGTGCCGATCTACATCACATCACAGGTTTCTTCGTTTTATGATACATCACCGCCATTACCAGTTCGTAGCCCTCCCTTTCGGGTTGGCAACAGCTCCGCGGGTATTCACAAAGGTGTTAGCCCCGGTGCTAGCCGTCCTAAGGACAGAAGGCATTTTAGTCTTGGCATACTTGGACGATCTTCTGGTTATCGACAGCTCAGCCTCCAACCTCAATCAGGCAGTAGGTCGCACAGTTCAGCATCTAGAGGAATTCGGATGGATTGTAAATCTAGAAAAATCGGTATTGAAACCCACAAGGCAGTTGGAATATCTAGGCCTTCGGCTAGATACAGACTGCCAGAGGATAATTTTACCTCAAGCAAAGATCAGATCAATAGCTCAAGCAGTTCAAATGATCTTAGGCAAGAAGAGGCCGACTATTCGCCTATGTATGCGACTGCTGGGGAAGATGGTGGCCGCCTTCGAGGCTGTGCCCTACGCCCAGATCCATACCAGATATCTTCAGGCAGCCATTCTCTCTGCTTGGAACAAGTCCATTCAGGCGTTAGATCGTCCGTTAGTGCTCTCCCCGAAGGTCCGGCGCAGCCTGTCTTGGTGGCTGGTCTCTCAAAATTTGTCAAAAGGGAAATCCTTTTGCCCCATCACGTGGAAGATAGTATCCACGGATGCCAGCCTGTTAGGTTGGGGGGCAGTTCTAGAAGAACAGACCCAGCAAGGGCTGTGGTCGGGGGCAGAGAAACTGCTTCCCATCAATATCTTGGAGATCAGAGCTGCTCGACTGGCCCTGATCGCCTGGACTCACCCCCTTCAGGGTCTGCCAGTAAGGATACAGTCCGACAACGCCACTGCGGTGGCATACGAAAACCACCAGGGGGGCACGAAGAGCCCAGCAGCCCAAAGAGAAGTAAACCTGATTTTCTCATGGGCCGAAGCCCATGTACCCTGCATCTCGGCGGTGTTCATCCCAGGGATAGACAATTCGCAAGCAGATTTTTTGAGTCGTCAACAGTTGCTCCCGGGGGAATGGTCGCTTCACCCCCAGGTATTCCAAGAGATTTGCCAAAGATTCGGAGTCCCAGACGTGGACATTATGGCAACGAGATCCAACAAAAAGTTGGACAAATTCATATCCCGAGCCAGGGATCCCTCGGCCTACGGGACCGATGCCTTGGTTTGCCCTTGGCACCAGTTTTCTCTTCTGTATGCGTTCCCTCCACTGCAGATGATTCCCCGCCTTCTACGGAGGATCCGGGTGGAGCGCAGGCCTGTGATCCTGGTGGCCCCAGCCTGCCCCAGGAGGGCTTGGTACGCACTCATCGTGAAGATGTCAGTCGGGGCGCCGTGGCCGCTCCCCCTGCGCCCAGATCAGCTGTCTCAAGGCCCAATCTGCCATCCTGCTTCACAGCAGCTAAATTTGACGGCTTGGCGGCTGAATCCCTAATTCTTAAGGGCAGAGGCCTCTCAGATCAGGTCATATCTACGTTGATTCAGGCTAGGAAACCGGTCTCCAGAAATATTTATTACAGAGTCTGGAGAACCTATGTGGAGTGGTGCGAGTCTCAAAAATGGCATCCTCGAAAGTTTTTTATTGACAGGATCTTGCGATTCCTCCAGGTTGGCGTTGACAAGGGGTTGGCTCTTAGTACTCTAAAGGGGCAGGTGTCGGCTTTATCAATATGGTTTCAAAGACCCTTGGCCACCCATTCGCTTATGAAAACCTTCTTGCAGGGGGTCTTGCATGTGAATCCCCCTATTAGAGCTCCCCTCTGCCCCTGGAATTTAAATCTGGTCTTGTCAGCTTTACAAAGGCAGCCGTTTGAACCTCTGACAGAAATCCCTCTTGTGCTACTAACCCGAAAGTTGGTTTTCTTGGTGGCTATGGCTTCAGCCAGAAGGGTTTCCGAGCTGGCAGCCTTGTCATGCAGGGAGCCATACCTTATTCTGCATAAGGACAGAGTTGTTCTGCGGCCTCAACCTTCTTTCCTTCCTAAGGTCATATCCAGTTTTCACTTGAATCAGGACCTAGTCCTACCTTCCTTCTTTCCTACTCCCCAGTCCAGAGAGGAAAGACGGCTTCATACTTTGGACGTGGTTCGAGCCATGAGGGTCTATCTCAAGGCTACAGAGAAGATTCGGAAAACAGATGTGCTTTTTGTTCTTCCGGATGGCCCCAAGAAGGGTCAGCCGGCTGCCAAGTCTTCCTTGGCTAGGTGGATTAAGCAGCTGATTTTTCAGGCCTATGGTCTGAAGCGCGTTCCACCTCCCTTATCAGTTAAAGCCCATTCTACGAGGGCCATGAGTGCCTCCTGGGCGGCACACCATCAGATCTCTATGGCACAGGTTTGCAAGGCGGCAACCTGGTCTTCCGTACATACGTTTACTAAATTTTATAAGTTGGACGTTGCAAAGGGTACGGACGCAGCTTTTGGGCAGGCGGTCCTACGGGCAGCAGTATAGAATCCTCTGGCCGGTTCACGCCCCCTTGTTTTTCTGTTGGTGGAGCCATGTTTTCTCCTGACAATGTTTTATTTGGCTATTCTTGGCCTTACGGTCTCCCTCCCTTCATAGAGCATTGCTTTAGGACATCCCAAGTGTAATGGCTATGCGCTCTGTGTCCCGTGATGTACGATAAAGAAAAAAGGATTTTTAATAAACAGCTTACCTGTAAAATCCTTTTCTTGAAGTACATCACGGGACACAGAGCTCCCACCCCTCTTTTGGGGAACATTGGGTAACCTCGGGAGAATTGCTTGCTACAAAACTGAAGCACTCCCAGTGGGAGGGGGTTATATAGGGAGGAAACTTCCTGTGAAATTGATTACACCAGTGTCCACACCTGAAAGTACCCATATAACCCAAGTGTAATGGCTATGCGCTCTGTGTCCCGTGATGTACTTCAAGAAAAGGATTTTACAGGTAAGCTGTTTATTAAAAATCCTTTTTTTTCTGCCTAGTCTCTCCTGAAAGGAAGGATATATAACCCTAGAAAAAAATAGGGTTTTCTATATAACCCTAGAAAAAAAAGGAAATTTACCCCTAGGGGCTTTGTTGCAGCACGATATATAAATATACAAATTGGTAAAAAAATATAAATTTATTGGAATAGATAGGTTTATAAAAAAAAAAGCCCCTAAACAAAAGAGAACTCAGAATATGATCTTTGATTAAAAAACAATCCATGAACAGATAAAGCAAACAAATTGATCACAAAGTGGTGACAATAACAATTCAAATTTAAACAGTACTGTATGCATATGAGCACTAAGTGCGAAAAAGCTCCTACGTGTTTCGACCTTCGTAGTAGCGTTCTTCAGGGAGCAAATATTTTTACGCAAACATAGGTTCTATGAAGAGAAAATATGCAAATCCATAAAAATGTAAACACAAACATAAAGACGACCTGCCCACCCCAACATAATGGTAAATGTAGGGGTGCATGGTGTCCTCCCATAGCAATATAAATAAGCAATAATGTACAAAATCAAATTGCCACTCACCAAGGCACATATCGAAAAGCAGACCGGGATCGGACACCGAGCCACACCATCAAGGGAAAAACTGGGTAACCGGGAAGGCAAACAGGGGAGAGTTGGAACAGGTCCCGGGGTCAGATGGAGAAACGACTCCAGGGAGGGAACCAAAGGCAAAACCACTAATGGGCCTACTGGAGGTCACACATGCGTGTCGTGGCCTGCACCACAGAGTGGGAAAAAAGGGGAGGGAGGCAGGGCGGGGGAGAGGAAAGGGAAGGCAAAGGGAAGGGGGAAAAGGCGGCCACAATCATGGTGAGGCAAACATGCCAGGGGGGAGAAACCAGATCCGACCCACCAGGGACAAGTGTGACCCAGCACACAGTGCGAGCGGGGGTGGGCGGAGGCGGGCCAAGTCGAATGTTACCCTCCTCGAGACGGGACAGGAGGCCCTGAAAACAAAATATATAGAACTAATAATAATATTTGAACAAGTGGTGATGTCACCGCAAATATTCTGTATATAAGAAAAGGTACATTTGCGCCTTTACACATGCATGCAATGGTCATGCGTGCATGTATGTGTGCGCACATATATCTATTTGGGAGAGTCTAACAGGGTACATAAGAAAGGAGAGAAAAGAGGAAGAAGAAAGAGGAAAGAGAAAAGAAAAAAGGATGGAAAAAATGGAATTGTGGTAGAGAATGCACATGTGAATGAACTAACATGAGTGAATGGTGACATATGGAGGATTAATATGTGTGATGTCTGACATAATACAAACTAATCATGATGAAAAAGGAACCAGTGAATGGAGTGTCGATGTGTGAAATGAGTATGTGAAATAGAAATAGGAAAAGGAGGGATGTAAACAGGGAAGTAAGGCTGTGAATATATGGTGCTCTGAGCATGGAAAAAAATACTATGATGTAAAACCAAGTGAAATGTTGATGGACTGGGAACATAAATTAAGAAGGAAAGTGATAAAGACACAATAGTGAAAAACATAAGACTGAAAAGATTAAAAGAACACACTATACGAGTGAAGCTGCAAAGTGACACAAATACAGGAAGGAAAAGTGAAACTGAAGGGAACATAAAAAGTGCAATGTACCTGGACTATCCTTTTGGATAGCAGGAGTGGGAAAAATCAGACGATAATGAGAAAATGATGAGACCAAACATTCCTGTTATAGAGAGCAGTCCTACAGTCCTCATCTGTTACAAAGACAGGTAAAATATGAATATGTAAAAAAAACATATATATATATATATATATATATATATATATATATATAACCCTAAGGTCAATGCTGCTGTGTCCGTCCATGAACTCAGAGAAATGGATTTTACGCTGAGTACAAAAATCCTATTTTTCCTTTACAACCCCTTTAAGTTATTTTAGGATCTTGTGCCTCTTGGTAGGAGTATTTAATCCTCTAACATTATATGTCATACATTTTATTGCTGTCATCTCATCTTTTTTCTATGCTGTTCACTATTGGCCTGTCTAATGCAAAAATGTATATATTTTTTCTCGTACCTCCCCTCCTCCCCCTTATGCCCATTACTGGCCTTAGAACCATTAGTGGCCCCACCTACCTCCCTCACCACTGGTTCTCTTATTTAGAGGTTTGATTCTGATCTTGCCATCCACCCCCCCCTGCTATAAGCGGGGGGAGTAGGAGGTGCCAGAGACCAAACATAGGGCCCCAGTTGGCCCCCGCACCCCCTTACCCCTCCCCCTACAATCAGGGGGGAAAAGGTGGGTCGGAGGCGCGGCATTTGGCCCAAGATACCAATTTTTAAATCCCCCCACTCCCGACCCCGCCTGCCAACACCCCCCTTCTTTTTTTTTCCTCTTTTTTTTTCCTAGTGTTTTAACACTAGGTTTATTCCCAGGTCTTTATTGGCCTAGTTCTTAACCGCTTAACGACCGCCGCAACCGCATATACGTCGACAGAATGGCACGTACAGGCAAACCCACGTACCTGTACGTGCCTGCCTTCTCGCAGGTGGGGGTCCGATCGGAACCCCCCCGGTGCTTGCGGTGGTCGGTATTACTGCAGGAGCGATCCGGGATGAGGTGGCGGCTATTCATTTCTAGCCACCCCCTTGCAATCGCTCCCAGCGAATCGGCTTCCTCCTCCGCCCTCCTCTGCCTGTGTAATGTAAACACAGGCAGAGGAAGTGATGTCATCTCTCCTCCCGCCGGTATTTTCGTCCGGCGAGAGGAGAGGAGACATCACACAGTAAGTTGCACAACACTACACTGACACACTGTACACATAGGCACACAAATCCCCCCCCAATCACCCCCCCATCCCCCTGTCACAGTGTCACTAATAGCAGTGATCATTTATTTACTGATCACTGCATTTAGTGTCAGTGTGACAGTTAAAAGTGTCAGGCAGTTAGTGTTAGGTCCAGGGTAACCCCCTACCCCCCCAATAAAGGTTTTAACCCCTTGATCACCCCCCTAGTTAACCCCCCTTATTGCCAGCGTCACTAAGCGATTGTTTTTCTGATCGCTGTATTAGTGTCACTGGTGCCGCTAGGTAGCTAGTTATTTTTTGAGGTTCGCCCGCCAGGTTTTTATAGCGTTAGGTACCCCCATAAATTTTCTAATAAAGGTTTTAACCCCTGATTGCCCCTAGAGTTAACCCTTTCACCAGTGATCACCATATAAGTGCCACTGGTGACGCTGGTTAGCCAGTTAGTTATTTAGGTTCGCCGCCTGGTTTTTATAAAGCGTTAGGTACCCCCATATATTACCTAACAAAGGTTTTAACCCCCTGATTGCCCCCTAGTTAACCCTTTTACCAGTGATCACCGTATAAGTGTTATGGTTGACACTGGTTAGTTAATTTTCTGTTTATAGCATCAGGGCACCTGCCGTATATATAACCCAATAAAGGTTTAACCACCTGATTGCCCGGCGGGTGATATCAATTACATTTTAGTGTCGGTTAGGGTCTGCGTCGCCCCAGGTTAGTGCCAGTAATGCTTACACCCACGCGCAAAGCATACACCCCCCTTAGTGGTATAGTACCAGAATGGATCGATACCTGATCTGATCAGATCTATACTAGCGTACCCATCATTAGAAGTGGATGGATGAAGGGAGGTATTTTAATGGTGGGCATACCCACCGATCAATCTTTTTTTCGTTCAGCCAACAGGCTGCATGAAAAAAAAGATTATAATACCAATTTGTCCAACAAGAACCATCAATGTACTGGTATGTTGCTGGACTTTGAATGGTTATACCAGAATGATGCCTGCAGGTTTAGGTATCATCTTGGTATCATTCTTTTCAGCCAGCGGTCGGCTTTCATGTAAAAGCAGTCCTAGCAGGTAATTGGGAGGGAATGTCCCCCCCCCCCCCCTGAATATAAACAGTGCCATTGGGAAAGCATTTTATCACACCAATCTTGGGCTTTGAGGGCAGAGGAAAGACCCCATTTAAAAAAGAAAAAAAAGAGTACCTTTCACTAACTATTGCTATTATAAGGGATATTTACATTCCCTGAGATAACAATAAAAATGGTACAAAATAAATAAAATGGAAGGAACGGTTTACAAATAAAACAAAAAAAAGCAAAATAAATATACAAAAATAAATACAAATAAATCCCTGTCCCCCCTTGCACTTGCGCAAAGGCGAACGCAAGCGTCGGTCTGGAGTCATATGTAAACAGCAATTGTACCATGCATGTGAGGTATCGCCGCGAAGGGCAGATCGAGGGCGGTAATTTTAGCAGTAGACCTCCTCTGTAAATCTAATGTGGTAACCTGTAAAGGCTTTTAAAGGCTTTTAAAAATGTATGTAGTTTGTTGCCACTGCGCGTTTGTGAACAGTTTTAAAGTATGTCATGTTTGGTATCCATGTACTTGGCCTAAGATCATCTTTTTTATTTCATCAATAATTTGGGCAATATAGTGGGTTTTAGTGCTTTAAAATAAAAAAAAGTGTATTTTCCCCAAAAAATGCGTTTGAAAAATTGCTGCGCAGATACTGTGTGGAAAAAAAATGCAACACCCACCATTTTAATCTGTAGGGCCTTTGCTTAAAAAAATATATATAATGTTAACTTAACTTTCTTGCAAAAAAAAATATATATGTTTTTATGTAAAAAAAACTGTGTCAGAAAGGGCTTTGTCTTCAAGTGGTTAAAAGAGTGGGTGATGTGCGACATAAGCTTCTAAATGGTGTGCATAAAATGCCAGGACAATTCAAAACCCCCCAAAATGACCCCATTTTGGAAAGTAGACACCCCAAGCTATTTGCTGAGAGGCATGTCGAGTCCATGGAATATTTTATATTTTGACACAAGTTGCGGGAAAAAAAATTTTTTATTTTTATTTTTTGCGCAAAGTTGTCACTAAATGATATATTGCTCAAACATGCCATGGGCATATGTGGAATTACACCCCAAAATACCAGGCATACCACATGTGTGAGACTTTTTGGTAGCCTAGCCGCGTACGGGACCCCAAAAACCAATCACCGCCTTTGGGCTTTCTAAGGGTGTACATTTTTGATTTCACTCCTCACCACCTATCACAGTTTCAGAGGCCATGGAATGCCCAGATGGCACAACCCCACCCTCCTAAAGGACCCAATTTTGGAAAGTAGACACCCCAAGCTATTTACTGAGAGGTATGGTGAGTATTTTGCAGATCTCATTTTTTGTCAGAAAGTTTAGAAAATAATATATATATATTTTTTTACTTCATTTTCAAAAACAAATGAGAGCTGTAAAATATTTACTTTGCCTCTCAGCAAATAGCTTGGGGTGTCTACTTTCCAAAATGGGGTGATTTGGGGGGGGGGGGGTTATGCTATTTTGGCATTTTATGGCCTTCGAAACTGTGATAAGTAGTCAGGAGTGAAATCCAAAATTTGTGCCCTTAGAAATGCTGAAGGCAGTGCTTGGTTTTTGGGGCCCGTACACGGCTAGGCTCCCAAAAAGTCCCAAACATGTGGTATCCCCGTACTCAGGAGAAGCAGCAGAATGTATTCTGGGGTGCAATTCCACATATAACCATGGCATGTGTGAGCAATATATCTTTTTTTTTGTCATTATTCAATCACTTGGGACATAAAAAAATAAATAAAAATAATGGACTCAACATGCCTCTCAACAGTTTCCTTAGAGTGTCTACTTTCCAAAATGGAGTCATTTGGGGGGGGGGGGGGGTTGTACTGCCCTGCCATTTTAGCACCTCAAGAAATGAGATAGGCAGTCATAAATTAAAAGCTGTGTAAATTCCAGAAAATGTACCCTAGTTGTAGACGCTATAACTTTTGCGAAAACCAATAAATATACGCTTATTGTGATTTTTTTTTTTTACTAAAGACATGTGGCTGAATACATTTTGGCCTAAATGTTTGACTAAAATTTAGTTTATTCGATTTTTCTTATAACAAAAAGTAGAAAATATAATTTGTTTTCCAAATTTTTGGTCTTTTTCCGTTTATATCGCAAAAAATTAAAATCGCAGAGGCAATCAAATACCATCAAAAGAAAGCTCTATTTGTGGGAAGAAAAGGACGCAAATTTTGTTTCTGTATAACATTGCATGACCACGCAATTACCAGTTAAAGCAGCGCAGTGCCAAATTGTAAAAACACCTTTGGTCCTTTAGCTGCATATTGGTCTGGGGCTTAAGTGGTTAATGTCCTCTTTATTTTATGTCTCGTTTTCTTTCTCTGTCCAACCTGGCAGGGGTGGCACCTGCAGATCTATTTTTTTACAGAATCTTGCTAGTTTTTCCGGGAATTTTAGTTGGCTGATTTTCCTTCTTTCTGAACTATCAGACAGGCTGGGAACCCCCAGTTGTACTTGATGTTCTGTATCCGCATTTGCTCCAAGAGAGGTTTCAGGAGTCGCCGCCTTGCTAATGTTTCTGGTGCCAAGTCTGTGAAAATGTGTAACTCAATCCCCTGGAATTGGATAGGAGGTTTTCCCCTTAGTTTCGTCCAAATTTCTGCTTTAACTTTGTAATGCTGGAACCTCACTATTATATCTCTTGGCCAATCAGTTTCTCCATTCTTTGGTTTTCCAACGCAGTGTACTCACTCAATTTTAAGGGAATCCTCTGCTCCTTTATCCAACAAGGTATTACATTTTATATTCATAATTTTCCTCAGGTCTTCTCCTCTTTCCTCTAGGAGAGAACAGATTCTCATGTTTTGTCTTCTATTGCGATTTTCTTGATCTTCTAATCGATATAGTATATTTCTCTGGTTTTGTTGTTAGAAAGTTCACTTACCAAGGCCGAGATGCTGAGGGTGGCTCACCTTTGCGACCTGATGCGATCTGCCCCCTGGAATGGGAACAGAGGGACAGACGCACCGGGAGGCACTGGTACCAGCGGGAAGATGAAAGTCAGGTGTGTGGAGCAGGTACAGGCAGGTCACCAGCTGGAAGGCTGCAGCAGATGAAGCAGAAGGTAGTCCGTGCATAAAGGTATATCACAGGAATCAGGTAATTCGTAGGTCAGGGTAGGACTGGAAACAGGTCCGGATAACAAGCGGTGGACAGGGGTTATAGAGACAGCGATAGTCCAAGTTCAGGCCGGAGGTCAAGGGCAGAAGAAGAAAGCAGCAGTCCAAAAAACGAAGCCAAGGGTCAAGTATCACAGGAATCCAAACAGGTAGTTTTAGCAGACAACACAGAAGCTGTTTACAAACCAGCAACCAGAGAGGAGGAAGGGGCTGGTTCAAATAGGCCGCTCAGGCCACTGATTGGCCGAGAGTGGGACGAGCCCACTCTCGTTTTGACTTGCTCCTTTAATTTTCTTAATTCCTGGTCCTGTTTATCTGCTCTCTCCTCCGACCCTTGTCAGGAGGTGTCCTAAGTCAGTTCTTAGTATGTTAATTTCTGCCTTAATTGCGTTATCCAATCTCATTAATATCTCGCTAATTTCTCTCTTTATTGGAATTTGTGCATCTGCCCGTTCATTTTACTAGTTTCCAATTCACTTTCTGTTCCTAGATTGTCTTTAGATTGATCTGATACACACCCTCCTTTTTTTTTTACTGTACTCTTTTTTTATTTATTTTTTATCCTGCTGTTGTTTATTCAATCCTGGGCTTTTTGGACTTGCCTCCTGAGTCATATACTTTTTAATTGTGCTGCTTGCTGCACTGTTTTTGGGGGGTTTGGGAGCCATGCCTTTTGTGGTTTTACTCGTGGTCTTACTCATGTTATTTTTGTTGGTCGCTCTTATTGGCTTCCCCAGTTTTAAAATCCGGTGGTTGCCTCTGTGCTTCAGAAAAAAAATTGATATACTTATAGACAGATCTATCGTCCAGCCAGCTTTCAGACTTGTCAGGGTATGAGCAGCTGCTATGTGCTCCTTTTAGATAAGCCTATAGCAGTTCAACTTTTACAACTAATTCAGATTTTTTCAAATGTTCTTATAGTGCACTACCTTAGTGCAGATACCCACTGTTACAAGCAGGTAGGTGTGTGTAAAACAGATTCAGGCAGATACAGGTGCCATTCAGGTGCAATCCTATTTAAACAGGCAGGTTAGTGCTCTGTAGTCGGGTATATGAACCAAGAGGGAAGTACTCCTGCGGGTATGTATAGTGTCCAGAATGTATACCGGTCGTTATGTAATTTACACAAACATACAGAAAATCTTCACTGCCTAAGAAAGGTACCTTCATCTCCTGTAATACCTGACATATTTATACAGGATGAGCCATTACATCTATCAGGAGTGGCAGCCTCTCCTGTGGTGCCTATGCCTGCATATGTCACTGAGGACACTTTGAAGGAAGAATTAAAAGGAAGAACAGCTTAAAAGGAAGAATTGCTACGTTAATCGCAAAGTTCTCAGAAAAGGACAAAAAGTGAAGCAGAGCTCCTCCTGTTCTTTTAGATCTCATTGAAGAAAGGTCTGTGGAGGATGAGGCCCCCTCAGGGGATAAGGACCCAGAGGGATCAGGAATATCAGAAGAACCTTTTTCTGCTTCCAAGGTTTCAAAGTTACAGGTGCTATATTATTCTGAAACGGTACGTTGTACATTCAGATTACCCTCTGCGGAGTTAACTGAATCGCCTGTCTCCTCTCTGGGTTCATTAAAATCTCCTCAGGCTGCTTGTGCTTATTCAATTCATCCTTTATTGCAGAATCTGATTTATGCAGATTGAAAACACCCAGATAAGCATTTTTTCTCCTCCTAGGAAGTTTGACGTTCTTTATCCTAAGGAGGAAATGTTTACCAAGAAGTAGAGTCTGCCTTCTGTGGACACAGCTATTTCTTGAGTAAATAAAAGCCTAACTTGTCCGTTGGACAATGCCCAGGTATTTAAAGATCCTTCTGAGAAGAAGAATCTTTACTAAAATCTTCCTTCCTCCTCGCAAGCACAGTAACCCAACCTGCTGTAGCGGCGATTGGTATGTGTCAGGTCTTAAAGGACCAGGTGAAACAGGAGATGAAAGATCTGACTTGGAAACAGATCAAATTTTGAGAGAATATTTCCTAGAGCCTTATATTTTACAGTGGATGCCATTAGAGATTCTATCCAACAGGCGTCTCGCCTCACGCTCCAGCTGGTGCATATGCACAGAGTTCTTTGGCTAAGGCATTGGTCAGTAGAAGCCCCATGTAAAAAGCTTTTGGCCAGTTTCCCCTTCCATGGCAAACATCTCTTTGGGGATGATTTGGAAAGGTATATCCAAAAAATATCGAGTAGTAAAACTACCCTTCTGCCAGAGAAGAAGAAAAACATGCTTCCTTGTTTTAAGTGTTCTCTCTCCCCGTCTCCTGGTAGATCTACCTCCAGCCAGTGGCGACGGCATTTTCAGCCAGCCACAAAGGCTAAAGACCAGGCCCAGAAAAAGGTACTAGCCCCTCTTTGGCAAATCTGAGGGCACAGCGCATAGCGGTAACAGCCTACCTAAAAATCTACTTGTGATAGATCAGTCAGTGGCAGGATTAGATCACGCTCACCACAATAAAATACCTGGAGCATTTGGGATGGATTGTAAACCTACAAAAATCCTATCTACAAGCCCAAAGAAGGATAGAGTATTTGGACATGATCATAGACACAGCCCAAAGCAGGGTATTCCTGCCTAAACCAAGTCTCTAAAGGACCTGATCCACAAGGTCAAGGCAAAAAATAAACCGTCTATTCGCCTTAGCATGAGTCTATTATAGAGAAGAGGGTGGCCTCCTTTGAAGCTGTCCCTTACGCCCAGTTTCATTCGAGGCTACTTCAAGGCATTATTTTAGCTGCCTGGAACAGGAAGATCCAAGCTCTGCATTTACCCTTGCGCCTGTCTCCGCAAGTGTGCCAAAGCTTCAGTTGGTAGTTAAAAACCAAGGACTTGCGTAAAGGAAAATCATTTATCCCAGTCACCTGGAAGGTGGTGTCGATGGATGTCAGCCTAATGGGAAACTGGGCCAAGACCAAAAAGAACCTGGCCATCAACTTACAGGGCCACCCTTCAATCCGACAATGCTACTGCTACCAAGGAGGCAC
Organism: Rana kukunoris; assembly: GCA_029574335.1. Classification (NCBI taxonomy): domain Eukaryota; kingdom Metazoa; phylum Chordata; class Amphibia; order Anura; family Ranidae; genus Rana; species Rana kukunoris. Next base: position 403,953,756 of record CM056050.1, read on the forward strand.
TCGCAGTCAGTCAGCTCAGAAAGAGGTGAATCAGATTTTGACATGGGCAAAAGATCATGTTTCTTGACTCTCCGCAATCTTCATTCTAGGGGTAGAAAACTGGCAAGCGGACTATCTGAGTCGCCAGCAGCTGTCACCAGGAGAGTGGTCTCTCCACCCCGATGTTTTTCAGGCCATATGTCAGAAATGTAGACCTGCTAGCTTCCAGGTTCAACAGGAAGTTGGACAACTTTTTATCTAGGACGAAAGAGCCTCTAGCCTATGGATCGGATGCTCTAATAATTCCCTGGAATCAGTTCTCACTGATCTATGCATTTCCTCTGATCGCTCTCTTACAAAGGCTACTGTGCAGGATCAAGAAGGAAGCAATTCCAGTAATTTTAGTGGCACCAAATTCGCCCAGAAGGCCCTCCTTCCATAGTTCAGGCTTTCATTCAGGGGGTACTGTGGATCAATCCACCAGTCAAGTATCCCTTGTGCCCCTGTGTTTTGAATTTGGTATTGTCAGTGTTGCAAAGGCAACCTTTTGAACCTATTCGTCATATTCCTTTTCTTGTAAAGAGCCTTATTTAATTTGTAACAAGGACAAGATTGTTCTATGTCCCCATCTGACCTTTTTTTCCAAAGTGGTGTCGCCATTTCATTTGAATCAAGATACTGTTTTGCCTTCTTTTTTTTTCTGATCCGCGGACAGCGGATGAAAGATTATTGCACTCTCTAGATGTAGTGAGGGCAGTAAAAGTCTCTCTATCTGCAGGCAACCGCTCAGATACATAAAACAGATGTTCCTCTTTCGTTCATGGACGGACACAGCCTTAATCTTGACTTAGTGGGTGTTAGCCTTCCTAGTAAGAGTTGACTAGGCAGAAACTTATATAAAAGGTTAACTTATCATACACACCCTATAGCCCCGCCCAGGGTTGGGCCTTCTGGGTATAACTCCTCTCTCTGCATCTCGCAGATCATTTTTTTTCTGCCTAGTTTCAGGAGAAGACATGTCTCCCTTCAAGCCCATGGCTTGAAGGCTGTTAGTTCAAGATGCTGGATTTTTTTTTTTTTTTTCCTGCGATCTTCGATCAACTGCCGACTGGGCGACAGGCTGGATCCTGGATCCTTGTATTCATTCCAGTTTCGGTCATCGAGCTTGTGCCGACCGTAGCTGCGCGCTGGGTCGTCCACGACATGCCCGTCGCTCTACGGGTGGCCGGTGAGCTATATGCTCCAGGGCTTGCATAAAGACCGGTCTGCAGGGCTGAGTCGCAGTAGCCTGGACGACCGTCATCTCCGTTACCATGCAGAAGTTGCACTGTCCAGAATCCTCCAGCATAAAACCACAGGAGGGTAAGTACTACTACCTTTCTTCAGCAAGAAAACAGAGCTGGGCATCCCTGGAGAGGTGAGAAAGGGCTCTATATTTCCCTTCTCCCCTCCTTCCCCTTCCCTTCTCCCTAAACTGCTGAGATGGGGATTCCCCTGGGGGAGCTCCACTTGAGAATCAAAATAAAGTATAAGTGCATAGATATTGCTTACTGTGTGTCTGGTGTGACCATGCTGGATTGTTTGTCAGCCATTTTCTTGTAGCCACTGTTGGCCTCTACCCAGAGCTCGGCGGCCATGCTTCTGGGGTCTATATACACTATGGCGGCCATTTTCTTGTAGCCAATGCAAGTATACAGCACTGGCGGCCATGCTTTTGGGCCCTCAGTATGCTTGATCTCTAGCGTCTGAGCAGACACACGCTGCTGACTAGCAAACTAGCTGATAAGGACAGCAACTTGTAGATAGCAGTCATTCAGCAGACTGACAGTTATATTCAGTGGACAAGAAGCAACTCAGCTAAAATGGTTCCAGGGTGGTGAGTCCTCTGGGGGGGTACCCCTCATCTCTGCTGCAGTTAGGAGGGTGGGTTATCCACCTTGCTTGGAATCCCTGTGTCAAGCATGTGGGCAGCATGGCGTCAGAAGCAGACGTTTTTCTTTTCCCTGAAACCCCTGAGCTGGCAATTGATGCCCCTGTACCTGATGTATCGGTGGATGTTATGTCGGCAATCCTAGATGCCAAGATGGAATCAGCTCGTGGAAAGAACGGGGGCTACAAAGTGCCTCCTCCCCCCGCCATCTTCTGGGGATAACTCAGATACGGAGCCAGGTATAGCTACCACTCAGGACCCTGACTCTGAGATATCTGACGGTGCAGACCTAGAGCGACCAGACAATGAGGATGACGCTGGATCCAGGTCAGATCGCGAGAAGGCTCTGGTAAGTGACCTTATCAGTGCAGTGCGAGATACCCTAAAGATAGAGGGGTCTGTAGAAGCAACAGAAGCGCCGGTCCCCTTTGGGTTCCGTAAGACGACCCGCACTGCTAAAGTGTTCCCTTGTGTTTTTTATTTAGAAAAACTTTTATACATGGCATGGGATAGACCACAAAAAGGCTTTTTTTGTACCAAAAAACCTAGCGGTACGTTACCCACTCGAGGAGAGTTTCTTAAAGAAATGTACCTCGCCCCCCCTGGTGGACCCTCCTGTGTCCAGACTAAACAAGTTTACCACCCTTCCGGTGGAGGGGGCTCCTACCTTCAAGGACCCGGCGGACAAAAAGGCAGAGTCGATATCCCATAACCTATACACTGTAGTAGGTTCAGCGGTGCGCCCAACCATAGTTGGGGCGCCGGTGTCCCAGACGCTCACAGAGTGGGCAAAGTTACTGCTCAATGGGTTACAAACACATCACGCTTCCACCCACGAGGAAGCCCTAGCAGAACAACTGGTACAGGGCCTAAAATTCGTGTGACTCAGCCTTGGACTATTCCTCTGCTGGCCAGAGCCTCTGCTCAGGCTGTGTTACGCCATCTACTGTGGTTGAAGAATTGGTCAGACCAAGCTTCCAAGAAGGCCCTAATGGACCTGCCCTTTAAAGGTGATAGATTCTTTGGAGTTTGCCTGCATGACATTATTAAGGATGCCACAGGTGGTAAGAGCACCTTGCTCCCACAGACCTATAAGGGGAAGGAGCCACGTCGGCGACAAGGGGCCCTTCTTTACCGCACCCAATAGTTTTTTTCACCCGCCCAATGCTGCGGGAAAACCACAGGCCAATAAAGCGCCTGCTCAGGGACAGAGACCACGCCCGCATGAAGGTGCGCCCCCACCCACCCCTTAGGTGGGGGGGCGTCTTCGCAAATTCGTGACCCGATGGACATCTCGGATCCCCGACCGGTGGGTTCGCGAGGTGGTCTCATCAGGGTACAAGATAGAGCTCCTATCTTGCCCACCAAACAGATTTTTACCCTCCAACCTCCAGCTACTACTGGCTTGTCATACCTGCTGGAACGCAGGGTGGTTATCCCTGTCCTAGAACAGGATCGGTTTCTGGGGTTTTACTCCAATCTGTTCATTGTACCAAAGAAGGAGGGCGTTTGTCCTATCCTGGACCTCAGGGCCCTCAATTGCTTTGTGAAGGTATAAGGATTCCGGATGGCATCAATCCACTCTGCCGTTACTACCCTCCAGCCAGGGGACTTTCTGGCATCCTTGGACATCAGGGATGCCCATCTACATGTCCCCATATGCACAAAGCATCAGAAACTTCTGCACTTTGCGGCCGGGGAAGACCACTATTAATTTGTGGTTCTCCCCTTTGGCCTGGCATAAGCACCAAGGGTGTTTACCAAGGTGATTGCCCCGATTCTCGCCCTACTAAGACAACGTAGCATCGCTGTTGTGAGCTACTTGGACGACCTGCTTCTGAGGGCCGCTTCAGCCTCAGAATTAGAGGTGAGCGTGTCTATAACATCAGACCCTCAGACACTTGGGTGGCTACTGAACATTCAAAGTCTGTAATAACGACTCAACGCCTAGTGTATCTGGGATTGATTCTGGACTCCTCAGAGCCAAAGGTTTGCTTCCCTGTGGAAAAGTTGCAGACCCTTAGGGCTGCGGTGCGGTAGTTGCCATCCCAGAAGGGTCGTCACTGACCTCACCGGCATTTCTGTCCGGGAAGTCGTTCCTTCCTTATCACTGGATAGTCATCACGACAGACGCCAGCCTTCCCGGTGGGGGAGTCTGGGGGGTTCAGTCAACCCAGGGTCGTGGTCTCCAGAGGATTCCCATTTGCCGATCAAGGTCCTGGAACTTCGGGCGATCAGGTTGTGCCTCCCCACATGGTCTCAGAGGCTACGAGGACATCCAGTCAGGATCCAGTCAGATAACGCCACGGCGGTGGCATATGTCAACCATCAAGGAGGAACAAGTAGCTCGGCTGCAGCATCAGAAGTCGCTCACATCCTAAGGTGGACAGAAAGGAGCATACCGGGACACTCGGCCATATACATTCCGGGTGTGGAAAACTGGCAGGTGGACTACCTGTGTTGCCAGATGCTGGACCAAGGAGAATGGTCTCTGCACCCAGAGGTGCCCAGCTCCTTTGCCCAACATGGGACACGCCAGACATAGATCTTCTGGTGTCTTGACTCAATCTGAAGGTATTGAGGTTTGTGGCCAGGTCAGGAGACCCATGGCCAGATGGGACAGATGCGTTAGTGGCACCGTGGTGTCAGTACTGGCTAATCTATGCCTTTCCTCCTCTAAAGCTCCTGCATCTTCTGCTTCACAGAGTGGAGGCAGGCGGGATTCCTATGATCCTAATTGCTCCGGTATGGCCTCAGTGTCCTTGGCACGTCGATCTAGTGCGGCTAGTAGCAGACGTCCCTTGGCGTCTACTGCTGTGAGAGGACCTGCTGTGACAAGGTCCCATACTGCATCCTGCTTTAGTCGCTAGCTTAACGGCATGGCTATTGAAAGCCAGGTACTAAGAGACCGGGGGCCTGTCGGATTCTGTGATTCCTACCATAAGGAAGGCTAGGAAGTTATCCTCTAGGAGGATTTATTATCGCACTTGGAGAGCTTACTTAGCCCTTTGCAAAGAAATGAAGTGGAATCCACTGACTTATTTGGTTAAGGGACAGATATCTGCCCTGGCTGTTTTCTTTTGGCGACTCACTCTCTAGTGAGAACATTTCTACCTTGCCATCTACCACTATGAGAGGATCTGCTGTCACAAGGTCCCATAGGTCATCCTGCTTTACAGTCAATGGCTTAACGCCATGACCTCTAGGTGCCTCAGAACCACTGTGTGAGAACATTAGGGAAGTTCCCTTGTTGACACTTTCTCAGAAAGTGGTCCTTTTGGTGGCTGTTATGTCGGCTAAGACAGGTTCTGAGCTGACAGCCTTGTCATGAAAGGCTCCCTATCTGATCTTCCACAAGGATAAGATGGCGCTGCGTTTGCAGCCTTAGATTCTTCCTAAGGTCATTTTGACCTTCCATCCCAAGGAAGATATTATACTGCCATACTTGTGTCCTCATCTGTCGAATCCTAAGGAGACGACGTGGCATTCCTCGGACGCTGTCCGAGCTCCGAGAATATACTTGTCTGTTACTGCTCCGTTCCGGAGTTCAGACTCACTGTTTCTGTAGCTGGTCCCAAGAAGGGCCCAGCGGTCTCATCGGCCACCATTTCGAGGTGGACCCAACAGATCCTGATCAGGCTTACGCCTTAAAGGGTTGGGCGCCTCCCTATCACGATACGTTCAACCAGGGCAATGGTGCCTCTTGGGGTTGCTGACATCGAGTGTCTGTTTCCCAGGTGTGTAAGGCGGCCACCTGGTCGCCCGGTCACACTTTAACTAAACATACAAGTTGATGTGAGTGCACCTTCGGATGCTTCTTCGGCCGTAACGTTTTGCTGTTTAGAGTTACAACTCCTCAGTTGAGGTGTTGAGCTGTTTTTGGGTGAAGTTTAATTTTTTTGCTCTTCCCACCCCTCAATTTTTTGACACTGCTTTGAGACGTCCCACTAAGTCGAGATTAAGTCTGTGTCCGTCCATGAACGAAAGAGAAAATAGGATTTTATGCTCACCGTAAAATCTCTTTCTCCTTTTTATGTTTTTTTTTCTACTTTTTGAGGGGCGGTTATACCCAGAGGTCCCGCCCCCTGGTCGGTGCTATAGCGTGTGTATGATAAGTTAACCTTTTATATAAGTTTCTACCTTGTCAACTCCTAAAGAAGGCTAATACCCACTAAGTCAAGATTAAGGCTGTGTCTGTCCATGAAATCCTATTTTTGTTTATTTTGCCAGATGGTCCTAAGAAAGGACAAGCAGCATCAAAATCCACAATTTCTCGGTGGATTTGACAAGTAATTATTCAAGCTTATGGTTTAAGGAACAAGATTCCTCCTTTTTCTCTTAAGGTGCACTCGACCAGAGCTATGAGCGCTTTGTGGGCAGTGCATCACCAGGCTTCAATGGCTCAGATCTGTAAAGCTGCAACTTGGTCTAAAGTCCATACATTTTACCAAATTCTATCAAATAGATGTAAGAGGACGTGATGATTCTGCCTTTGGACGTAGTGTGCTGCAGGCAGTGGTCTAGGGCTTCTTGTCCATTAACAGCCTGCTTGGATCTGTGTCTTCTACCCTTCATTGAGCATTGCTCTGGGACATTCCACTATGTAATAAATAGAGGCTCTGTGTCCCGTGGTGTACAAAAAAGAAAATAGTATTTTTAATAACAGCTTACCTGTAAAATCCTTTTCTTGGAGTACACCACGGGACACAGAGGTCCCCCCCCCCCTTTCTTATGGGAACCTTACTGCTTTTCTACTTCCCTTTGGTGAGGGGTTTTATGGAGGGGAAATTGTCTTCATTGATTGTGCCAGTGTCTAATTATCTCTAGTGACCATACAACCCACTATGTAATGAATAGAGGCTCTTTGTCCCATGGTGTACTCCAAGAAAAGGATTTTACAGGTAAGCTGTTATTAAAAATCCTATTTTCTTGCTGTCTTGGCTGCCATTCTTGTGGATGAGTCCACACACGGGGGTTGCCATTGCACACAATGGTTTGCCATAGCGCGTGCAGGTCTAAAGCTGTGCTGGTCGGCCACGGTGCACGTAGCTTCACCACACAGAACGTTGTGCGCAAATAAAGTAATTTAACCACTTCAATACCGGGCTTTTATACTACCTCCATACCGGGCCTATTCTGACACTTCTCTCCTACATGTAATAATCATCATTCTTTTGCTAGAAAATTACGCAGTACCCCCAAACATTATATATGTTTTTTTAGCAGACACCCTAGGGAATAAAACAATGGTCATTGCAACGTTTTATCTCGCACGGTATTTACGCAATCAATTTTCAAACGCCTTTTTTTGTAAAAAAAAAATGTTTCATGAATTAAAAAAATAACAAAACAGTAAAGTTAGCCCAATTTTTTTGTATTATGTGGAAGATTACGTTACACTGAGTAAAAAGATACCCAACATGTCACACTTTAATTATGCGCACACTCATGGAATGGCGCCAAACTTCGGTACTTAAAAATCTCCATAGGCAACACTTTATTTATTTTTTTACAGGTTACCAGTTTAGATTTACAGAGGAGATCTAGTGCTAGATTAGTTGCTGGCACTCTAACGCACGTGGTGATACCTCACTTATGTGGTTTAAACGGCGTTTACTTATGTCGGCGGGACTAACGCGTGCGTTCGCTTCTGCACGCGAGCTATCGGGGACAGGGGCGTTTAAATATTTTTTTTTATCTTTTATTTATTTTTACACTTTAAAAAAAAAAAAATTTCCACTTTTATTTCTATTACAAGGAATGTAAACATCCCTTGTAATAGGAAATGTCTGTTACAGGTCCTCTTTAAGGAGAGATGCGGGATCAGTAAGACCTCACATCTCTCCTCCAGGCTGGAAACCATGAGATTGGTGAAAAAAAATTCACCGATCTCATGAATGGTTTCTTACAGCCACAATCGCGGCTTTGTTTACTTACGGGGACCCGGGCGTGATGTCATCACATCGCGCCTGGGTCTTTCCGACGGTCATAGAGATGACTGGTGACCATCTGGTCACCAGTCATCTCTATGCTTCCTGCCGACGCCGGACGATTCGTTCTCCGGGCTCCCGAAGGCACGGGAGAGCCCGGAGAAGCACCGGATGGCGGCGGGAGGGAGGGGGATGTCCCCTCCCGCGGCCTGTAAGAACGATCAAGCGGTGGAACTGCCGCTATGATCATTCTTATGTCGTGCAGAATCGCCGGCTGAAGAAGAGGATATCTGGATGATGCCTCTGGCTGCAGGCATCATTCAGATATTCACCCACATAGCCCAGGCCGTCAATTGGCGGCCACTTAGGATGGAAGATCCCATCTCTGGCCATCAATTGTCAATGGTCGGGTATTGAAGTGGTTAAAACCTCATATTTTTTGTAGCCATAATTAAAATATGATCACATATTAACTTATTGTACATCTCCATTTTGGTGGTCGATCAAATGAAATTCTGGTTATATAGTGGCTAAAGGGGCATGGGATTTAAGAACCACCAGAAAATATCTGAAACTGTACAGAAAAATATAAAAATACACTATCAGAAAAAATACAGATATATTCTGTGTATTTATATTCTTAAGCATACATGTACATAATTTTCCATTGTACACCCATTCCAAAGCTTACCCCGGCAAGCCCCCATGCAATCACCACTAGGAACAACACCACCGTAGAGAGTAGGCACTATTCAATTATAGAGGACACAAAACGACCAGGCTAACAACAAAGAGGAATAATTTAAGAGGAGAGATAGCTACTGTATGGATTTAAACAAAAAAATGACAGGGTACAACAGCACCATAATGCATACAGCATTGGTGCATAAAAGACCACCCTGGTATTTTTTTAGATATACATAGGATTTACTTACTTAAAGAACAATATACAAAGTGAGCACTAGAGGGCACCTGCATATGGGACAACAAGTATTCGGACAAAATGGATTTGTTTTGCTGAGGCATACATAAACCGGGAAGAAAAAGAATGCACCAAATTCTCAATATCATCTCCTATTTTTTTCAAATATTTTATTTATTCATAGGACACAGTCAAGGATATACAACTGTGCAAACCCCCCCCCCCCCCAAAAAAAAAAAAAGAAGCATAACACAACATTGAAATTAAACATCACAGATTAGAACACAGCATTAATTCAGAATGGCAGTGTATTGGGTCGCCATCTAGAGTGTCTCTCCTATTCCGCAATAATGATGCTAGAGACAGTGTGTTAACTCCTGGTGTACTTAACGTATAAAGAACAGCGAACCAGGTATGCTGCCCCATCTGTAGTCCTGGACACGTCCTAATAAATCTCTATAGCGTTATATATTAAAGAGAGGTTTTGGATCCCAGGAACCCGGTTCCAAGGAACCAGAAAGAAAAAAGAAAAAAATAGGGGGGGGGGGGGAACAACAAATAATTGTGAGAAGGTGAGCAAAAAGGTGAGTGAAGGGGATTGGGGGACAGGTATGCAGAGGTAAACCCTATGTGAGCTCACAGAACGCGGGGGGGGGGGGGGGCAAAAGATGGAACCCTTGTGTGCCCCCAAAAAAAAAAAAAAACGGACTAGCTCCGCAGGGACCTATAACCATATATCGGACTCCTCCTGGGAAACTGCCCGAAAACTGTGGTAACTCCCCTCCCCCTCACTAGTCCACTGGACCCCTATCCAATACAACCACCTAGGATGATGTATTCGCTGATGTGGATCTGTGTGCGTGGGGGCCGTTGCATACAACCATTTCCTGGGAATAAGTTTCCTAGCCAAAAACAAGACCCTAAGAATGGCAAGGAACGTGTGTGGCGTGTATAATTCTTCATCTAGCCACCCCAGCAAGCAGAGTTTAGGATCAATCTAAAGTTTAAGGTTTCATATGCTATTGATAGTGGCCATCACCGCAGCTCAATAGCGCTGCAGCTTCGGGGCACCTCCACAGCATATGTACAAATGTCCCGTTGTCCACCAGACAACGGGGACAGAGCGGGTCATCTCTTCTGTGCCATTTATGTAGCTTTTCAGGAGTGCGGTATGTACGGTGAATAATGAAAAGCTGGGTGAGGTTCTGAGCCGAGGAGAGACACCTTGAGAACATTGCCCAATATTGCATCCCACTCCTCATCAGAAACATCAGAAATATGCCCTACGTCGTCTCCCCAGCCGCTCTGCACCTTAAAGTCATCGCCTTAGAGACGTGACCAAGAAGGGAGCTATACAAAGACAAAATTTGTCCTTTCCTGAACAACGCCATAGTTAACTGCGTGAGCACCACCGGTCTAGTGAGCTCCCATGTGGAGGTTGTGGCCTGCGCCGCAATAGCATGTCAAAGCTGTAAGTATTGAAAAATAGACGTGTTGGGTAGGTCAAATTCTGCACGCAGGGACTTGAAATCCCTGAGCACGCCTCCACAATATAATTGTGAGATATAGTTCACTCCCTGTCTCAACCAATTGGAGAAGTTTTGTAGTTTGAGTTCTGGGTAATTACTTTTTTTCCATATACGCGACCAGTTGGTGTATCCCGTGTATTGCAGGTGCTGTTTCGTTTTGTTCCATATATTATCTATAAGAATGAGCGTGGGGTATTGGGCCACAGCACCCAGTTCACCCACTTCTATATATTCCACCAGGTATTCCACCCAGACACTTGTGTAAAAACGATGTTTTGAATGGGGTCAGAGGGCTCTGGACGTGACCATCCTGTTAAGTGTTGTAGCTGTGCCACAACAAAATAATAAAATGGGTTTGTTACTGCTGGACCTCCCAAGTCTTTCATCTCATGTAAAGTTTCCAATTTAATTCTCGGGAACTGTTTCCTCCATATCAGTGCACGATACATGGTGTTACATCTCTTAAACACATGAATAGGGATCCAGGTGGGGGCATTGTGGAGCACATAAAGTAACTGAGGGTTCCAGACCATCTTGATCAAGTTACAACGCCCGACAACAGCAGCTTGATCCAGCTATTTGTTTTTTCCTGATTTTTTTTAAGTATTGGTTCTACATCCAACTTGATATATTGATCTAGATTAGGATGGACCATAATACCTAAATACTTGAATTTATCCACAACTTTAATCTGATCAACAATCTGCGGCAAAGGCCCCAGAAGTGGATCCAAGGGTAAGAGAGTGGACTTATCCCAGTTAATTTTAAAACCGGAGATATAGGTAGAAGGTGTGCTATAGCGTGTGTGCTATAGCTCCAGGCAGGCTCAGGAGGCAGACAGGCAGAGTCCCTCAGCCCGGCCAGCTCAGTCCACACTCCGGTTTCCAGCCCAGCCCTGGAAAGTCCTGCGTCCCTGATCTCTCCGCTCCTCCAGCTCAGCTCCCTGGCTCTCCACAGGTAAGAGCCCTCCACCAAAGCTGCTGACGGCCGTCCTTTTCAGGACAAAGCCGCAGCAACACAGATCTTCCTTTGCTCCATCCTTGCTCCATTCTTTGTCCCCCTGCACTCCCTCACCTCCATCATCCTCAAGGGCCCCCTCCCACCACCTCTCGCCACCTCCTCGCGGAAATTTCCGCCGTTTCTGGTGCTTTTTTGGGTGCACCGCGCCGGGCCGTCCTGAATCGCGGGGCCGCTGCTCCCCATGTCTCAGTTGTCCTTACGCAGCTCCCAGAAAACCCCCCTTATCCCTGAAGGACAGTTATCCGGCCCTGTTATTTTTTCACCCTTTCAGCCCCAGGTTATCAGAAAAGCCCCCGGTCAGCCCTCATCCCTGAGCAGGCAGCCACCAGACCAGCAACAGGCTCTCCCTCTCAGCCCTAGCCCCCCCGTCGCCCTAATCACACAGAAGCTTGATCCAGGGGTTAACCGATCGCCTCTTATAGGGGTCAGGAAGGAATTTTTTCCCTACCGGAGCATATTGGCCGAGCTCTGACAGGGTTTTTTGCCTTCCTCTGGACCAAGCCAGGAGAGAGGAGTCAGCCAATTCCTCTCCCCACTGCCCCAAACCCCCCCCCCCGGTGTATTGACGATCATGGCATGTCGGCAATATTCTGCCGACACCATTTGGAGTTTGAGGCAATGCGCCGCAATACTGCCAGCCATCACCAAAAAGGCCCTAAGAACTGAGCGACTATTGAGAATCGATCATAGATCGACGGTCAGACATTTCAGCCATTTACCCCAGCGCAGGCACATATCATGTGCTCTGATCAACACAAGATCGGCAGTAAAACACTGACTAGAAATCCGCGACTTCATTCAACAAAAGGATCTAGACTGCCTCTTTATTACAGAGAGCTGGCTCACAGCCGACTGTAACTCCATTCTAGGAGAATTGGTGCCAGAAAACTACCGTATTATAACGGAAAACAGAATAGGGCAAAGAGGAGGCGGCCTGGCGGTGATCCACAAGACTCATCTTACGATCACCAAACCAGTCCACCAAAACCCTCTTCCATTCATGGAAACCCTTACTCTGCAACTGCAAGCAAGTTCAAAGGAGACCGTCCACATTCTGCTCTGCTATAGGCCACCCGGCCCAAAATCGCAGCTGCTATCATCATGGACGGATTTCTTCTCCACTTACACCCTCAACAGCAAAACATCTTTTGCTGCTCGGGGATTTCAATCTCTGGGCCAACTCTTCACAAGACCCCATTGCCGACGCCTGTATTGACCACCTGGAAGGATTAGGATTGCAGCAATTAGTATGTGGGCCCACACATGCTTCAGGTCACACACTTGATCTTATTTTCAGACAAGCTCTGGAAATAAAGATTAGGGAAAATGAAAAGTTGCCATGGACAGACCACCATGCAATTATATTCAGTATTTCCACCATCCCCCCTGCAACAAAAACATCAAATCCAGTGACAACACACTGGACTAGATGTCAGAAGAAGCTCCACTCGGAACTCTTCAAAACTACTTTAAGGAAGAAAATAGAAACAACTCAGCCGCATCAAACGGCCGTTGAAACATTGGAAGCCATTAACTCGGCCATGCTACAGTCAGCCGACTTGGTAGCGCCGAAACGAAGTACCCGCATCCGGAAAAACAACCGCAGCTGGTTTAACAACCAGCTGTCGTTACTGAAGCAAGAACGCAGAAGGGCAGAATCTGCCTGGAAAATATGTTCTTCAGAGCAAAACCTATCCATCTACAAGGCGGCGACAAGAAAATACCACAAAGGAATTTTCCAAGCCAAGAAAAATTATTTTTCGGAGGCTATCAACGGTGCCATTAACCGCCCCCGCGAACTCTTCAAGATGGTCACCCAGACCATGAAACCAGGATGCATTGAAGCCCCCAGTTCGGACACGCAAGAATTTTGCAATGAACTATCGGATTGCTTCATTAATAAAATCGAGGCAATCCGTGAAAGCATTCAGCAAAACAATTCCCCCCTCAGCCCCCCCTGCAGCCTCTCAGACAGCACCCATAGTAATTCTCCTATATCAGGTAAGTTTACCCTGGAACCCATCTCCATCGAGACCACTAAAAATGTCATTGCCGCTCTGCGTAATGGCACAGCGCCAAATGACATTATCCCCACAAAACTGCTGAAGGAGTGCGCCTACATCCTGGCTCCTCCCATCACGCAGTTTATCAACCAGTCTTTTCTGGAGGGCATAGTGCCTTCTCAGTTGAAAGAGGGTATAATTCAACCAATCCTGAAGAAACCCTCCCTGGACCCCAAGGATCCACTCCACCGCCGTCCCATAACAAGCCTCAACGTACTTTCGAAGATAATGGAAAAAGTAGTGGTACAACAGCTGCAACAGCATCTAGATACCTACAAGCTACTTGACCCATTGCAATCAGGCTTCCGTCCCGGACACGGGACGGAAACAGCATTGCTGAAAATATGGGACGATGTTCTCAAGGCCGCAGACGAAGGAGAATCTTGTCTTCTAGTTCTGTTGGACCTAAGTGCCGCTTTCGACACTGTAGACCACAATCTGTTACCGACTCGGCTTGCTGAAGTGGCCAGAGTCGCAGAAGGCGATTTATCTTGGTTCTCCTCTTTTCTGGAAAACCGATCGCAAACAGTACAGTTAGGACCTTTTACGTCTGAAAAACGCACAGTAACATGCGGAGTCCCTCAAGGCTCGCCTCTGTCACCAGTGCTGTTTAACATATATCTTCGTCCTCTTTTTGAGATTATCAGCAGCCAAAAACTGCTCTACCACTCATATGCAGATGACACGCAACTGTATTTCCGCATCTGCAATAGACAGGATCACCACCTCAATCTAGAGACATGTCTCTCTTTGATAGAGGACTGGATGACAAAGAGTTATCTTAAACTCAATGGAGCGAAAACAGAACTTCTCCTGTTTCACGCCAAGTGCAGGAATCAACTTTCAACAGTGTGGACCCCCCCGCCTATTTTGGGCAAGCTCATCACCCCTAGCGCCAAAGTCAAAAGCCTAGGGGTCATTTTTGACTCCTTTATGACTATGGACGCACAAATAGGGTCAGTAGTCAGCGGATCTCACCATCTACTGCGCCTACTACGCAGACTCACTCCGTTCATTCCTAAAGAAGATTTAGCGGTCGTGGTGGGAGCAGTTGTAAACTCCAGACTGGACTATGCAAATGCCCTTTACCTCGGCCTCCCCAAGTACCAAATCGCTCGTCTGCAAGTCGTTCAGAATACGGCCGCCAGACTTGTGACTGGGAAAAAACCCTGGGAATCCATCTCACCTTCACTGAGAGCCCTTCATTGGCTGCCAGTTAAAGACAGAATTGCTTTTAAAGCTCTCTGTCTCACGCATAGATGTGTCCATGGGAATGCCCCCCTTTATTTATGCGAAATAATAAAAGCGCATAATCCCAATCGCGTTTTGCGATCCACGAATCAGAACCTGCTCCAGGTTCCGAAAGCCAACTTCAAGTCCAAAGGAGAAAGAAGATTTGCGATCCAAGGTCCCAGACTATGGAATGCGTTACCAACCAGCATTCGGTTGGAGGAGAACCACCTAGCATTTAGGAAAAAGGTCAAGACTTTTCTCTTTTGATATCAAAGGAGACAGGAACAACAAGCGCCCAGAGGCGATTCAGTTCGCATGTGCTGCGCTATATAAGTTTTCATTCATTCATTCATTCATTCATTCAAGGTGAGGGATGGCGAAGTATGACATCAGTGTGTCTCTTTAAGCTCCTATAGTAAAGGGGGTGAGCTGTAGGGTTATCTGTATGCAGGCTGTGTGTTGTGTTCAATCTTGTGCCAGATTCCTGGCGGCTCCACATAGTTGTCTCTCTTGTCGCTCAAGCCAATTAGCAGCCATATTTGGGTTTTCGAAAAAATGAACTGTACCATCTGCCACCACACGCAGCTTAGCTGGGTACAGCATGGAATAGAGTAAGGGGATTGCACACATCCGTTTTTTCACATCTATAAATTTGGCTCTTTGCTTTTGAACTGCGGCAGAAAAATCTGGGTATATGGATACTTTAGATCCCTGAATTGCCAGCAGCTTTCTGCCTTGCTATACAGAGTATAATGTCTGTCCTTGTAATGCAGTAGCTTCAACAAGAATGGTCTATTGTGGCCCCCCGGCGGTGGTGGACGGGATGGCACCCTATGAGCTCTTTCCACAGAAAATAATAATAATGAAGTGGTTATTTTTTCAAAATGTGTCTGTTAGCTATACTTCAATAAATTCAGCAGGATGTTTCCCCTCAGCTTTTTCAGGCATTCCTACTATACTTATATTAGACCTTCTGAGTCTGTTCTCCATATCCTCAACTTTTTCAACTGTTTCATCTGCTCTGGCTGAGGTGGTGTGTAATTCTTGGACCATGGGGGGTAAATCATCCTCAATAGAGCTCACCCGACCCTCCAAAGCAGTGGCCCTCTCTCTAATTTTCTGCATGTCCTGCCTGATGTGTAGTAGGCCCTCCTTCATGCTATTAATCTCAGTGGACAGTTCAGTGTTATGAAAAGCATAGGAATGGACTGCATTCAGGACATCCTGCAGCAAAGGCTTATCTCATCCCTCAGCAGATAGATCAGCAATGTCATGGGGAGAAGGGGGGGGGGTTACTCACTGTGCAACCCGAGGCCTCGGATGCCATTTTCTCAGTGCAGCCTGTGGAGCTGGTGGAGGGACTCGTGGGGCAGGTAGGCTGAGTCTGTAACCCGGTCTTGGGGCTGTTTGGGTTGTGGGCGAATTGGCCGAGCTTGGCTGCCACCGAGGCATAGATGACCTTTCCTGCACGCTGCTGGAGCGGGGAGCCGCCATGTTGGGCCGGGCCGTCGGTGTCCTGTTCCTCCTGCTTCTTCTTGGACATCTCTGCAGAGTATTTGGGGCGACTGGGTGTCTCTGTAGGGAGAGCTCCACAACGGGAGCGAAGTGTCCGGTCTATGTCGGTGGTATAATGGGCTCACAGCAGGATTATGTAGGCCAGGATGTAGGAGCTAATGTGTGGCACGTCTTCTCACATGAACGTCCAAGCCACGCCCCCCAACCCATATAGTTATTACTATCCAGCTCTGTGTCCTGTGTTGTCCTTGGAGTACAGGACAGGACAGCCTCCCTTCCATTCCTTGGTTATTTTGCATTACTTGCTACCAAACTGAGGATTCACAGAGTGGGGTAGGGTTATATTGGAGGTGCCCTGTGTCCAGTCATCTGCAGATACAAGACTATAACTCAGTTTCTGCTAATACTTTGCTTGTGTCCTGTATTGTACTCCAAAATATGTAACTTAAGGTATGTAAAAATCTCTCTTTTCAAGTTATGTAATGTGCATGGGAACATGCAACAAATATATCAAATTTGTCTGCAAAAGTGGAAACAAGCTTAAAGATGTTTTCTTTGGTTATCTACCATTACTATACACTTGCACACTGCTTGCTACTCCTGATATTTGTATTACATGCAGGGATATAGCCAGTAGATGGGGCTTAGCCCTTTGCTAGGCCTAGTTTCTGACCCGTGGCAATATCCATTTGATCAGAAGTTACTGGTTGTGCTTCTACCCCCCCCCCCCCCCAATTAACTACCAGAGAAAATATTTGTATTTAAAAAGTTGATGCTTTTTCTGAAGTTGTTTAAAGGGGATATATAATAGTTATAACAAGGGTATAGGCATACTACGAAACAGTAGCGTAGTGTAGGGGGTCCAGGGGGAGCTGTGGCTCAGAACGCAACATTTAGGGCAGCAACATTTCATACCAGTGTGTGTCACTGCTGGCTGCCTGCTCTTAATTTAAATTTCCTGTGTCCACGTGCTCTGGCCACCATGTCTTTGATGCCCCGTGATTGGGCATATGGGGTCATGTGTGGTGGTGGGGCTGGCCTATCCGCGATCACAGTTGCTACTGGAGTCCCGCCTCCGCACATGTTCCATCGGTCCGGAGGAGAGGAGGAGGAGGCGGAGAAGGGGGAGAAGACTGTGGTGGCTCACAATTTCCATTTCTTGTGTCCACAGCGCTCCACCATGTTCAGTCTTTAGCACCCTGTGATTGGTCGAATGGGGTCATGTGCGGAAGCCAGACTCCAGAAGCAACCTTGATCAGGGACAAGCCAGCCCCACCGCCACACATGGCCCCATATGCCCAATCACAGGGCGCCAAAGACTGAACTGTGAGCCACCACTGTCTTCTCCTCCTCCTCTCCTCCGGATGGAGAACAAAGAAGAGAAGGTGAGAATCCCTTATGATCGTGAAAGTAGAGTCATGTTCCTGGCCCCGGGGGGATATACACTGTCTGGGGAGAGGGAGCAGCCAGTCAGAGAGAGAGAGAGTAGAAGAGTGGCTAGAGTGATGCCGTGTAGTGGTCAGTATAGGAATACTGTAGGTAGTATAGTGGTCAGTGTAGTCGTCAATGTAGGAATCAGGCTGGTCACTACTATTGAAGGAAGGGAAGGGACTCGTGGAGTGTGGTGTAGCGGACAATATAGTGGTCAGTGTAGTGTATTGGATAGTTTATTGGGCAGTGCAGTACAGTGTAGTGGTCAGTATAGGAATCGGGTAGGTCAGTGTAGTGATTGGTGTAGGAATCAGGCTGGTCAATACTATTGTAGGAAGGGAAGGGACTCGGGGAGTGCTAAAAGTCCACAGGTTAAGGGGTGCAAATTACTAGCCTTGCCCCAGGTGCTGACAGCGCACGCTATGCCACTGCTGCGAAACAAATTGCTGCTTTTATCTGGTCCATGCAAGAGTGTGATCTACCACTAGGTTTTGTAGCAGAGCGTCCCAGAGATAGCCTGGGAAAGTCCTGTTCGGGTTTTATACCTCTCCCAGAAGAGTGCAATTCTAGATCAAGATAGGACTCAAGTTAGTTTAATGGGAGGTGAGGGAGCAATACAAATAGTAGATTCATGTTTTACCTTTTATTTTTATTTGAGTTTCATGCTCAATAACAATGCATTTTTTTTTTTTTTTAAGAATGTGTCTTTATATGACCTGACCGATACCTAGTATTCAGGGAGCAGTGAATATTCCATTTGGTAAATGTCAGTCAAATGTATTTACTTTTAGCAATGTTTGAGGACACGGTACAGACAAATGGCAACCACCCCAACCTATAACTGGCCTTTGCAGCAAGGAGCACATGGAAGGGCAACACATGTCAAAAACAAAAATAAATAAATTCCCACCTCACTTGCAAGCCTGCAACAAATGAATTAACCCTGTCTAATAGTTCATGTTAAAACAAGCAGTTCAGTTGGCAGATATATGCGTAAGCTGCAGAGGCCACGTCACGGCACACCAGTGTACTGCAGTCCTCATTCTCAAAATGTTGAGTCTCTAAAGTTGGAGCACATATATATTATTGAATAGATTAAGGGCAGGCATGCCTGGAGAGACCCCATTCCTTTTTAAGTATATGGACACACTGGGCACAACATTTCATAAGCACAGTAAACCTGTTACTTTCAGTTTATGGTGACCTTTGAAAAGAGTATGAGATACATTTTAAATATTATCATGTTTAACATATTATTGCTCTTTATTTTAGGCTAAATTTTACAATTTCTGTTTATCCATCTTATAGAGAAAGTGGTTGAGAGCCTTACAGCAGCCATCTTGGATTTAGTCCAGTTGTACTGTAATGCATTCAGTGCTGATTTCCAGACAGTGCGGCATTCTGATCCCAAGCAAAGTTTGACTCAGGATTCTTCACTTCTCACCAGTCCCCTATCCTTCATTGTCTATGCTGCACATCGCATCCCCATTACATGGGCAACCAGGTGAGATGAAAATAATCTGCTGTCTTCTATAATACGTTTACATTTGTGACAATATAATATTTGTCATTTGTGAGGTTGCAAAGTAATGTCCCTGAAATAAAATTGTTTTGTTATTACCACTTTCATGAATGCTTTGTAAAAGTGTTGGGTGTTGAGACGCTTGCTATTAAAATGCCAAATATACTAAAGTGCTAAATGCCATAAAATTGCAATGCACAAATGCATCTAATAAATAACCACAAACGTGAATATATAAATAACTTATGAGCAAATCCAAAATAATTAAAGTGGAATCCTAAAATCTGAATATTATAATAAATACAATGTATATCTTCATGCAAAACCAATTTGACCATGCAAAATCAATAGTGCAAGTGTATCAATCCAATTGTGCAGTTCAGGAAAAAAAATGCATACAAATTAGATGAAATTGATCCACATACTAACAGCGGTAAGTGGCCGTTGACTGGATATAAAACAAATAAATATCTTGTGGGAAAAAAATCTAAAAATAATATTTAATTAATCTGATTGATAATCTGTGCAATCAGCAAACAAATTATTCATTGTGCAAAATAAATAATTCATGCAAAATAAGAGAAAAATGCGAGTCTCTGTGCACAATCAATATAAAGTCCATTATCGTGCAGACTAATCTACAATAATTGCTCAATATATGGTGCTTTAATCCATAGCAATTTCCGAGTGCAAAGTGATCCAATCTGGGTGACCCTGTTTCCCCCAGCCTCTCACCTCGTCTGGTACGGATTGTGGGGGGACCCCCACACCGTTTTTCCGCCATAGGGGGTTCTCCTTACAACCCATACCAGACCTAAGGGCCTGGTATACCCCTGGGGGGGAACCCATGCCGTTTTTTTATTTAAAATTTGGCGTGGAGTTCCCCCTCATGATTCATACCAAACGCCGCAGCTAGAATTGGCAGGAATCATAGTCGGATCCCCGTCGCTTCTATGACGCGCTCGCTGGAATGCGCTTTCTATTTTCTATTCCAGCGAGTGCGAGATGTCTGCACCATGTCGCCGAGAATCAGCGCAACGCTGTCGTGCTGGCGAAAGGTACTGTACAGTTTAAACATATATTTGCAGGTTATAAGGCAATACTGTGGAAATGCATACAGTATAAGGATATGTGGCTTATGTACATGTAAATACAACAAGTCAGGAACTCATACAAGTTTAACCAGATGCTCAGCAAATCTCAGTTGGGTGAAAACCTTCTGTCTATGCTAACCACCTGTCCCAGATCTGGGCAACCTCTGTTGATGTACATGAACTTCTTGTAGGACAGTGTGTTATTTATATCTATTTTCCAGTCATTGAAGCTCGGTGGAATGGGTCTCATCCACTGCCTGGCTATAATTTTTCTCTCAGAACACAGTGTTTCATGTAGGAATATTTTAGTGAATTTGTCTATCTCAGAATCAGGGAATATCCCTAGTAGACATTGTTTGGGCTCCCATTTCAACCTATGTTAACTTATGCTACTATGACAGATTTTTTTTATTATATAAACTTTAAAAGGATTTCCCCATAATAGGTCACCACATAATTTAATCAGAATATGCCCTTAAAATGGAACGCCAGAAATTCTATTTTATACAGTGCAGAACACAGACAACTTAATCGTACACCATGGGTTTGAGGCATGCACCTACAGGTGATTGGACACAGACAAACTTTTAAGGACACCCCCCTCCGTCCCCCCCCCCCCAGGATGTCTCCCCCTTAACACATTCTGTGGTTCTCCAGGTTTTTGCTAGTTTCTGAAGGTGATGGACCTTGCAGAGAATTTTAACTTTACTACATTAGCATTTTTCTTAGAATTATGAAGTCTAAAGACTTTTACTGTCTTCTAATGCCTAGCCACAAGCAGTGTATCTGGATCGGTGCAACCTTAGTAAAAAAAATTGGGAGCTCTACTTGGACACCACACTGTGAGGACAAGCCTGTAATTTTGCATAAGTGCTCAACTAAGAACTTGACTCATTCAGTCTGCCACAGGATGCTATACAGATCCAGGGCCAAGGGTATGCATACTGTGACTGGAAAAGCTTGCACCTTATAATGCAGTCCACCACCATGAACAGTTAAAACACGTGTCACCCTGTAATTTTGACCAGCACTGTTTAACCGGTTCCTGTCTGGCTCACATTTTTTTGCGAGGGCAGAATGACACCCCGTACGAAGTTCCCTTTAGGAGCTACCAGAGGGCGCCTGCTTCACAGCGGGGGACCGGATGCTCATGGCCGGCGGTGAGGATCGCCGCCGGCCACGCTTGATCGTGTGCACAAAAGCCAGGCATGGAGATTTGTGTGTCTAAGTAGGAGCAACAGTATGTCTCCTCCCCTAGTCGGTCCTATCCCCATACAGTTAGAACACACTGAGGGAACACACATTTAACCCCTTTATCTCATTACCAGCTAATACTAGGCACCAGTTTTATCACCCTGAACTGAGAAAGTGGCAATTTAAAGCCACAAAACATGGTTTATTTGGTGAAATTAAGCAATTGTATGTTTTACTAAAGCAAACATCTCATGCCTATCATTTGAACAACCACATTGGGCGCCCCTGCCAATTAACCACTTAGCAACCAGCCACCGTCAAATAACGGCGGCAAGGTGGTTGCTTAACTCTGGGATCACGTTATATAATGTGATCCCAGAATAGCGCTCCAGCACGCCCCCTAGGGCGCGCACCCGGGAATGTCCGTGACCACCGGGTCCCCTGGATCGCGGTAAATTGCTGATAGCGGCCATTTACCACGTGATCGCTCCGTCCAATGACGGAGCGGTCACATGTAAACAAACCGGCCATTTGATGACACCGGTTCCTCCCTCCTCTCTCTGTACCGATCGGTACAGTGTGAGAGGGGGAGCGCAGATGGCAGCAGCACTGTGGGATGGATCTGTGACTATTGCAGATAGTACTCTGACAATACTCTGCAATACCCCCTGTAATACTCTGCAATACCCCCTGTAATACTCTGCAATACCCCCTGCGCCATACTCTGCAATACCCCCTGCGCCATACTCTGCAATACCCCCTGCGCCATACTCTGCAATACCCCCTGCGCCATACTCTGCAATACCCCCTGCGCCATACTCTGCAATACCCCCTGCGCCATACTCTGCAATACCCCCGCACAATACTCTGCAGTACCCCCTGCACAATACCCCCGCACGATACTCTGCAATACCCTCCACACAATACTCTGCAATACCCCCCACACAATACTCTGCAATACCCCCCGCGCGATACCCCCCGCGCAATACTCCCTGCGCAATACTCTGCGATTGTTTTTTTTTTTTTTTTTCAGGCTTCCCAGCCTAGAGGTGTGATGTGGGATCTTATTGACCCTATATCTCACTGTAAAGAGGACCTGTCATGCTATATTCCTAAGGGATGTTTACATTCCTTGTAATAGGAATAAAAGTAATCAAAACATTTATTTTTGGGGAAAAACGTGTCAAACTAAAATAAATAAAGTAAAATGAACAATAAAAAAATAATAAAAAATACAGCACCCCTGTCCCCGTGTGCTCGTATACAGACGCGACCGCACACGCAAGTCCTGCCCACATATGAAAACGGTGTTCAAACCACACATGTGAGGTATCGCTGCGAACGTTAGAGCGAGAGCAATAATTTTGGCCCTAGACCTCCTCTCCAACTAAAAAGATGTAACCAGTAAAATCATTTAAAGCGTCGCCTATGGGGATTTTTAAGTAGCGAAGTTTGGCGCCATTCCACAAGCGTGTGCAATATTGAAGGGTGACATGTTGGGTATCTATTTACTCGGCGTAACTTCATCTTTCATATTATGCAAAAACATTGGGCTAACTTTACTGTTTTTTTATTTTTTAAAGCACAAAACTGTTTTATTTCCAAAAAAACGCTGTGCAAATACCATGCGCGATAAAAAGTTGCAACGACCGCCATTGTATTCTCTAGAGTCTTTGCTTAAAAAGCATATATATATAATGTTTAGGGGTTTTATGTAATTTTCTAGCAAATAAATGATGATTTTTCCATGTAGGAGAGAAATGTCAGAATTGGTCTGGGTGTTCCAGAACGCCTGATGGTGCTCCCTGCATGTTGGGCCTCTGTATGTGGCCACACTGCATAAAAGTCTCACACATGGGGTATCGACATACTCGGGAGGGATAGCAAAATGTGTTTTGGGGTGTAATTTGTGGTATGCATATGCTGTGTGTGAGAAATTAACCGCTAATATGAACATTTTGTGGAAAAAAAATAAAAAATCTTGATTTTGCAAAGAATTGTGGGAAAAAATAACAACTTCAAAAAACTCACAATGCCTCTTTCTAAATACCTTGGAATGTATTTTTTCCAAAAAGGGGTCATTTGCGGGGTATTTGTACTTTTCTGGCATGTTAGGGTCTCAATAAATGAGAGAGGCTGTCAGTACATCAGATGTGATCAAATTGATACATTTTCAGTAATTGGTACCATAGCTTGTAGATCCTATAACTTTCACCCAGACTAAATAATATCCAAATTTTTTTTTGTTTTGTTACCAAAGATATGTAGCAGTATACATTTTAGGCCAAATTTATGAAGAAATTTTTTTTTTTTTACAAAATTTTCGTTCTTTTTTCATTTATAGCGAAAAAAATAAAAACCGCAGAGGTGATCAAATACCACCAAAAGAAAGCTCTATTTGTGGGGAAAAAAAGGACAAAAATTTCATTTGGTTAAAGTGTTGTATGACTGAGTTATTGTCATTCAAACTGTGAGAGCACTGGAAGCTGAAAATTGGTCTGGTTATTAAGGGGGTTTAAGTGCCCAGTGGTCAAGTGGTTAAACTACTACTAGGGGTCCTTTTTTGCGATGACACTTTTTTTCTACTGGCTTCTGCTCACCTAACAAAATAATTTCAAAATACTAACAATAACTTTACAATAAAAAGACATTCACAAATAACAACCAAATAGTTCTCGCTCTCTAGCTCCCTTGTCATCTCTACCATGCTTGCTTCCAGGACTTCTCCTGAAAAGTTCATCTAGTTCAACCAATAAACAGGAAAAGATAAAAAAATCAAACAGTCTTTTTTACAATCCTATACCCATAGTTGATCCAGAGGAAGGCAACAAACCCCAGCAAATCATAATCCAATTTGCTCCAGTGGGGGAAAAGGGTCCTTCCTGATGCCCCAAGAGACAATCAGCTATTCCCTGGATCAGCTTTACATATACATGTTAGTATCCAGTTATATACATTGAGGCTGCTTTAATGCTGCTCACAAACGGCTCCAAAGATGCTTTTTCTAAGGTCCCGCAAGTGCACCTTTTTCTAAGGTCTCGCCAGCGCACCTTTTTCTAAAGTCCCGCCTGTGCACCTTTTTTGAATGTTCCGCAAGCGCATGACTCGGGTGTGAAAGCACCAATTGCAGAGAATGGGAGGCATTTTTCAGGCACTTTACAGGTGCTATTTCTAGCGCTAAACCATCTGAAAACTGTCTTATTAAAGAACCCAGGCCTTTTGTTTAAAGCAATCCACTGATCTGGCCAGAACCAGCTCTTGAGGGAGTGTATTCCACATTTTGACAGCTATGAAGAATCCTTTCCGTATTTGGAGATAAAGGGCCAGATTCAGGATGGCGAGCGGTTCTTTGCGTCGGCGTAACGTTACCTATTTACATTACGCCGCCGCAACTTTACTCGCAACTTGTATTCACAAAGCACTTGCGTGTAAAGTTACGGCGGCGTAGCGTAAACTGGGCGGCCTAATTCAAATTCGGCTGGTAGGTGGCGTCTTCTATTTAAATTAGGCGCGTCCATGTGCCAAACGTACTGCGCATCGGTCAACCATAGAAAAATCCCAGTGCTCATTCTCCGAATTATGACGGTGTTTTCGACGTGAACGTAATCAACGTAAATCCCCATTCACAGACGAGTTCCGCAAACGTCGTCCATACTTAACATAGGATGCGCCTGCTTTTGGCAGCTTTATCTTTACACCGGGAAACCCCTTACGGAAATGACGTAAAGTGACTGCGTCGGGCCCACGTATGTTCGTGAATTGGCGTATCTCGCTGATTTACATATTCTCTGCGTAAATCAGCGGGAATGCCCCCAGCGGCCATTTTAAAATTGCAGTTAAGATCCGACGATGTAATACAATTACGCCTGTCGCATCTTTGCTGCAAACCGGCGTATCTTGTTTTCTGCATACAGAAAACAGATAAGCCGGCGCAAAGTGTGAGTTATGCCGGCGTATTACTGATACGCCGGCATAACTCTTTCTGAATCTGGCCCTAAATCTCTTTTCCTCCAGACCTAGAGAGTGCCCCCTTGTCCTCTGTGATGACCTAAAAGTGAATAACTCAAAACCATGCTCATTATATAGACCACTTATGTATATATACATGTTGATCATATCCCCCCCCCCCCTAATCTCCTCTTGGGGGGCATGGCTACCGCACGGAGCTGTATGGAAGCGTGATCACACAGCTCCACTCCAGACAAGGGAACCGCGAGTGTACAGGAAGACACCGACGGCTGCAACCCTTCTAGTCTCCTGCTAGGAGATCCCGGGACACCCGCGGAATGACCCGCAAGCGCAAGGAGGAGGTTAATCCGCGGAAGTTGGAGAAATTCTACCCGCCGAAGGGTCGAGGCCTGGTCCAAGATGGCACCGGCACTGGGGGTGTCTCCCCCTCCTCTTCATCTTGTGGATCACAATCAGTGGCCTCCAGCCCAGGTATGCAGTCGGGCTCAACACAGCGCTCCCCTGATGCATCTACTCCCCTGTCCCGGAGTCCTGTGAAGTCCAAACCTCGCCTGGAGGACAGCACCAAGCAGGTGAGCGCCGGACTATGAGTCTATGGAGGACACGAGGGAGCTCGTGGACCCATTCACTGCATTTTCCACTACAGACAAGGCAGTATCAGACACCACTTTAAAGGACATGCTTGTTTCACTCCGTAGCTCCATGCATGCTGACATTATGCAGTTTATGCGTAACTTTAAGTCAGAAATAGGAGATCTGGGGAATCGGGTGGCCCACGTGGAGGAGAAAATGGGGGAGTTTGCATCATCCCACAATACCCTGATTGATGCCCATACTGATCACTTAGAGGAACTGGCTTGGCTGAGGGCAAAGGTCGCTGACCTTGAAGATAGGTCTCGGAGGAATAATGTTAAGATTAGGGGGGTGCCTGAGACTGTACTCCCCATGCAATTGCAACAGTATGCCCGGGACCTCGTACAACAAATCCTCCCCTCTGTTTCTGTGTCTGAATTGCAAATAGATCGCATTCATAGACTGCCTAAGCCGGCTCACCTGCCGGACAATGTCCCCCCGGATGTCCTGATGCGGGTACATTTTTACCAGGTCAAGGAGCAGCTTATGGTGACGTTTCGCAAGACCCAGCAACTCCCGGAAAAGTTTAACAGAAAACACGCAAACTCCTGCGCACGGGTGGGTTGTCCAATAGTTGATCAAAGGATCTTCATCTAAAGTCAGAAAATTGAAAAGAGTGGTGCTAGCAGTGACCTTGCTGCCCTTCGTGGATGGGGAAGTCCTGGCACAAACGAAGAAAAGAAAAAGAAAGGCGCACCAGCCTAGTGCATTACCACTTAACACTTTATTTAATAGTAATAGTATTAAAAACTACTCACAAACAGCGGATTTGAACAGGCTTGTCAACAAAATAAAGGTGAATTCCCTTCGGACCACGCTCCACAGTGGGGGGATACGGGGAATATGTTGCTGCCGGCTGACGTGTTTCGAGGCGTCTAGGGCCTCTTCATCAGAGCTCGACAGTAGAGACCCCTCCGTGTCCACTGCCTATATACTACTACATTCAATAAGTGGATGGATTGAATTGGCTTGGAGGGGACCACACCCACTGCTGACCTCAGTGGTCACACCCCTAGGGGCTCACACCAAAAGATTGGTAACCACAAAGAATTATAAACACACTTATATGTGAAATATGCGAATATGCAAAGACACATACTGTATATACAACTCTCTCCCAACCCTTAGGAAGAAAAAGAAAAGAAAAATAATATTTTAGAAAAAAGTAAAACAAATGTAAAACAAAATAAATCTATAAATGGATAAAGGAATAAATAGATATATAAATGTCTAAACATTGCTGTGCTGTGTTGAAAATAAAACACTGAAGAAAAGCACATATATATATACATGTGCATAATGCCAGCCCTCCAGCAGACAGACTTCAGCGAAAATGAGCTTAGCATATAGGGGGAGGTGTATTGTAGCTCTCCAATAGAAGTATAAGCTCAGATACTCCCAACCAGAGACCTGACTGTTGTCGTGGAGTAGTAAAAGGAAAGAGAGCATGGGGGGAGCGGAAAAAAAAAATAATAATAATATATATATTTTATAGATTTTACAGGGTCCTTTTTACCAGTCTTTAAGATTTTAGATTTCAGTTATTATACAATATTCTGACCATCGTGTCCCCTCCCCAAGTGCATCCTACCGTCTGTGCTATAGAGTTTCCATTTGTGGTTAATGACCATATATATCTGTGTGTATATATGTATATATATGTGTGTATGTATGTACATGTATATGTATGTATCATTGGCTTTCTATAATGATGGGTCTATTATTTAACATATGTATGCAGTTTCAATACTTTTAATGATTCTTGTTTAGGGTCATGTGTATACATATAGGTATATACATATCTGTGTATGTAGTCAATCATCATTTTTTTAGCCTTGGTTTTAGCCCCTTTCGTGTCCATTGGCCCATATACCCTGCTGACTAGATATACAATATATAATATAATGTACCTAGTAGATCCCTCATTTTTAATCTTATTCCATTTCTATTTTTATTTTCTATTTATTTTACAGACACTTCCTGTCAATTTATTTACTTATTTTTTTGGGTCTCTTTGCATCAGTATTATATTTTCATCATTACATATATATCCACCTATATATTATTCACTCCCCCTTTTTTTTTATATGCACTCCCCCTTATCTAGGGCCTCTTTGCACGTATATTCCCTTCCCTGTTGCTCCGCTTCCTTAGGTTCCACTATTTTACTGGTATACTTCAACAAGGAGGTGACCTCCTGATATACTTGCAGCATATGCCTCCCCCCCCCGCGACGTGCTTTCTCGTTCTAGCGTCAAAGGAATGGCCACTGCCGATGACGTCATCATTCGGCGCATCGGCGCTCTGGAACGCAGACGGAGCGGTGTTTGCGCTCCGGGACAAGGTAGCAAAGACAGCTTCCGCGACGCCATGCACAACAGATCTGTTGCAGGGACTACAACCCGAAAAGGTAATGCGATGCGCCCCCCCCCCCCCAAGCCCATGTTACTGGCAACTTTGTAGCGTTCCTTACACGGTCATCAGATCTATCAACATCAAAAACAAAAGCAGAAACAAACACTACATTAATCCTTTTTTTTTTTTCCCTCCCCCCATGCCCTCTTTCCTTTTATTACTCCACGACAACAGTCAGGTCTCTGGTTGGGAGTATCTGAGCTTATACTTCTATTGGAGAGCTACAATACACCTCCCCCTATATGCTAAGCTCATCTTCGCTGAAGTCTGTCTGCTGGAGGGCTGGCATTATGCACATGTATATATATGTGCTTTTCTTCAGTGTTTTATTTTCAACATAGCACAGCAATGTTTAGACATTTATATATCTATTTATTAGTTTACCCATTTATTCATTTATTTTGTTTTACTTTTTTCTAAAATATTATTTTTCTTTTCCTTTTCTTTTTCTTCCTGAGGGTTGGGAGAAAGTTGTATATATGTGTCTTTGCATATACGCATATTTCACATATAAGCGTGTTTATAATTCTTTGTGGTTACCAATCTTTTGGTGTGAGCCCCTAGGGGTGTGACCACTGAGGTCAGCAGTGGGTGTGGTCCCCTCCAAGCCAATTCAATCCATCCACTTATTGAATGTAGTAGTATATAAGCAGTGGACACGGAGGGGTCTCTACTGTCGAGCTCTGATGAAGAGGCCCTAGACGCCTCGAAACGCGTCAGCCGGCAGCAACATATTCCCGTGTCCCCCCACTGTGGAGCGTGGTCCGAAAGGAATTCACCTTTATTTTATTGACAAGCCTGTTCAAATCTGCTGTTTGTGAGTAGTTTTTAATACTATTACTATTGAATAAAGTGTTAAGTGGTAATGCACTAGGCTGGTGCGCCTTTCTTTTTCTTTTCTTTGTTTGTCCCGGAAAAGTTTGCTCATATTCAACTTTTTGCGGACTTATCTCAGTTCACAATGCAAAAACGTAAATCTCTGCTCCCGGTTACAAAGGCCCTGCGTAACCATGATATTCCTTACCGCTGGGGGTATCCTGTCATGCTGACTGTCACGCATGATGGGAAAAATTTGGTAGTTACTTTTATTGAGGAAGGCCTTGCACTGCTCCGTTCTCTGGATATACTTCCGGACCAATCACCTGCAGGCCCTTCTCCACCTGCGAAACTCTGAGCAATTTGAATGGCAAACGGTAGGGAAGAAGAAAAGTGGCAAAAAATGTGTTTCATAATCTTTCTTCCTGGGTTTAATTGAACTCTCAGCAACTAAGGTTCCCACTACGGTCTGGAGTACTTTGTACGCAGTTCTTGTTTACCCCTCCAATCATGGGCGAAAGTTACGCCCTCAGGTTCTTGCTTGGACAAGGTTTTTTTATTACATTGCTGTTTTTTTCTTGTTTTTTTGCTTATGTTTTTATTTCTCGACCTTTTTTCTTTTACTTTCAAAGTATTTTATTTTATATAGAAAATACAAAAAAAAGTCTTCCAAAGCTCAGAGAACATAGAAATTACAATCCAGATTCAAGAAAAGCCTAAATAAAGGTCATACTAGCCCAAGTAAAAAAGTTAACAGTATACAGAGCTGGTTTCAGCAGGCAACATACTTGACACAAATATACCTTTATACAAAATAAAACTAAGAAAAACGGAGAAAAAAAAAAAGAGAAAAACACATATTCAAAGCACTCCGTCATCCACACCCCTATAGGGATCAGACTGTGTGGACGACCAGAGGGCAGTGTCAAAGCGATAATGGAAGACAAAAAGATTACTTTGGAATCGCATGATCTCCAACAAACCAGTAGGAAGAAACAACCTGAAATAAACCTCAGCAAAAAAGAAAGAGAATAGATAGGGAAAGAAGAGAAAAGGAAAACAGGATACATGTAGAAAGATGAGAGAAAAGAAAGGAGAACCAGAAAATGAGCACCTCTGCTGGACCATCAACCCTAACAAAAAAACACGAGAAATTCCTCCATGGGATTCAACCACGAACATAGGTGACCCAGGGCTCCCAAGTCTCCCTAAATTGTTGAGATGTATCTAAAAGGAAACTCGCTAATTTTTCTTGTGACATTATCCAAGAAATTTTTTGTTTCACAGCGCGAAGAGAGACTTTGGGAAGTTTCCAAGACTTTGCGATTGTGAGTTTGACCCCCAGGAATATAAAAAAAATATGAGCTTCTGGGTAAATTTGGAAATCTTGGGGATTCGAAAATTCAAAAGAGCGACTGAAGGAGACTTCGGAACCCTGACACCCGTAACCTTAAAGATCATGTGAAAAATGTTATTCCAAAAATCTCTAATCCTAGGGCACTCCCACCAGACATGCAGCATGGTTCCCTCCAGCTGACACCCCCTAAAACATAGGGGAGACGAAGAAGGGAAGATCCTGAAGAGTCTGGATGGTGTCATATACCATCTTGTTAAAACCTTAAGGCAGGCCTCAGATAAAGAAACGTTAAGGATACCCTTGTAAGAGTGAAAGAAGGCGGTGTGCCAAGCATCCAAGTCACAACTTTCCTGTAACTCAGTCTACCAGGCAGTCATGTAACTAAGCTTCGCATCAGAATGGGCAAGTGACGAGTAGATTATTGATATCCCGCCCCTCTGCTCCGTAGCTTGACCACACCACAGCTCATATGGGGAAAATCGGAGTGGGCAGGGCTTAGTTTTCCAAATTGAGTGCAGAAAATGAGAAATTTGAGAAAATCTAAAGTGTTCAGAATCCGAGAGATCTAGTTTTTGGATACACGTAGCTAGAGAAATAGGACCTGTCGATGTGAAGAAGTGACCTATGCGCAACAGTCCCTTATTCAACCACCAACTAAAAGCCTTAATCTCCATTTCCGGAGGAAAATTCGGATTGTGGAACAAATGAGCTAGAGGTTTGCAAGAGGAGACTAAAGAGGAAGGCTGTTTGAGTTTATCCCAGAAGGCCAAAGTATGAGAGAGGGATGGTGATCCCTGTAATAGGGGGACACGATCGATGACGTCACACCTACAGCCACACCCCCCTACAGTAGTAAACCCACACACAGGGAACACTCACAGTCACAGCGCCCCCTGTGGTTAACTCCCAAACTGCAACTGTCATTTCCACAGTAAACAATGCAATTTAAATGCATTTTTTGCTGTGAAAATTACAATTGTCCCAAAAATGTGTCAAAATTGTCCGAAGTGTCCGCCATAATGTCGCAGTCACGAAAAAAATCGCTGATCGCCGCTATTAGTAGTAAAAAATTTTTTTTTATAAAAATGCAATAAAACTATCCCTTATTTTGTAAACGCTATAAATTTTGCGAAAACCAACCGATAAACGCTTATTGCGATTTTTTTTTTTTACCAAAAATATGTAGAAGAATACGTATCGGCCTAAACTGAGGAAAAATAATGTTTTTTTATATATTTTTGGGGGATATTTATTATAGCAAAAAATATTGAATTTTTTTTTAAATTGTCGCTCTATTTTGGTTTATAGCGCAAAAAATAAAAACCGCAGAGGTGATCAAATACCACCAAAAGAAAGCTCTATTTGTGGGGAAAAAAGGACGCCAATTTTGTTTGGGAGCCACGTCGCACGTGCAATTGTCGGTTAAAACGACGCAGTGCCGAATCGCAAAAAGGGGCAAGGTCCTCTACCTGCATTTTGGTCCGGGTCTTAAGTGGTTAATTGAATTTATCCTCCCCAGCCAGGAGAGCTCAGATCCGGACCAGGTCTTTAAATCCGCCTGCAGTTTCCGAAATAACGGAGGGTAATTAGCCGCATAACGTTTTTCAAAGGTAGGAGTGAGATTTATTCCCAAATATCTAATGAACGAATCGGACCATTTGAAACTGAACAATCCTTTCAGCTGAGCCACTACAGAAGGTTGGAGAGAAACGTTTAGAGCCTGTGATTTAGAATAATTGACTTTTAGGCCAGATAACTTGTAGAAGTCCTCCAGCAATTTACAAACAACAGGGAGAGTTGTGATGGGGGAGGTGATAAATAAAATGAGGTCATCTGCAAATAGACCACACTTGTGTATATTAGGGCCACACCTAACCCCAGCAATATCAAAGTTAGAACGGATGGCTATTGCCAAGGATTCTATTGCTATAGCAAAAATTAGCGGTGATAATGGACAACCTTGGCGGGTACCCCTAGCTATTTTAATGGGGTCCGAATAAAGGCCCTGCAAACGAATCCTAGCTACCGGGGAAGAATAAAGGGACCTAATGAGACCCACAAATCTGGGGCCAAAACCCCATAGATCCAAAAGGGAAAACAAATAAGACCACAAAGTGGAATCAAAGGCCTTTTGTAAATCGAGGGACAATAACATGCCCGCCTGTTTATTACCGCCATCCCAACCAGATTGTAAAATAGATACAATATCGATAGCACTCCGAATTTGGTCTGGTCCTTGTCAATTTGGGATAAATCCCACTTGATCTCTATGAATATAAGTACTTATGAAGGAAGCCAGACGGTTAGCCATCACTTTGGTCATGATCTTCAGATCATTATTGATCAGAGAAATCGGTCTATAATTACTCACTTCAGACGGATCCTTATCGGGTTTAGGGATGACGGTAATAAACTCAGAGTTTAATTGTCCATCTAGGGGGGCACCTCTAGAAGCGTGGTTAAAAAATCTGGTCAAATAAGGAGCCACCGTAGCCCCAAAAGTTTTGTAATAGGTCACTGAGAACCCATCGTGGCCCGGGCCCGAATTAGACTTCAAATGTTTGATCACTTCCAATACCTCCCCTGTAGAGAAAGGAGCCTCAAGCCTGTCCCTATGTTCTTGCGAGAAATTGGGGATAGGAATATTATCTAGGAATGATCCCAGCACTGGAGAACGTGATCCTTCATGGGAGCTGTACAGATCCTCATAGAAACCATGAAATTCCTTCATTATGCTTATAGGGTTAGCAGACAAATGTCTACCCCCTATCCTGATTTTAGGGAAGACACATGACTTATATCTAGGAGTAAGTTTAGAGGCGAGAAGCGGACCCACCTTGTGCCTCTGATAATGCCTAGCCCCGCTCCATCGAATACTCTTTTCTGCGGAAGCAGTTAACGCAAGGTTCAAATCCAAGCAGGCCTTAACCAATAGGGCAATAGGCACCTGGGTGGGAGCTTTCTTATGCGCTTTTTGAAGGGAGAGAAAGGATTCCTCCAGTTGTCTGGATCTTTTAAGCCGGGATGACATTTGGATACGTTTTCCTCTAATTGTGACTTTGTGCGCCGCCCACAACGACTCCGCAGAGATGCCCTCTGTATCATTAAGAGTGAAGTACTCAGAAATAGCTTTCTCGACCTCAGACTTAATGGCGAAGTAAGAAAGGATGGCCTTGTTACGCTTCCAATGAAAAGGCGTATTGAGGTTCGCGGACAACTTATCAACAGACATAATCACTATCGAATGGTCTGACCAAACTGTGTCAGTTATATATGCTTTAAGAACCCTGGGAATTAGCGCGCTAGGGACCAAGAGATGGTCAATCCTAGCATAGGATTGATGAGCATGGGAAAAATGAGAGTAATCAACTTTGGAGGGGTTCACTTCCCTCCAAACATCTAAAAGACCCTGCTGAAAGATCATCTTAGCAACCTTAGAACTAATCCTGGCTGGGCGGACAGATTGAGCACGTAGGGGCCTAGATTTATCCAAACTACGGTCAAAAGCAAGATTAGAATCCCCACCAAAGATAACCATACCCTCTATATGGGGGTCAAGGACCCGAAAGAGATTCTGGAAAAATTTAGACTGACCTGAATTAGGAGCATAATAGGACACAAATGAATATAGAGCACTGTCTATTGTTCCCTTCACTAAAATAAATCCACCCTCCCCATTACCAAATTCAGCCTTCAGGGAGAATCTACAACGTTTCGAAAAGTGAACAGCTACCCCTTTAGATTTGTTCTCAGCATTAGAGAGAAAAAATAAAGGAAATTGGGCATGGATAAATGGGGGTTTATAGCGAACCGGAAAGTGAGTTTCTTGGAGAAAAAGAACATCTATTTTACGGGAATTCATGAAATCAAGGACTTTTCTGTGTTTACTAGGTGAGTTTAATCCTTGAGCATTGTGGGTAGCCACTCTCAGGGGGGTGGCACGATTAGTGCACTGAGCCATGGAGCCAAGGAGCTAGAAACATCAACAAAGAATCGCCACTTACCTTCTGGGGGACAAGTAATATGCCAGGACACTCAGCCACAGGAAAGGAATCCAATCCCCAGAAGAGGAATCTCTTGATCGGGGACCGGCGGAGGGCTGCAATAGAAAACAAGGTAATAAAGAATACAAGAAAGGAGGAAGTAAGAAGAAATCCCAGGACCGTCCTAGTCCTGGAAGAGCCCCAGGGAGAAAAAAAACTGGTGCTCTTAAAAAAAAAAAACACCACCACACCCTGAAATAGGGGTAGCAACCTATTCCATCGAGAGAGAAAAACCCAGACCATGGAATAGGTGGAGGCACAGCATAGCTACCGTGACGACAAGCCGCCTAAATAAAAAAGGGAGCTAAAAAAAAATTGAAAAATAGGGAACTAGAGCACATTACATGAAAATAGCAGAACAGCATGTTAACAAACAGTTCCAGATACTTGAGAAAAATTAAAAAAATCGTCCAAAAAGAAAGTGTAATATAAACACGACACAAAAGATCCTGGACGGGACACTGCAAAAAAAGGAGTATAAAAAGGGAAAAAAGCAATAAACTTTGTGGACCCTGAAAAAAAGGGGGTGAGGTAATGAAGATCTTCAGGACCGTGAAGAATCAAGGTGGTTGGGTGTCCTTGGATCTCTTAGGTTTGGGTTTGTTCCAGACACTGGTGAGAGGGTTCACAGGCGACGGGTGTTTAGCAGGAGCAGAATTGGAGTTGGCAAAATCCATCCTCGCTTCTAGTGAAATGAGGTGTAGATCCAGCAAAAGACGTTCACCCTCCTGGAAGCTGCGGAAAGAATAAGTTTTGCCTTTGAAATCAAACTTCAGGGCAAAAGGAAAGGCCCACTTGTATTTAATGTCTCATTGTGTGAGGATGGCAAGTAGGGGCTTCAGGGATCTTCTCCTTTGTATCGTTAAAGGGGAAAGGTCAGCAAACACCTGAACATCATAGCCACGGCATGAGATAGCTGATTGGGAGCGACTTGGCTTCATCACCTCTTCTTTGACAGAGAAAAAATGAGGTTTCACTACAATGTCCCTAGGGAGGCCATCCTTCCTCATAGGACCCAAGGACCTATGAGCTCTGTCAATCTCTAATTTGTGGGGAGGGATATTCAGAATCAATTGCTTGAGAAAGTCCTGAACGACCGAAACAGAGTGTCACGATAGAAGATCCAGCAATCCCACCAGTACTGGCAACGTCAGGAGAAACCAGTCCCGGCGCATGCGCTGACGTCATTTCGGCGCCAAGGAGCGCTATTTAAGCTGTCTGCTCCCACAGCTTCTTGCTGACCAGTCGACAGCGTTTTCCTGAGATAATCTGAATCTGCTACCTGCCTGACTACTGTGTACCTGACCCGGCTTCCTGTGACCTACCTCTGCCTGCAGCCTGCCTCCGACCCCGGCTTGATCTGACTACCGATTCCGCTAAAACCCCTAGCTCTGTTGTCTGCCTGCCTGACTTACCGACCCGGCCTGGACCTGATTAACCTTTCGGATCTGTTCCAGTTTCCTGATTCCCTGCCTGATCCAGTGTTTGCCAATCCCTTGGCTCCGTTACAGCAAGCGCTACTACACCGTGCCTGTGTTCATTGGTTCCCTGCCAGGACCTCGTCAGCACCTGTCTGCTTCCTCTTCCGGTCCGCCACCAGCTTACCATCAAGCGCTTGTGCCCCTCTAGACTCCGTACCCCCTGTCTGCTCTACCAGGGGCTCCCGAGTCAGAGGCTTACGAGAGGCCGCTCCCTGCACGTTGGGCTCCATAACCAGGTACGTGACACAGAGTCTTTGACCGATTCAGGAATGCCTCTAATACGAAAATTTTTCTCTCCTGGACCTGTTCTCGAGGTCATCTATTTTAGACAATGCTAAGTCCAATTGGTCCTGAAGGACCTGGATATGATCAGAATTTTGAATGGTTCTGGAAACCATCATATCCAGCTTGTTCTCAATATTCTCCATCCTTGCCCTCAGCATTTGAAAGTCCTTCCAGATTCCCCCCGTTATCTGGGCAGCAGTGTGTGTAAGGCCCTTATCCAACAACGCAGTCACATGAGAGAGAAGATCAGGGACTGTAAGAACCTGAGACTGAGGCAGCATTACAGACACAGGCCTGTCTGAGGCCTGTACTAAGCTAGGCCCGAAAGGAGATTCTGATAATTCCTCCATTGTCTGCTCCAAAAGAGATTCAGTTGATGCAGGGAAATGTGCCCCGACCAGGGGATTACTCACTGGAATCGCCAGGGAGTAGATCAGGGTAGCTGGAGCCAGGGGCTGCCGAGAACTGAGCATTTCCTCCTGACGAGACGAGTGCTGCAGTGTCGCGCCCGCCATCTTGGATTCAGACCGCGAGACTTCCAGGTTGAATTGCGGTCCCAGGTCTCTACGAGCCCGACCAGAAGACATTGGATAGGACCTTGGACCTTTGCTCTGATCACCGATGCTGAAAACAAGTAATGTCTCGCTCCGTGTCCCCGCTATGCGGAGCTCCTGGATCAGGCGTCCATTCCGTACTCCGCCACGCATGCGCCTCTCGACCTTTTTTCTTTTCCTTGCCGTTGGTCTGCCTGGCGTTTGAGTGACCTTACTTGCAAAAGTTTAGACTGATTCTTCTCATCTCACCATGCCCACCACTGATGGAGGAGGACAGATGATCTTCTACTGTGGAGAGTAAGGTACTGTTATCATCTACTTCTACACTGTGCTCATGGCACTCAAAATAGTTTATTTTAATGTAAATGCTCTCAACCACCCAGCAAAGAGGGCCTCGGTCTGGAGGGAAGTGCTTGTGCTCCAGGCTGATATCCTCTGTATCCAGGAGACACATTTTCTGGCTGATGACCCTCCACGCTTTCAGCACAAAAATTGCTTCGGCTCCTATTAAACAAAAGGGTGTGTTGGTCGCTGTCAGAGACTCAGTGGCCCTCAACATGATGGAATCCCACGTCGACCCTGAGGGGAGATCTCTTATTTTGGTAGGCAAATTCAACAACAAACCTTTTACAGTTGTCACACTGTATGCATCGAACTCTCACCAACTCAGTTTCCTAAAGAGACTTTATAATAAAATCGCCTCTCTTTGGCGTGGATCTCTGGTGATATGTGGTGACCACAACTTGACAGTTGATCATTCTTTTGACTCCTCTTCCAAGATAAAGCGTCCTCCTCCTCAGTTGCAACGACTACTACATGCTGAGGACTTTTTCGATGTTTGGAGGTGCCAGCATGGCAATGAACGCGATTACACATATCATTCTGCCAGACACAATTCTTACTCAAGGATTGATCTCATACTGGTTGACAAAATGTTGCAGGCGGTGTCCTCCTCTACCATCCATGATATTTCATGGTCTGACCATGCTCCTGTTTCGATCACGGTGGTGGAGGGGCACACACCAAGTCCTGCTTACGTATGGCGGGCTAACTCTCGAGTCCTTCAGATGCCTTCCCATGTGACTATGTTAAGTGATAGTTTATCAAAATTATTTTCTGAGAATACGGGTTCAGTCTCGGACCCTGCAGTGTTGTGGTGTGCCCATAAGGCGTTTGTTAGGAGTATTATTTTGCAGATATGTGCAAGGGAAAAGAGGCGGAGGACACAATTAATGGACCGTCTCCTTAAAGATATTAGGACCCTAGAATCCCAGAATAAATACCAGGATACTGATCAGTTGGCACAACAGTTGTCTCGACTTCGTTCTGATCTCAGACTCCTACTCATTGAGTGTTATGACAAACACATCCAGAGCCTGAGATTAGCCCACTATTCCTCGGGGGAACCGAGCTGGCAGACTCCTAGCTCAAAGATTCAAGGCTGCGAGGGTCAAATCCAAAATTCAGTTTTTGATACATCCTTCTGACAAACACAAAATAATTAAACCCAAATAAATAGCAAACTCTTTCGCGGAGTATTATTAGTCCCTATACAACCTTAATACAGATCCTCATACTCCCCAGCCAGCGGAAGATGCTATTCAAGCATTTCTGGCCAAAATTGACCTTCCCTCTCTCTCGCGAGAACAACTCCAATCTTTAAATGCACCCATCAGAGTCTGAGATGAGGGAGGTCATTAAGTCACTTCCTTTAGGCAAGTCCCCTGGTCCTGATAGATTACCAAATGATTATTATAACATTTTTCAAAATAACTTGATGCCTACCCTGCAAACCGTATATGCTGCCGCAATGTCCTCTGCCTCGTTTCCCTCCGAGATGCTCAAGGCCTATGTGGTGACGATTCCCAAGCCAGGGAAGGAACCTACCACTCCAGCTAACTTTAGGCCAATATCTTTGCTCAATACTGATGTTAAGGTGTATGCAAAACTTTTAGCGTGTATACTTTTGCCTGTCCTCCCTGCTCTTATTAGGTCAGACCCCGGGGAGGCAAGCCTCAGATGCTACCAGATGGGTTGTTGGGGTTGTGCAGTGTGCTAGGGCCTGTCGGACGCCTTCTCTGCTGTTGTCCTTGGATGCGGAGAAGGCGTTCAACAGAATACATTGGGGATACATGGAGAGAACCCTACGGAAATTTGGCTTTGTGGGGCCCATCCTCTTGGCCATTCTTGCTTTATACTCGTCTCCTTGTGCCCAGGTCTACACATCGAACTTATTATCAGACACCTTTAAGATCTCAAACGGTATGAGGCAGGGCTGTCCGCTATCCCCTTCAATATTTAATCTTTTGATCGAGCCTCTGGCGAAAAGGATCAGGTCCCATCCTGAGATTAGTGGTTTCCCAACTCATAACAGAACACATACCATTAATTTATTTGCAGATGACATCATTCTTTTTCTGTCTTTCCCCTGCTGTTTCTCTCCCACGCGCTCACGACATACTGACGGTGTTTAGCAAAATTTCTTACTATAAGGTGAATTTTACAAAATCTATCATTCTTGACCTTGGCATACCTCCTGATCCACTATCTCTTACTTGGGGATTAAAGTAATGGCGAATCCGCGGCAGTTAGCGGACGTCAATTATTTACCACTGATCGACAAACTTTCTAAGGACGTTAAAAAACTGTCCAACACTGAACTGTCCTGGTCTGGACGTTTGGTTGTGTTCAAAATGTTGATCCTCCCACAATTGCTCTATGTTATAGAACACTACCTTTTCCCCTGCCTCACTCACATTTGAACGCGTTGAATGCCTTACTATCTTCATTTATTTGGAGATCAAAGAGGCCGAGATGCTCTAAGGCTTTGCTTGTTAAACACAGGGTGGCGGGAGGGATGGGCCTTGTAGACATTTGGGATTACTTTCGTGCGTCAATCCTAACTCAGTTTAAAAGTTGAATGGATCACACCGTGGACTCTATCTGGACTGATATTGAAAATTCTCTGGGTCCGGTTAGGGATCTTAAGCTTCTCCTTTTATTAGACATATGGAAACCATTTCCCTTACATAGTATGCCACTCACAATCCAGGCTTCTCTGGCCGCATGGAGAGACCTAAACAGAATTCCCTTCCCTCCATCTGATCGTGTAGCAGTTCCTATACCCATAGCAATTCTGTCTCAGGCCATCCCGGATCTTTCTGTTTCTGACTGGAAGGATAAGGGTATTATGACTATAGATGA
Source organism: Rana kukunoris (assembly GCA_029574335.1). NCBI lineage: Eukaryota > Metazoa > Chordata > Amphibia > Anura > Ranidae > Rana > Rana kukunoris. The sequence continues at coordinate 403,993,875 of CM056050.1, forward strand.
TCTTTATCTTGATGGCACCCTCCTTTCCTTTACTTTGCTGCGGAAAAGATTCGCCTTGACCCCTACTGACCAGTATAAATATACTAGGATTTCCCATTTTCTTAGTTCCCTTACTTCTCATCAGATCTACCTACCGAAGGAAGTGTGGCGCTTTTACACAACTAGTCCTACTCCCCGCAAGGGCATTACGTTTTTCTACAATCTTTTTCAACAAAAATTGAAATTCTTTAAAGGGGTTGTAAAGGTACACGTTTTTTTACCTTAATGCATCCTACATCTCACAGCACCGCCCCCCCCCCAAGCCCCCGTTGTACTTACCTGACCGTTCGAATCTCCCGGGCGCGTCCACGTCGTCCTCTTCGGTTTCCAGCCTGGCCGTTGATTGACTAGGCTGGGCGGATTGATAGCAGCGCAGCCATTGGCTAGCGCTGCTGTCAATCAGAGCGGATGACGCGGCGCGCCGGGGGCGGAGCCGAGTGATACAGTCGGCGGCTATGGCCGCCGCTGTATCACGGGAGCGCTCGCAAAAGCTTTCCTCCATGCGAGCGCCCTCGCATGAAGAGGGAAAGCTTTTGCGAGGAGGAGCCCAGACAGCCGCCGAGGGACCCCAGAAGACAGCTTTCCGGGCCACTCTGTGCAAAACGAACTGCACAGTGGAGGTAAGTATAACATGTTTGTTATTTTTTTTAAACAAAAGCCCTGACTTTAGTGTCCCTTTAAGTCTTAACCCTATAAAAAATGGGAGGAGGATCTAGGTGTAAGTATCTCAGAGGTGCAGTGGCAACAATTGCGATCAATCTATAAAGCGTCTAAGTGTGTTAACCATTGGGAGCTTACCCAGAAAATTGCACTAAGGTGGTACCTAACTCCCTACAGGCTCTCTAAGTTTGTTCACCTTGGTTCTCCACTGTGTTGGAGGAACTGTTGGGAAGTGGGTAATCTGTTACATATGATGTGGTCCTACAGGCACTTATTGAGTTTCTGGAACTCGATTTTCTCTTATATCTCAAAAATTACTGGGTTTTTGATGCACCCTAATCCTGGCTTAATAATACTTCATGTTGGTATTAAAAAAGTTCCCCCCTGAGTTTAGAGCTGTGATAACACACGTACTACTAGCAGCTAGAACTCTGATTGCACGGCATTGGAAGGCTGATAAAGCTCCCAACGTGTCAGAGGTTTTGGCGATCACTCAGACGCACTTTGTTTATGAATCCCTACTAGCGAGTAAAAGGGGGGACAGGCAAAGGTTTGATAATCATTGGAAAATGTGGACAACATGGTTTAAGAGTAAAGAGCTTTCATCTGGAGGAAGGGGAGGGGCTGATGATGGGAGGTGTGAGTGAGTAGCTGGCGCTCCTGTGCTGCTCGTAGCTCCCTTAGATCCCTTAGATCCGGAGGTTTCTCTGGCTTCTCAGGATTATCAGAGGTGCAGGTAGAGGCAGAGGCTATGGAGGAGGAGGAGTGTGGAGCACGGAGCACGGAGTACGGCAGTTATTATATCCACAGCCTGCCTGCCTGTTTGTTAAGGCTGTTTGCTTGTCTGCTACGGATGCTGCTGCTACGGCTGCTATGGCTTCCCCCTTGTGCCCCTGTCTCCCCCTCGCCACTTCACGTACCTTCTTACAACTCTGTGCCGGGACCCGGGAAATCCCTGGAAGCACGGTCTGACACGGCCAGACTGAGAGTGACGGAGAGCGACGGAGCGCTGAGTGGCGCTGGATGAGGTGCAGGACAGCATGGAGGGTTGTGAAGTCACTGAAGTCGGTACATAGATGAGCTCTGGTGCTTGTATCCCACTGTATCCCACTGTGCCCCACTGTGTGTATGCCCGGACTGTTGCCTGGACTTGCAGGCTAGTGCATCGAAGGTATCAGGCGCATCCATCCATCCGTCCATCTGAGGAGTGGAAAGTTGCCTCCATAACCTCTACAGCCCCTACAGCTACAGTGCTGAGGGGATAGGGGAGGTGATACGGGACACTACCCCCAATATCAGCGTGCGGTCGGCTTGTTTAGTTGAGGAGCAGGGGGCCATTTAGGCAGTTGTGCCCAGGTGCTAACGGATGTACCTGAATTATCAGATCCCAGCTTCACAACAGCAGCAGTCACAGTCTGTCTAGCAAAACGGAACTCCTGAAGGAATACCTACACAGCCAGCCTTATTAAGGGTACCGTGAGTAAAATGTAATATGTCTCCCTGGTTTGGTGAGTAGCTGTGGAGCTGTAGAAGTTGGAATTAAGAACTACTGAAGAAAGAACTAAGGTTAAAAACAGAAAACTGCTCTGTGGCAGTATGTTTTAATTGTTGTAAACTGTGAAGTGGAAAACGCTCTAAAACCGCTCTAATAACATCTGCGCTTGTTTATAAACTGTTCTGGTGAAAACATGAAAACATGAACGTTTGTAAGAATGCAGAGGGTGATGACCTTATGCGCACTGATACACAGAGCATTTAAAAGCTCACCTACAGGCAGTTTTACCCGCACCCATAGAAAATTTAACAGCAAAATCTAGTGAATCCAATGAACTGTTGATCGGTTGAAACCGGTCTAATAATGGTATAAGGTAAACAGCGGATAATTGTTCTGCGATTATATGTTCTAACCGAGGTAAACTGTGAACTGAAAAATGCTTTAGAAACATCAGCAATTGCATGTAAAATAGTAAAAAAGAGACTCTTGTCTGTGCTGCTTTGGTGTTAACAGGACATATATAAAAATGCAGAAAGCAACTATATTGATACACATAATATCTAAGACATATCCTAACTGCTGTAAACTGTGAACTGTAAAAGCTCTTAAACCACCAGTAGGTGTTAGTAAACTAGTAAAGGGGGGTCTTTGTTGGGCTACATAGTGGCGATAACAGGACGTATATAAAAACGCAGGAAGAGATTACTCTCAGTGGAGACGAGTTTTACTAAGCCGTCAACTCTAACATCTTGGATGTGGTACACAATAAAAATACCCCCACCAAACTCAGTAATAAGAATAGTTTAATAAAACTATTTATAGGATATGTCTGTGGGACTCACAGGAATTCAGAAGTGCTTAGTATCCTAGAGTATTTTAAACTAGAAACAACATCCTATTGGGGTAAGGATTAAAACCCTTTAAACCAAATAGTGTACGATAAAAGGTAATCATAGGAAACCAGGACGCTAGACAAGGATGAGAGGTAGGACACATAGAGGCGCATCTGCAAATCCTTCTAGAAAAAGCGATAGTCCTAGTACAATTAAAAAATACCTGATAAAAAACCAAGCTAAAGAGAGTCCAGATAAAATGGCAACAACAAGGAGAAAAGGTGCGGAAAAGGTGCAGAAAACAGGAGTAAGAAGACCATCAGAACCATTAGAAAGAGCGGGGACTTTAACAATAGCAGACGAAGAGGACGAAGATCTTGATGAACTGGAAGAGGACCAACTCCCTACAAAGGGAGAAATTGCCAAAATGTTTGCCAGAATGGAATTGGTCATGAATAAAATGGAAACTTCTCTTAAAGGAGAAATAGAATCACTACACAAAGATATGAACCATGTTTTGAGAAGAGTGGAAGAAACGGAAGAAAAAATAAATTCACAAGCTGGAGAAGTCAATGACATAAAAGAACAGATGAAAGAGTTACTAAAAGAACAAAGAGATTTGAAATACAAGGTGGAAGACCAGGAAAACCGAAATAGACGGAAGAATTTGAAGATCAGAGGTCTCCCGGAGGAACAGGTAGAGGACCTCCAAGGAAAAATTGACAAAATATTCGGGCAGATGTTAGGCAAAACTGAAACGGAGAAAATTAAGTTAGAGCGAGTTCACAGGATAAGAAAACCTGCAGGAATATCTGAGACTCTCCCAAGAGACGTAATCGTGCGATTCCATAATTTTCAGGATAAAGAGCAGATTCGAATACACTTGAAATCAAAGGGCCCTGCTAAATTGGAGGAATCCACGCTGCAGATCTTTCCAGATTTGGCAGCAGAGACTTTAGCCAGGAAAAGAATATTAAAAAGACCATTAACGGAGCAGCTAAAACGACATGATATTCAATATTTCTGGGGCTTTCCTTCTTGCTTAGTCGGAAGAAAAGATGGATAATCTGCCACCCTGAGATTTCCAGAAGATACACTGAATTTTTTCAAAAAGTTGAATATTCCAGAGATAGAGATACCTGGCTGGGGGGGAAGAGCTGAGAAAAACGTCACAATAGTACAACACTCATGGCAACAGATCACAAATAAAAATAAATAAAAATAGGGAGGTTTTGAGGGTGTGAGACGGGTGATGTGGGGGTTGGATTGGGGGGAGGGGACTTTGGGGGGGGCGGGGGGGTGGGGAGGAGATGGGACGGGAGGAGGAGGCATATGGTCATCAAGGAAGAAGAAAGAAGAAGGGAAAATGGAAAAAAAATAATAAGAAACATTTTTAAGAAAAGGGATGCTACGGGCACGGGAACCCCCGTTAAGGGGGCTGGCTGCTCACCAACCACCCATACTGACCCCAACCTCAAGGGGACAGAACCGTAGGGCCAGATGGAGGCCACGGATCTATAGGTCTATGGGAGGCCATTAGCCCCAAATATAGGGGGGAGGGTTGGGGGGGGGAGGGGAGAGAGGGCGGGGAGGTGGAGGGCTGGGAGGAGGTAAGGGAAGGATGGGAAAGGGAGGCGGTGGAAAAGGGGAGAAGGCCTCTAAAAGCATCTATAGAAAAGCAAAAAAAAAAATACTCAATAGCACCTGATGGCAAAAGTTAAAATAATTTCTTACAATGTTTGTGGTATAAACGACCCCATCAAAACTGCTAATATACTCAGAGAGTTGGCTTCTTTAAAGACAGAGGTCATATTCCTACAGGAAACACATTTGACTTTGAGCACATGCCGTAGAATTACTACGGATGAGTTCCCTCTATGGTTCTATGCGGATTCCCCTATCCCACGAGCAAAAGGGGTGGCTATAGGGTTCGCCAGGGGCACTCGGTTTTTATTGAATGAAAGAAAGGTAGACCCTGATGGTCGCTTTCTATTCCTTAATGGAAGTTTAAACGGTCGCAGGATTTCTTTGGCGAACATCTATTGCCCGAATAAAAAACCAGCCCAATATTTAATAAGAGTAATAGAGGACTTTATGAGTTTTAAAAAAGGGGAGGCTGTGATGGGAGGAGATATACATTTTTGCCTGAACCCCAACGTGGATAGTGCGTCACATGCACGAATGAGAGAAATGAGTCAGAAAAAAACACTAAAAAAGAAGATGCACCAACACCAGCTGGTAGACGTATGGCAAATAAAACATATGAACCAAAGAGACTATAAATTTTTCTCGCCCGTGCATGGGACGTACACCAGAATTGACTATTTTCTGACAGAACATAGGTTGCTTGAGCGGGTAGAGGATACAAAGATTGAAATTATAACTTTCTCAGATCATGCCTCCATTTCACTACAACTCAGATTAGGAGAGCAAGACAACCCAAAAGCAAATTGGCGATTAAACGAAGAACTGTTATTAGATAAGGAAATAGAAAAGAAAATAAGGGGGAGGTATTACAATTTTTTAGAGAAAATAGTACTGAGGGTATGTCGGAAGCCATAATCTGGGAGACCCATAAGGTTTTTGTTCGAGGAATTTTGATAAGAGGGATCCAGAAAAACAAAAAAAAACAAAGATATTTTTTTTATTTAATTAAAGAAATATCAGAATTTGAACACCTACATAAAGAAACAGGCCAAAGAGATATACTTCAGAAACTTTACAGTAAAAGAGAAGAGTTTAGAGAACTTATAGAACAGGAATCTCGGGTGGAATTTAACATTATTAAGAAAGAACAATATCAATGGGGTAACAAGACAGGGAAATACTTAGCGAGCCTCCTCAAAAAGAAAAAAAATCCATGAATTTTATAGAGAAAATTAAAACTAAAACGGGAGAAATAAGATTCAAAACCTCAGAGATTATAAACAACTTTAAAAAATTCTATGAAGACCTCTATTCAATTAACAAGGAAAACACTAAAGAGGAAGCAAAGTCAAGGGAAGAAAAAACGAAAACATACCTGAGAAATTTGGAGTTAAATAGCATACCAGAACATAAACTTAAGACCTTAGAAATGCCCATAACAGAGGAAGAAATTACAAAAATTATTCGAGAATTACCTAATGGTAAAAGCCCTGGGCCTGATGGATTTACAACTTTATATTACAAATTATTGTCTGATATACTAACTCCAAAATTATGTAGCTACTATAATGGAATTGGAGAGAAATGGGAAATGAGGAAGGAAAGTTTAGAATCGTTAATAGCGGTAATACCTAAAGAAGGCAAAGATAATAGTTTATGCTCCAGCTATAGACCGATCTCGCTTCTCAATAAAGGGCCAGATTCAGGTAGATGGGAGAATCTTTACTCTGGAGTAACGTTTCTCATTTACGTTACTCCGCCAACACTTTCGGAGCAAGTACTGTTATTCACATAGCACTTGCGCGTAAACTTGCGCCAGAGTAACGATAATGCGCTGGCGTAACCCGACGCAAGTGGAAGTGGGTGTGATCATATGTAAATGATGGGCGGAGCCCAGTGCAGAGGCTTAAGTTCAGCGCATCATCCACGGAGCATGCGCAGTGAGTGAGGCTCCACTCGCCCCCCTGTGCGCATGCTCACAACTTCCGTCGGCACCACTTCACGGGAAACGTCAGCGCAATGTGTTCCGTTGCGCGTATAAAAGCGCCAGCGGAAGCGCCATTCCGGCGCAAAAGTATTTCCGTTTCCCCCCACCCCAAGGAATTTACTTTTGCTCTGTGATGGCTGCTCCCGCTACCCCCAAAGAGAGGAGGAATCTCAATTTTAACTCCCAGGAGGTCTCAGTTATAATCTCCGCTATGGAGACTTTTAATGATTTCCTCCACGGGAAAAAAAGTCGTAAGACCAGCCGGGAGAGGAAGCAGGGCATCCTGGACACCATTGCTGGCAGGGTCAATGTGTTGGGGTACTCCACCCGGACTGCTAGGGATATTTAAAAAAAAATCAATGACCTGCGGCGCAAGGTCCGTGGCAAGGTGGCCACCATTCGGAGCCATGAGCGGGGCACAGGTGGTGGACCCCCATGTCCGGTCAGCCTGACCACGGAGGAGGAGGTGGTCGCCCGCTGCCTGGACAGGGAGCAGTTGGAGGGGGTCCCTGGATATGACTCCGTGGAGGAAGGCTCCAGGACAGGTAAGTGTTTTTTATACCCTAATTGGTGTGTTGCATGTGGGGGGGGAGGGTACATGTGCCAAGTGTGTGTGACCACCAACATGTGTCTGCTTTGTGTCATCCACAGATGACGGAGCTGGGCCATCATCTCTTGCCGGCCAGTCCACCCCAACCTCCCAACGGGATCCTGAGGATGAGCCCCTGGATGCTAATGACACCGAGGTGGAGGAGAGTGCCCACACCACCTCTGCAGAGATGGTTGTGGAGGAGCCTGTTTCTGAACAGAACTTTATTTTATTGTTGGAGGAGTCCTCTTCTGCAGGGCCCTCTGTCATCCCCTCCCCCATCCTCGGTAGCCCCTCAAGGGCGAGTCCATCCCCACGGGGACAACCTTCTCCTGCCCCCAGGAAGGCGACCCGGAAGACCAGGGGGGTGTGTGATAGGGTCAAGGACCAGGTGGTGTTGGACCACGCCAGACAAACACAGCAGATGGGGGAGATTGCTGCCCACTTAGACCGGGTCGCTGACAGCCTGGGCTCCATGTCGCAGCTGCCCAGTGGTGTGCAGGACGTTGTCACCAGCCTGGGGGAGGTGCAGGCTGATGTACGGCACCTGACAGCAGCCGTCCAAGCCAACACAGCTGCCATCCGTGAAGAGGGGAGGCAGCGGCAGCATAATATCACCCGCCAGCTGAGGATGCAGGCCCAGACCAACCTGTATCTCAGCCGGATTGCGGTGGCCTTGGAGGGCAGGCAGCCAACAGCTCCCAGGAGTGGCCCACCCGGGGATCAGCCTCCTCCAGATGCCCCCCCACCCCCACCCACTCCCTCCAGGCAGCTGAGGAGCCCGAGAGTGCCCACAAGGAGGAGCCCCCATCATCCCAGATGAGGGATTTATTTTTGTTTTGGTTTATATTATTTTTCTTTTTTATTACTCAGGTTATGAGTTTTTGTTTTATTTTTTTATTACTCAGGTTATGAGTTTTTGTTTTATTTTTTTATTACTCAGGTTATGAGATATTTATTTTATTTTTAACTGCACACGGTCAGGAGTGCAGGGGACAGTGTGAATGGTGTGTGAATGTGAGGGGGTGGCACTCCTGCCAGTAAGGGGTGTCACCCTCAGCCGTGGTGGTGAAGTTAACCCCACGGCTGTATGAATGACGTGTGAAAGGTGTATGAATGGACAGTGACATCATTGGGGCCTTGACGCTGGCGTTGCTGCTCCCAAGTCCTACATGCTGGACTTGGGCTAATCCAATGCAATGTGCATGTGGTGTGTGTGATCTAGGGACATCAGTGGTGTACACGTGTGCATTGTCTGTGTGATTAATGTTTTGGTTTATTGTCCAAAGATGCCTACGGCGAGGACCCTCCTGACTGCTCTTCCATCAGCTGAATGGGTCTCCTCTGGCAGGGGGGGCTGTCTGGTTCGGGGGTCAGGTCATCACGCATTTTAATCTGCAGGCCTTTTCTCATAGCAAAGTTGTGCAGAATGCAACATGCACCGATGATCTGACACACAAAGGTAGGGGAATACAATAGGGTCCCCCCGGACTTATCCAGGCAGCGGAAACGGGACTTCAGGAGCCCAAATGTTTGCTCCACCACTGCACGAGTTTTGATATGTGCTTCATTGTATCTTCTCTCTCCTCTGGTTTGGGGGTTCCGGAAAGGAGTCATGAGATGGGGTCCCAATGCATATGCAGAGTCACCTGGAAGGGCAAAGACAGGAGGATGTTAGTCATGCATGTGCCCCTTGTGATGTGCATCACGGGAGGGGATAGTCATGCCTGCCACCCATGTCACTCACCAACCAGCCAGCTGTCCCCATACATGTTCTGCTCGAATTCTGCTGGGATGGGACTCTGACGGTATATGAAGCTGTCATGGCTGGATCCGGGGTGTTTGGCACGGACGTGCCATATGAGGCGTTGGGCATCAGCTATCACCTGTACGTTGATGGAGTGCCAATGCTTATGATTGCGGTATATGTTCCTGTGTTACTGGGGGGCTGTAGGGCCACATGTGTGCAATCAATGGCCCCCACAGTGCGTGGGAATCTGGCAATTCTGTAGAAATCTGTCATTGCCTTCAGCCGCAGCTCCTCAGTGGTGGGTCTGATGAACTGGTTGGACATGCGTCTGAGGATTGCAGGGACAACCTGGTGCACACATCTGCTCACGGAGGATTGTGACATCCCAGCCACCACTCCACTTGTACGCTGGAATGATCCACTTGCAAGGAAATGAAGTGTTGCCAGTACCTTCACCAGTGGCTGCACTGCTTGTGAGCGGTGTGTCTTGCTGGTGATGTCCTCCTGCAGGGTTGTGGTTAGTTCAAGTATTGCATCAGGGCTGAATCTGAAGAGGCGATACACCTCCTCATCACCCATGCCAAAGAGGCTCATGCGCGTGCGGTATATCCTCTCACGTGCCCGCCTCCTCCGTAGCGAGGGACCCAGTACTAGTGCTAGGACCACGACTGCCCCTGGCATGTTGGCACACAGAGGTGTTGTCCTTGCAAGTGTGGTTGTTCAGCTTGCTAGTTTCGTCGGTAACGCTGCTGCTGTAGCTGCTCTCCTGCTGACCTGAGGCCGTCTGGAGTAAAGATAAAGCAGCTATTTGTAGAAATAACTTTGCGCCGGACGGACGAGATACGCGCGGCGCATGTAGCCAGCGTATGGTGCTAATCCGTTCGCGAATCGGGAAATCTCCCTCATTTGGATATTTGCAGGAGAAATCAATAGGCGCGACTGATGCGCCAAGCGAAATTATGCGCTGACGAGACTCTGGCGTCGGAAAGTTAAGCCGATCGGAAATGGCCCGTTTTCTGTCGCATCTAGTTTGGTGGGTACGGCCACATAGAAACGACGGTGCATATTCACAGTTACGCGGCGCATATCGAAATACTCCAGCGCAACTCTACCTGAATCTGGCCCATAGATCTTAAATTTTTTTCAAAAATCCTTGCGAACAGGATGAAAAATATTATGTCAGACGTAATTCACACAGATCAAGTTGGGTTTATTACAGGAAGAGAAGGGAGAGATAACGGAATTAGATCGCTTTTGATTATGGAGGAAATTAAAAGAAGTAGAGCCCCAGGTCTGTTAATGTCTGTAGATGCAGAAAAGGCTTTCGACCGCGTTGACTGGGGCTTTATGCAGAATACCTTAGAAGCATTAGAAATCGGACCCAGAATGAGGCAATGGATAGGAGCCCTGTATAACAAACCAACTGCAAGAATCAAAATTAATGGGAAGATATCTGATCCTTTTGAATTAAGAAATGGGACTCGACAGGGATGTCCACTGTCCCCGCTGCTATTCACATTGGTATTAGAACCCCTTTTGAAGGAGATAAGGCGAAATGTGGATATCAGGGGGATAATGTTGGGAGGGGAGGAACATAAACTGGCAGCATATGCCGATGACATTCTATTCTTTATATCAAATCCCAGGACAAGTTTGTTTAATATAATTAAAACAATAAAAGAATATGGTATGCTGTCTAACTTTAAAATAAACCCAACTAAATCAGAAATTACCTTGGAATTAGATTAGGAAATTCTAGAGAGACTCTATATAAAACTAATGTTATACCATTATTAAACAAAATCAAAGAAGACCTTAATAGAATTGCACCAGGACAATTAACATGGACCGGGAGGATAAATATTTTTAAAATGGTAATATTACCAAAAATTATCTATAAAATTCAGATGCTTCCAATTAGAATCCCGCAAGCCTTTTTCAAAAAACTGCAAACAATGTTTCTTAAATTTATTTGGAGGGGGAAAAAAACACAAATTAAATTATCACTTCTGACAAAAGATAAGACACAAGGGGGGGCTGGGGGCACCGGATTTAAAAAAAAATATGACTACTCAATCATTACATCACGAGTTATAGAATGGGCAAAAAACAATGTAGAAAAAAGATGGGTAGCTATGGAAAATAAATTAAGTAAAACTGCACTGGGGAAGATAATCTGGATCCCACCACAATACAGAAGACTAAGTCCTGATGTTCACGATATTACAAAACACGCCCTAGCACTTTGGGACCAGATTCATAGGAAAGAAGGATGGAGTTTTAATTCACCACTTATACCCCTAAAAAATACTCACTTTTTCCCCCCCGGGAGAAGAAAAATACTTTGGTAATTGGATTAGGAGAGATGACATCCAATTAAAAGATCTTATGGAACAAAATAGATTATCATCATTGCAGGAATTGGAAGAGAAGAAAGATCTTGTGTGGATTGATGAATGGAGATATGCTCAAATAAGACATTTTTTTGAAAGCCTTCCACAGCCGATAAGATCCGAAACGAATCTACGGCCACTCGAAAGACTTTGTATAAAGAAAATCGACAAGGGAATAATCTTGATGTTGTATGAAATTTAGAATGTTTCAGGGAAACAGAGTATACCTCCATTCATCAAAAAATGGGAAGAAGAAACTGGCTCATTAATAAACGAATTTGAAACGAAACAGATAATAAATAGGGTCCATGTTACCCTTATAAATAATAAAGTAATGGAACAGAACTATAAATGTTTGGTACGATGGTACCACACACCAGATAAAATATACCCATCCCTAGGAATCGAGTCACGTTTTTGTTGGAGAGGTTGTAAAGAGGTAGGCACAATGACCCATATCTGGTGGTCTTGCCCTAAAGTAAAACATTTTTGGTCAAAAATTCGACAAAAAATTCAAGAAATAATAAACATGAATATACCTGAGGACTTCTGGGTCTGTGTTTTGCATAGGTCTCGAATGCCAACCAAAAAATACTTAAAGACACTAATCCCAGAATTCCTCAATGCAGCAAAAAGCCAAATCTCGAGTTATTGGCAACAAGAAGAGAGCCCTACACTAAGAGGATGGGGAAAAAAACTTGATGAAATATATTATAACGAATATTTAAGATACAGGGAGGAGGAAAATTGGGTAGATTTTGAAGACAAATGGGATGCTTGGAAAAAATATAAGTATAAGATGGAATATGCAGAAATAATGGAGGCTTAGGTAATAAAAAGGGAAGGAAATTACTGAAATAGGAGAGATGAATGAGGTCTGCTGGGAAGATTGGGAGGAGGTCGGGGGGGGGGGAGATGGGGATGGGGACGGAGGGAGACGGAGAAGGGAAGGAATAAAGATATATATAAATATAAACAATAATCAAAGGGAAACAAATATATATATATATATATATATATATATATATATATATATATATATATAGATTTATATATTTTCCATACAAGATGCAAAACCTAAGTCGAGACATAATCATTGAATATAACCATGAGCAGGTCTCAAGTTATGGTTAAGTCTGAAGTGAAAAAAAAGAGTAATGTTTGATGCTCTGTTATCTTTCATGTGGATAGATACTAATGTCTTTTTCTTGTTTGTGGTCTTGAACGTACGCAGACTCCCTTCCTTATTCCCTATGTTTCCCTTCCCTTCCCCTCCCTCTCCTTCCTCCTTTTTCCCCCCCCCCATTATTTTAAGTGGGTCAGGCTGCACTCTCTACATTGTTTAGTGTTCATGGGATCATTTGCGTATCCCGGTGACTTTCCTTTTGATGTATCACTGTTTGTGCATATTATTATCCTTATTTATGCAACAGTTGTACAGCTTACCTACTGTGCCTTAATTCTATGTTGTACCTTTCTTGTTAAATCTTAATAAAAACTATTAAAAAAATAAAAATAAAATCTCCTTCTCGAGAGAATAAATTCAGTTCCTGTAATCCTTTCCTTGTAGCTTAGCTCCTCCATGCTTCTTATCAGTTTGGTTGCCCTCTGCACTTTCTCCAGCTGCCCAATATCCTTTTTGTGAACTGAACTGCATATTACAGATGAGGTCATATTAACGACTTGTACAAGGGCAAAATTCTTCTCTCTCTCAATACATGACATCATTTTTCTCACTTTGAAAACTGCGGCTTGGCATTGCATGCTATTATTAAGCTCTACCAGAACACCAAGATCCTTCTCCACCATTGGTTCCCACAGTTGTACTCCCCCTAGTATGCATGCATATTTTTAGTTGCCAAGTGCATAACTTTACATTTATCAACAATAAACTTCATGTAGTCGCCCAATTAAACCGTGCATTGAGATTGGCTTGTAAGTCGGAGACATCCTGTAAGACGTTATTCAACTGCATAGCTTGGTGTCACCCGCAAAGACTGAAATTGTACGTTTAATCCCAGAACCAATATCGTTTATAAATATATTGAAACATTTGGGTCCCAACACTGAATTTTGGGCTTACCCCACTAATAACCTTAGACCATTCAGAGTGTGAATCACTACTACTCTCTGAATACAGTCTTTTATGTTTGCAGCCATTCCTTTGTCTAAGGTTTTCCTTCCCTACTCAAAAGAAACTTAATTTGTTTAACAACTCCTGTTTCTCTCTAGCGGCAAGCAGTTTTAAATGACCTTTTCTCTTATTGTCCATGGACGGACACAGCTCCTTAAATCTTGAGAACTGGGTTATGTTCCCTGTTTACAGGAGAGGACTAGGCAGAAACATGTTAGATGATTAAATACATGTTACATTAACAGAGTTGAACAGCCCCGCCCAGGGGGCGGTCCCTCCAGACATAATCTTCCTCACCGCAGCATGCAGCCTCAGTTTCGTTCTGCCTAGCAAGGAGAAGGACGTATGGCTCCCTTTGGGCCCAGCGCCCTGAGGAGAAATTGTATTTTATTTTACTTTTTCTTGAAGAATCTTCTTTCAACTGTTGGCTGAGAGACAGGCTGGATAACATAGATCCTTGTAGTCTACTCAGTCTGACCAGCAAGCGTAGGCACACCTTTGCAAAGAGGCTGGGTCTGCCACGCCATACCCCATGACTCCTGGGGTGGCCGGTGAGCTTTGCTTCGAGGTGCACATATGACTGGGCTGTGGTGTTGTCTCACTCACAGTGGACCGGGCCGACAGCTACCTCCATTGCGGTTGTAGTTCTGTCAGGAATGCGTCAGCGAGTCCTCGCTCGGATGGGTAAGTACATTCACTTCTGCTTCGGTGTGTTGGTACGGCTGGGCATTCCCGGGGTTCCCCTTTTCCTCCCTTCCCTTCTCCTTTTTCCTTGCTGCATTGTTAACATTGCCGCTGTCAGGGGGGGAGCTTCCTGAGGGGACTGTGCTATCTGGCCTGTGTTTTTTCTTTTTTGTATGGGGCCTTCCTGTGGGGGTTTTTTCACTGTTAATAAGCCCTAGGAGGCTTTTCCTGTTTAAACGTGGCATTTTGCCACCATTTGGCCGGCATAGCCGCGCTATGGCGCAGCTTACATTGCGGTCGGCCATTTTCCTGTGGCCGCGTTCTGAACACTCGGCGGCCATCTTGGAGTAGTCCTGACCCCTAGTGCTGTATACGGCGCACACAGGTCCCTGCAGATGCCGCACAGTTACCCCACGGTTCTTTTCCTCTCACATGCTGTGTGCTGAGAGCGGACAGCAGTGCTGGGCAGTCTCCTCCTGAGGTGAGTCCCGTGGGTACCCCTGGTCAGCGCAGGAAGTGGGAGAGAGGCCTTGAATAGGGCTCTAGGAGCTTCTGTTTATTTGTGAGGACAGGTGTGCATATTATACATACACACTATGTAAATATTAATAATATTTGGGTCCTTCCCTAACATGCTGGTGGTGGCATCAGGTGTTAGCACCTGGGATTCCCACAGAGGTTTTATTGTTGGTCCTGGACACGTTTGTCCCAGTGTGGGGGTGGACTGCGGAAGGGCGGTAAAAGAGTGCCATCTTCCCCCGTTATCCCCTGGGGAATTCTCTGTTATGGAGCTATGGACCAGGTACCTGGGTAGTAAAAAAAGCAGGATGAGGCATTTATGGGTGCGCTTCTCACTGCTGCAAGGGACTCTCTTAAGCTTGATAGTGCACATGGGTTTAAGACCACTCTGTGTAGGTTTTTTCCTTCTGTGCCCTTCTTTGATAATTCCTAAGAGGCAGAATGAGAAAAGCCACTGAGGGCGTTTGTAGTCCCTCACCACCGGGCGGTTCAGTGCCCCTTTGAGGAGAGCCTTTTCAAAAGGTGGGTTTCTTCTCCGGTGGTGGACCCTCTGGGTGTCATGTATTGGTGACCACTTTCCCTATTGCGGGAACCCCCGCTTGTATGGATCTGACTGATAGAAGATCCAAAGTACTGACCCGTTCCATGTTTAGCATGCTGGGGTCTGACTTGTGGCCTATTGTGGCCATTACTCTGGGGTCTCAGTCACTCAGGGAGTGAGCATTTTGCACCGGACAGTGGAGGAGCACCGACTCTCTACCAAAGTTAATTAGGCTAGCGGACCAGCTGGTCCAAGGCCTCATATAGGTCTGTGATGCTTCATTAAATGCTGCACCCTTGTTATCCAGGGCTTCTGTTTCAGAATGGTTTTATGCACACGGTGGTGTAGTGGTTAACTCCATTACTTGGCAAGAGAGTCATTGGTTTGAATCCGGACAGTGACGCCAATCTGCCTGGAGCTTGCATTGTCGATCCCTGTGTCTGCGTGTGTTTCCTTTGAGTACTCCGGTTTCCTCCAAAGGCATGTGTGCATACACCTACATAATATACATGCACACTATGGGCCAGATTCAGGTAGAGTTAGGCTGGAGTATCAGTGATACTCCAGCCTAACTGTCACTTTAAGCCGGCGTTTTTGTTTTCTGTAACCAGAAAACAAGAAACGCCGGGTTGGAGTTCCGATGCAAGCGGCGTAATTGAATTTTGCCATCGCAACTTTAATTTAAAAATGGCGCTGGGGGCGTTCCCGCTGATTAACGCCGAAAAAATATGTTAATCAGCGGGAATCGGCAATTCACGATCGTATTCGGGCGCAACGCAGTGACTTTCCGACGTTTCCGTAAGCGATACGCGGCGTAAAGATAAAGCAGCCCCCTATTGGAATATCCTATGTTAAGTATAGCCGTCGTCATCGCGTCGAAAAAAATAAAATTTGCGTCGCTTGCGTAAAACGTCCATGAATGGGGATTTGACGTCATTGACGTTCACTGACAGAATTTGGAGCATGCGCACTGGGATGCATTGACAGTCGACGCGTGCGCAGTACGTTCGCCGCGGGATCGCGCTTAGTTTAAATAATACACGCCCCATACCCGCCCAATTTGAATTCCGCCGGCTCATTTTCGATACGCTGCCGCAACTTTAGGAGCAAGTGCTTCATGAATAACAGCACTTGCTCCTAAAATTTCAGCAGAGTAACGCAAATGAGAAGCCTTACTCCAGATTAAAGATTCGCCCATCTACCTGAATCTGGCCCTATGTGTGTGTATTATATAGGGGCAACCCTCCCAGGCTGTCAAAGGCCCAGCTGGGGGACTAATCCGTCCCTAGGTGCGTAAGCAGATCACGCCGGCACCCAAATCATGCCATTGTAATAGCTTTCCCTCCCTTCCCTGGCGGCTTGAAGGTTCACAATTTGGTGAAACCTCCCTGCTCTCCGACCAGTGGGTCTGCGAGGTGATGTCTTCGGAGTACTAGATAGGGTTTCCTCCTATCCACAGAACAACGTTCTTTCCTCGTGTCTTCCTCTCCTGGCCCGTCGGTCTGTCTTGGGCAGTGTGGAAAATGCTAAGCTGCGGGGTAAATTTACCTTTTCTGCAGGACAAGGGGTTTGGGGGTTTTCTATGGGCCTCAGGCCCTGAATACATTCGTTCGGTGGTAGCTGCGCTCCATCCGAGGGACGTCCTGGCGTCCTCGGACATCAGGGACACATACATGCATGTCCCGTTTTGCGCATGTCACAGTGTTTTGTTCTGTGCTTCATGATGAGAGAGCGTCTCTGTCAGCCTGTGGCTCTCCCTTTTGATCTGGTGTCGGCACCATGGGTTTTCAGCTGGGAGCTCCCACGTATCCTAACTTTGTTGGGACAGCAAGGCTTTGCCTCATTGGCTACTTTGGCGACTTTCTTCTAAGAGCAGCTTCTGTCTCAGACCTAGTGGATGTGTTGCTCCCATTCAGACCCTCCAAAGATTCGGGTGGGTGTTAAACGTTTAGGCCAAAATGTGTAGCTCAGTGGCAGCAAGCCTGCCTTCCATGTGTGCGAACCAGGGTTCAAATTCTGGGCATGCTAGGGTCCGACTTAGCATTGGAGTATCTAGGGTTGATCCGGACTCCACGGTGGCAAAGGTCCTTCTTCCCCTGGAGAAATTGCAGTCTGCGGTGAAGGTATCACAAAATCTGTCTTCTCTTCGGGCACCTGCTGGTCCGTGGCCTGTGGGTAGCCTCCTTCGAGGTGGTATTGTATGCCCAGTTCCACACTCGGGTTTTCCAGGTGGTAAAAATCTCTTGTCTCTGAAATCATCAGATTCTGGTGCGCCACCTAGTCAGTCTCTCTGAGTTGGTGACAGAGATCCCCGACTCTTCGGTGCAGGTAGTTCTTTCTTCTTTCCAGTGGTTGGTGTTTACGATGGATGCCAGCCTCACGGGTTGTGCCCTGGGGGGTCCAATCGGCCCTGAGTTGCTGGACTTGTGTGGACCTACGGCCACACCTCCCTGAATGTGCCCGCTCTCGTCTGGTCTCGGTAGCTACCCAGGGTCGGGCCTGGCTGAGAGACCGCCTGAGTATACCAGGTGCTGTCTACTGTTCATTGTCCTACTATTTTAGGCGATCAGGCTATGCGTCTCCTCGTGGTCGAGGAGGTTGCAAGGTTGTCCGATCTGGTTTCATTTGGACAACGCCACGGCCGTGGCTTCAGTCTACCATCAGGTATGCCGGCAGGCGGACTACTGGAGTCGCCAGATGCTGGACCAGGGCGAGTGGTCTTTGTGCTTGGGGTGTTTCGGCTCCCTTGCAGGAGGTGAGCCTCAGTGGGCATGGATCTCCTGGCCGCTCGTCTCCACCACAAGGGTGGCAAAGTTAGTGGCCAGGTCTAGGGATCTGGTACAGACGTGTCAGTCGTGCTGGTGGCCCTGTGGGGTCTGTATCGGCGACTTTTTGCCGTTCCTTCATTGTAGTTGCTTCCTCGGCTGCTCCACAGAGTGGAGGCTGAGGAGATCCAGATGATTCTAATCGCTACAGATTGACCTTAGCGTCCTTGGTACACCGATATCGGGCACCTGGTAGCGAAGGTACCCTGGGGGTTGCCAGGGTGGGGGGTCCCTCTGTCTCGAGGTCCCATACTTGCTCCTGTTGTACAGTCACTGATTTGCTCAACATGGCTATTAGAAGCCAGACTTTAAATGACCGGGGTCTGTCTGACTCGGTCATCTCAACAATGCTGAGGGCACGGTAGTCTTCTTCCGGAGCATCTACCATCGCCCCTAGCAGGCCTACATCTCTTGGCGCATAGACTTACTCGGTGTCCAGGGTCCTGCTGTTTTTACAGCTTGGTGGATCTAAAAATAGCTTAAAGCACCGTTTGGGGGCAGATTTCAGCCTTGGCTGTGTTCTTTCAGTAGCCTTTTTGTGGCCCGTTCCCTGGTGGGTCCCTTTTTGTGTGCAGGGGGTTTGTCATATACTTTCCCCTCTTGGCCCATCTCTTCTGGTGCTCTGGTGCTCTCGGTTCTTCAGGAACCTTCCTTTTGGAAACATCAGAGAGATTTTCTCTTGACACTATCCCATGTAGTGGCCTTTACCTCTGTTAGAGGGGTTTCTAAATTGGCGGTCTTGTCTTGCAAGCCACCATGCTTTATCCTCCATAAGGATTAGGTGGTGGTGCGGCCACGACCTTCCCTTCTTCCAAAGGTGGTTTCGGCCTTTCGCCGAAATAAGGACATTGTTCTTCCACCCTTTTGTCCTCAGCCAGTGCATCCTACGGAGGTTGCCTTTCATACTTTAGGCATGGTACACACTTTGCGGGTGTACCAGCCTGCTACGGCTCCGTTTCGGAGTTCTGACTCTCTTTTGTGTCGGTGTCTGGTCCACAAAAGGGCCTGGCGGTCTCGTCGACCACCATTTCTCGGTGAATCAGGCAGACTGTCATACAGGCAAATGCTCTTAAGGGGTGGGCCCCCCTTTCTAGTCACGGAACTTTCGACCAGGGCAATTAGTGCTTGCTGGGTTTCTTTCTGACATCATGCGTCAGTCGAGCTCTGCTTGTTTTGGGCTGAAGTTAAAATTGGTTTTACTGATATATTTCCCACCCCTCGTTTTTGACACTGCTTGGGGCTGTGTCTGTCCATGGACGATAAGAGAAAATAGGATTTTTTGTACTCACCGTAAAATCCTTTTCTTTGAGTCCATGGACGGACACAGCACCCACCCCTCCTTTTTAGGGTTGTACTGTTTGTTACAAACTGAGGCTGCATGCTGCAGTGAGGAGGGTTATGTCTGGAGGGACTGCCCCCTGGGCAGGGCTGTTCAACTCTGTTACTGTAACATGTATTTTATTATCTAACATGTTTCTACCTAGTCCTCTCCTGTAAACAGGGAACATAACCCACTTGTCAAGATTTAAGGAGCTGTGTCCGTCCATGGACTCGGAGAAAAGGATTTTACGGTGATTACAAAAAATCTTATTTTTTCATGAATCCACGTGGTCTTTTATTAACCACTTAAGGACCAGGTTTACTTCCCTGGGCGATTTGCCATAACTGTACGTCAGCCGCTTTAAGAGCTGTAAGGGGCACTCATCCTATGACTGGCATAGTACCACTGGTATGGACAAAAGGCCAAAGTGGTTCTTGCATCTAAAAAGTGGTCAAGTAACTATATATACCTGATCACTGTTTAAATATAAGCACCACGTTGGCCTTTCGCCATAGCAGTGGTACTATGCTAGTCATTAACCACTTCAATACAGGGCATTAATATACCCTTCCTGCCTAGACCAATTTTCAGCTTTCAGTGCTCTCAGACTTTGAATGACAATTACTCAGTCATGCTACATTGTATCCAAGCACATTTTTTATCATTTTGTTCTCACAAACAGAGCTTTATTTTGGTTGGTATTTAATCACAGCTGGGTTTTTTATTTTTTGCATATAAGCAAAAAAATAAAAACAATTTTTAGTTTCTATCTAAAATTTTGCAAAGAAATAATTTTTCTTCAGAAATTTGGACCAACATGTATACTGCTACATATCTTTGGTAAAACTAACCCAAATTAGTGGCTATTATTTGGTCTCTGTGAATGTTAGAGTCTACAAGCTATGGTGCAAATCATTGAAAAATTATTACATCTGATCACAGCTGATCTACTGACGTCCTATCATTTCTTGAGACCCTAACAACCCAGGAAAGTTCAAATACCCCCGAAATTTCCTCTTTTTGGAAAGTAGATATTGCAAGGTATTTAGTAAGAGGCATGGTGACATTTTTTTTATTTTTTTTACATAAAATTGTCATAATAACAAGTTAGTTCTCTCACACAGCACATACATACTTACAATGACACCCCAAAATACATTCTGCTGCTCCTCCTGAGTATGGCGATACCACATGTGTGGGACAACCTGGCCACAACCAGAGGCCGAACATTGAAGTAGCACCTTCAGGCGTTCTGGGAGCATAAATTACACATCTAATCTCTCAACTACCTGTTACACTTTTGAAGGCCCTGGAGGACCAGGACAATGGAAACGCCCACAAAATGACCCCATTTTGGAAAGCTATCACCCCAACGTATAATCTATGAGACATAATGAGTCTTTTGAATGGTTCATTTTTTTCCAGATGTTTTTTTTACACAAAGTTGTCAATTTATAAGATATTTCTAACACATAGCATGTACATGGAAAAAAAATACACCCCATAATATATTCTGTTACTCTTCCTGAGTATGGTAATACCACATTTGTGAGACTTTTACACAGCCTGGCCACATGCAGAAGTCCAACATCCAAGTAGCACCTCGAGGCTTTCTAGGAGCATAAATTACACACACAACTTCCTGCCAACCTAAGACATTGTTGAAGGTCCTTCATATTTCTAACCCATAGTATGCACTGTACATACCAATTACAAACCAAAATACATTCTTCTGAGTAAAGAGTAAAGAAAAGATTACCTGCTGTCTTAGTAGTGCAGTGGTCCACAGAGGAGAGCATAGGTCCATGCAGCAGGCAGGAATACTGTCCATAGTACATGCAGCAGGCAGAGATATGGTTAGTGCAGCCAAAGTATTGGTCCAGGCAGCAGGCAGGACCATCAAGTTTAGGGCCTCGGGCAGGAAAGAATGGGGACAGGGGTAGAGGCTTCTCCCACCAAAATCAATTTGAAGCCTCCGGGCAACCAGACCCTTTTATAGGAACACAGAAAACCAAATACCCCTGTGTGGCAGGGTGTAAGATCAGTCCAAGGGGCAGGCAAAAACATGGTCAACAAGCTGAGGTCAGTGCAGGTAAAAGGCAGAAATAGGGGGTAGGCAGAGGCATAGTCAAGAAGCAGTCCAGGGTCAGTTCACGTGAAAGGCAGAAACTGGGCAGATGAACAATGCAGACAGCAGGCAGAGGCATAGTCGATAAAGAGGCCAGGGTCAGTTGAGTTGAGGCACTAGGTTGGTTGTTTAAGGCAGCAGGGCTGGACGTCGTATGACATCCACCCGGGTCCGCGAGGGGTTCCTGCCGCCGTCATTTCCCTATGACCCGGTATGGAAGGGGTTAAAGAGTCTCTAAAAATTAGAAACAAAGACTTTAATTTTTTTTGTGTTCTGTGTTTGATACCAATATTCCCTACCAGCCTAAGCCTTGGAGAGTATGTGCTTGTTGCTTACAGCTTACATTAAATGGAATCATGTTATGGATACTGCTACCCAGATGTTCTTTTATATGAATGTTGGTAATCACTTCCTCCATCACCTCACCCCCCGCAGTCATTACTTTTTTTTTAATCCCTTGACCCTCCCTTTTAGATTGTAAGGACCCTCCCTTTTAGATTGTAAGGTCTAAATAAGCAGGGCCCTCTAATTCCTCCTTGTATTGAATTGTGTTGTAGCTGTCCTCATGTTGTTAAGTGCTGTGCAAACTATTGGCACTATATAAGTTCTGTATTATAATAACAATAATAATAACTATTGAAGATATTCCTCCTTTCAAAGGTTCTACAGATAGAAAACCTGATATGCATCTAGCTGTTATTTCTCAAATCGCCTTTCAGGACAACCTTGGAGAGAGCGCTGCTCCACCGCTTTAAAACCCCTCCTCTCCCACCATGGCTTCTGTTATTGTGTTTCCTCCGCCATGGTGGAAGCAACAGTTTGGAGTCAGGGAGCTGCGCTTCTCTCCAAGGCTGGAGGAGGTCAGGCTTTTCCCTCAATAATGGCAGGTGTGCTGCTGTTTGTTTAAGGACCATCCCAGCCCCCTCTTGTTTACTGTTAAAGAGGGGTGTTCAGGAGTCCTCAGTCTCACCTGCTCACGGGAGTAAAGGACCTGCAGGAGGTTCAGCGTCTTACGCCCGGAATCCGGTCGGTATGGCTCTGGTGGATGGGCGGGCTCCGCTGTTACCAGCAGTACATCCAGCATGTCGATTCCGGGTCCCGGCCAGCGGGTGACGTCACACCGGCAACGATTGTCTTCCTGTGGGGGCAGGGCGCTTGTGGCTCCATACGACTGGAACACAGAGACTAGGGGACGGGTTCTCTGACCGGCGCTTCTGTTTCCGGCCTCCGCTGATGATGCAGAGCCCGGGAAATTCAAATAACTCAGCGTTCTCCCTGCTGTTCTCTACCAGGATGCAGGAGAGAGCTGCAGCAATGACTGATACAGGCGTCGCTAGCATCGGTCAGGCCCAGGTAAGAGGGGTACATTGGTGCCTTTTTATTCTTAACCTTATGGGCTCTTGTGTGGTTTTATTTATTCCTCCCTATGGGAGCCGTGTCATGCTGTTTCCTGGGGGCTGATTGGGGAGTTGTGAGAGCCCAGGGGGAAGGAGAATCACCTGACATCCGGGGATGATGGATCAGTACAGCTTCTCTTTTCCATGACATACATTGGCCGCTGAGAGCTGTCTTAGGAGTCAGGAGGAGGTGTTTTATCAGCCCACTCATCCAGCTGCGATCAGGATCTCTGTTAGCTGTTTGGACAAACAGCTGTGAGGCAACTTAACTCATTACCACTCATGGTAATCACTTTACTTGAGTTTACACGTCTGTAACCAATCCAACAGTTTCCGTGGATTCAACGTACCATCTATGAGGATATTCCAGAAGTTTCATCTTGAATATATAACATCCATAACTATATGCTGATTCCGGATATCGTTTGAAGCCTTATTTGATCTGATGAGTATATGCTTACTCAGATCCTTGTCTTCCGGTAAGCCTCAAATGTTTCACTACACTGGTGGCGGATCCTCTAACACT
This sequence comes from Rana kukunoris, assembly GCA_029574335.1. Lineage (NCBI taxonomy): Eukaryota > Metazoa > Chordata > Amphibia > Anura > Ranidae > Rana > Rana kukunoris. Next base: position 404,017,343 of record CM056050.1, read on the forward strand.
CACCTCGTTATTTATTGAGTCACTACTTGGGGTGATTGAAAGGTTTTGGATTGACAATATGAACTTTTTTCACATTTTGGACATTTTATTTGTTAAAAGGACTATATTTACTATTAGCCTTTCTTATTTTTAGTGCTACACTTATTCTTTGTCCCTATGGGAGCCTGTGACTGCTTTGCGAAAGCTTTTGCTGGGCCGTCTCTGCAATTTGTTCTGGTGGTTGCTGTATTCTGAAGGGACACTTTATTTTTTTGGTGTTTGCACAGGGGTGTTAGATAGTTAGATAGAACTCTATATAAGTTATTTTAATATCTTGTTTGAGGAGAAAACATTAAGCAAAGCTAAAACTATTAAATCCATTAAGTCAAAGCAAGTGTCCCTCCTGCAAAAATCCTCTCAGAGATTCTTGGCACAAAGCAATGTGTAGATCATGTATTAAAGAGCTGGTTGAAGAGGAATCTTCCCAACAAATTAAAGACTTGTTTGCCTCAGTTCGTGAACTTTCAAATTCAGTCAGCTCAGTAAATCTCTTTTGGCACAAAGTGCGGTTCAAGCTGAACCCCAGCAACCACCAGCAAGTCCAAGAGCCTCCACTTCTAAACCAGTAGAACTGGACTCGGGGGACGTAGGGGCAAGTACTCCTCTGTATCTTTAAAGATTCTGATGAAGAGAAGGAAGAGGATGTGGGCAGAACCTCCAGGTATAAATTATCCCTGAAGGATGTGGATGAATTGTTGTGTACAATTTACACCACCCTGGATACTCAGGAGGAAAAAGTACAGTTATCTGTTCACGACAAAATATACCAGGGACTTGATGATTCCAAACAGAGTTTCCAGTCCATAGGGTACTATCAGATACAATTAAAAAAGAATGGAAAGACCCGGAAAAAGAACCGTTTCTACCCAAATCTTTTTAAGAGAAGGTTCCCCTTTGAAAACAAAGAATTTGAAGTTTGAAATAAGAAACCTAGAGTTGATGCTGCGTTCTCGCAGGTTTCTCGGCGGACGGATCTTACCTTTAAAAACATGGGGGTCCTAAAAGATGCAATGGACAAAAGGGCAGATGCCCTCCTGTAAAAGGCATGGGACTCCACTTCGGCCAGCCTCAAACCAGCTATGACCTCCACAGTGGTGGCAAGGAACTTTCAGGCAAGTACCGTCTGATTCTGAAGATCCTAAACAGATCAATACGGTACAAACACTTTCGCATGGACACAATTCATTCCATAACAAAGCTGTTATCTCCAGACTGTTTCATGGCATCCCTGGATCTAAGACACTCCTATCTGTATACACCGATAGCGCCGGCTTCCCAACGGTTTCTTCGCCTGGTCATCAATCTGGAAACTTCAGTCTGGCATCTCCAGTTCAGGGCCCTGCCTTTTGCCCTTTCATCTTACCCCAGATATTTTACAAAAGTTAAGGCGAAAGCCCTGGAACCTCTGAAACAACCTATTTGCAGATTCCAGAGATCAGGCTGTGACAAACCTTCAAATGTCACAGACTCATCTCAAGAGCCTAGGTTGGCTGTTGAATCTAGGGAAGTCGAATCTAGATCCTACACAGGAGATGAGGTTTCTGAGATAAACCCTAAATTCTGTAGTACAAAAAGTGTTCCTGCCTCAGGAAAACGATAAAGAAGATCTTTTCAGCGGTGGGTCAGATCCAGACGAGCCTTTCGGTTTCAGTCAGATCAGCCATGTCAGTATTGGGCCTACTCACGGCTACAATTCCAGCAGTCCAGTGGGCAAGATTACACCCCTGGTGGTGGAGGGACTCTCCCAATCTGACAAAGGGTCCCCCATGGATCTTTCCCCTGGACAAACGTCTAACAACAGATGCGAGTTCCTGGGGTTGGGGAGCCCTTCTGGGGGGTCAAACTGTACAAGGCACTTGGTCCAAGGTAGAGGCAAGAAAATCGTCAAACTGGTGAGAACTGAAAGCCATTTTCCTGGGTCTTCTCGCCTTCCAACAAGAGGTCAAGGAACACCATGTACAGATTCTGTCGGACAACACAACAGCAGTAGTCTATGTGCTCAAACAAGGGGGAACCCGGAGCAAAGGTCTCATGGAATTAGCCAGTCAACTTCTGTCCTGGGCAGAACTAAATGTGTCCTCCTTATCAGAAGTCCAGCTGTAGGGATCACAACATCTGCTAGCAGATTTTCTAAGCAGAAGAAGAGTGGTGAAAGCAGAATGGTTTCTGAACCAGGAGGTTTACACCAGTGTCTCGTAGGAGTGGGGACATCCTCAAGTTAGAAAAATACAAGGGTTCAGGAATTATTTTCTCTTCACAGAGGGGATCAGGCAGTAGGCATAGACACCCTAGCACACCCATGGAATTACCAGCTGTGTTACACTTTTCACCCCTTCCCACTAATTCCTCTGGTCCTAAGGAAGTTCAGGGAGGATAACACCAACTTACTCCTGATCACTCCCTTTTGGCCAAAGAGGCCTTGGTTTGCAACACTTCTGAACCTGGCCACAAAACCTCCCTGGAAATTACCATACATGAAAGATCTATTGACACAGGGCTCTGTGTGCCATCCGAAAGCAAGCAGGTTACACCTAAGTGCTTGGTTTCTGAAGAAGATCTTCTAAAAGCTAAAGGACTTTACGATAATGTGGTTAAAACCCTACTCTCGAGTAGAAGAGGGGTAACTAGATCCATCTACCTCAAAGTATGAAAGAAGTTTAACTCTTGGTGTTCTTCCAAAAATCTTGAAGTCAAGAGTACTATTTCAGTTCTGGAATTTCTCCATGAAGGAATGGAGAAAGGCCTGGCAGCCAGCACCCTGAAAACACGGGTAGCGGCTCTTTCAGTTTATCTTGAAAAACCTTTGTCCAGAGAAACTTTAATTTCTAGATTTTTTTAGGGCTCTTGCTCGAAATAGCCCTCAAAGTTTTTCCTAGCTGGGACTTGACTATTATTTTGCAGGGTCTCACGGGAGTTCCGTTTGAACCATTACAGAGTACAACATTAAAAAAATATATTTTCAAGACAATTTTTATTTTAGTCACCATCACGTCAGCAAGGTGAGTCAGTGAGCTCCAAGCTCTAGCAATTACAGAACCTTTTCTTGGAGTTCTTTCAGACCAGGTGATCCTTCAAACGGATTCAGCCTTCCTACCGAAAGTGGCCTCAAGTTTCCATCGGTCACAAGAAATAGTTTTTCCCACCTTTTCCTTAGTTCCCACTAATGCAGGAGAAGAAGCTTTCCGTACACTGGATGTGAGTGTAGAGATCAGAGAAGAATTACAGCAACTTGAGAGCAAAAACAAACAATGAGGACATGAAAACAACACTGCAATAAGGTAAAGGAAGCTATTAAGATAAACAAAAAGAAATGTTCCTTTACAAACCCTTTAACCACTTGACCACTGGGCACTTATTTTTTTTTACCAAAAATGTGTTTATTTATTTTCACACTTTACAAACATATAAATAACATTCTACAAACATATATGCATACATTGTCTCAATATATATTCTTATCTACACCATCCTACTTTCATACTACTACTGTCTACACTGCCAACAGGTTATGTTCTGTTTTCCCTTTCCCGGGTATTCCTTTCTATACCTTCCTACCTCAGTCCCTCTAGTCTAGTGAGATAGATCTAGGTAGGTAAAGTTCTCTGAAGAGGCAGCATGGCTTTATGCAGAGTATCCCTAAGAATAGAAGAGAGAGAGAGAGAGGGACAGGGGGAACAAGAGAGGTAAGGAAGAGGGGAGAAGAGGGAGATAAAGAAGAAAAAAAATGAGAAAAAAAAAGGGGGGAGGGGAAGGGGGGAGTGAAGGGAAGGGGAGCCTCCACCATTTGGAGGTACGGGTGTATATATGTGAATTTATATTCAATGTGCGAAGGGGATCACGTGTCCCCTATAAGTTAGGGACTGGTTCTAGGGTAAAAAGAAAAAAAAATGAAACAAAAAATTAGGGGGTTATTGGGTGTATATACTGAAGGGACTATCCTCTGAGTCCCAAGACAGGTCTATATAAGTGTTCATAATGAGGGAGGTCATAATGACTCCTATATTCTAGGTGATGGGAAAACAACAAAAGAAAAAAAAAACACACTTGTGTATATATACTATAGGGACTGTCCTCCGTGTCCAAAGACAGGTCTATATGAGTGTTCATGACAGAAAAGGAAGTCGTATTGACTCCAATATATAGTGAGGGGAAAGGGGACAGACAAACAAAGAAAAAAAAAAGAAGGAAAACCCAAATCCTCAGCTTCCCCCTCTCTCTATCTCCATTCCCGAAGCAGAGAGCATGGTTCCCCTATACTCCCCATTTCTAAGCCTCCTACTCCCTAAACTCTCTCCATTTACTCCATATTTTATCATATTCTGGCCTACGTTCATTATGGTTTGAGATTAATTCCTCCATCCTCCTGATCCTATCCAGTTTTTTTATCCATTCTCCTATTGATGGAGCTTCCTTTTCCCTCCATCTCTTAGGTATTAATGCTTTAGCTCCATTCAACAGAAAGGGGATCAATGATCTTCTGTACTTTTTCCTAGCTACTCCTGTTCCATGGAACAGGCAGTGCCACGGGTCTAATTTCACCTCCTGGTCGCTAATATTTTTAATAGTTTTTAAGATCTCGACCCAGTTCACCTGTATCAAAGGGCATTGCCACCAAATATGGGCATGTGTGCCCTCCATTCCACATTCTCTCCAGCAAAGGGGTGATGTTTCCCTATTGATTCTGTTTAGGAGTTTATAGTTCATCTCTTTTATTTTTGAGTCTGTAGATGTAGAGTGGACGAGATCTAATACCTGTCTTTTCTTATCATCTGAGATATTTTGATTTAATTCTTGTTCCCAGCCTTCTAGTGTTTTTAGTGTACCAGGTTCTCCATTAGAGCTCAGCATTTTATAGATATTGGATATCCCCTGCCCTCTCTTTCCTCCATGAACAATACGTTTTTCCCAGGGATTTAATTCCTTCATATCTCGCAGGGGTCTCTGAAGGGTACCTACAAAATGCTGAACCTGCCTATACCTCCATTCATCCGCTGGGGTAGGTCCATATCTACAGTAGGTGACTGGGATATTGTGTCAATCTCGCTCCCTTTCTCGGCGAGATTGAGCACTTGCGAGCCCCATCGCAAGAGCCAGCGCCGAGCTGGCTTGCCGCGATGGAGACAAAGCCGTCATAGAAGCAACGGGGATCCGACGCGGATTCCCGCCAATTCTACACGTGGGCGGAGTTTGTTATGAATCCTGAAGGAGAAATCCCCGCCGGATTTTTAAAAAAAAATCCGGCATGGGTTCCCCCCTCAGGAGCATAACGGGCCCTTAGGTCTGTTATGGGTTGTAAGGAGACCCCCTACGCCGAAAAAACGGCGTGGGGGTCCCCCCACAATCCATAACAGACCCGTATCCAAAGCACGCCGGCTGGCCGGTCAGGAAGGGAGTGGGGGCGAGCGAGCGCCCCCCCCCCCTCCTGAGCCGTACCGGGCAGCATGCCCTCAACATGGGGGGGTTAGGTGCTCTGGGGCAGGGGGCGCACTGCGGCCCCCCACCCCAGAGCACCCTGTCCCCATGTTGATGAGGACAGGGCCCCTTCCCGACAACCCTGGCCGTTGGTTGTCGGGGTATGCGGGCGGGAGGCTTATTGGAATCTGGAAGCCCCCTTTAATAAGGGGGCCCCCAGATACCGGCCCCCCACCCTAAGTGAATGAGTATGGGGTACATTGTACCCCTACCCATTCACCTGCAAATAAAAAGTGTAAACACAAATAAACCACACAGGGTATTGAAATATTTTATTAGTTGGCCGCCGGGGGGGGGGGGGGGTGTGTATGATCGCTTTTATAAAAGCGCCCCCCTCCGGCGGGCTTCTGTGGGGGGTGGGTGCCGCCGTCTGGTTCTCTTCCGCCGCCGGGGGGGCGCTTTGATAAAAGCGCCCACCACCCGGCGGGCTTCTTTCGATGTCTTCGGCAGCTGGGGGGTCTTCTCCCACTCTCCGGGGTCTTCTCCTGCTCTCCGGGGGTCTTCTCCGCTCTCCGGGGGTCTTCTCCGCTCTCCGGGGGTCTTCTTCTTCTTCAGGACTCGCCGCCGCTAACTTTGTGTGTTAGCTCAATTACTAGCGGCGGCGAGCCCCCTCCTCTGTGACGTCGTCTTCTTCTTCTTCCTCTTCTGTTCTCCAGATGTTGACGCGACGCTTCCTTCTGCTGTTATGCCGGGAGCGCGGCTCGCAGCGAATTATATAGGCCTGTCTTGTGACGTCGCAGTCCCATCATGCTCCGGTAGGTACCACGTGCTACCTACCGGAGCATGATGGGACTGCGACGTCACAAGACAGGCCTATATAACTCGCTGCGAGCCGCGCGCCCGGCATAACAGCGGAAGGAAGCGTCGCGTCAACATCTGGAGAACAGAAGAGGAAGAAGAAGAAGACGACGTCACAGAGGAGGGGGCTCGCCGCCGCTAGTAATTGAGCTAACACACAAAGTTAGCGGCGGCGAGTCCTGAAGAAGAAGAAGACCCCCGGAGAGCGGAGAAGACCCCCGGAGAGCGGAGAAGACCCCCGGAGAGCGGAGAAGACCCCCGGAGAGCAGGAGAAGACCCAGGAGAGTGGGAGAAGACCCCCCAGCCGCCTAAGACGTCGAAAGAAGCCCGCCGGGTGGTGGGCGCTTTTATCAAAGCGCCCCCCCCGGCGGCGGAAGAGAACCAGACGGCGGCACCCACCCCCCACAGAAGCCCGCCGGAGGGGGGCGCTTTTATAAAAGCGATCATACACCCCCCCGGCGGCCGACTAATAAAATGGTTCAATACCCTGTGTGGTTTATTTGTGTTTACACTTTTTATTTGCAGGTGAATGGGTAGGGGTACAATGTACCCCATACTCATTCACTTAGGGTGGGGGGCCGGTATCTGGGGGCCCCCTTATTAAAGGGGGCTTCCAGATTCCGATAAGCCTCCCGCCCGCATACCCCGACAACCAACGGCCAGGGTTGTCGGGAAGGGGCCCTGTCCTCATCAACATGGGGACAGGGTGCTCTGGGGTGGGGGGCCGCAGTGCGCCCCCTGCCCCAGAGCACCTAACCCCCCCATGTTGAGTGCATGCTGCCCGGTACGGCTCAGGAGGGGGGGGCGCTCGCTCGCCCCCACTCCCTTCCTGACCGGCCGGCCGGCGTGCTTTGGATACGGGTCTGTTATGGATTATGGGGGGACCCCCACGCCGTTTTTTCGGCGTAGGGGGTCTCCTTACAACCCATAACAGACCTAAGGGCCCGTTATGCTCCTGAGGGGGGAACCCATGCCGGATTTTTTTTAAAAAATCCGGCGGGGATTTCTCCTTCAGGATTCATAACAAACTCCGCCCACATGTAGAATTGGCGGGAATCCGCGTCGGATCCCCGTCGCTTCTATGACGCACTCGCTGGAATGTGCTTTTACTATTCCAGCGAGTGCGAGATATTGGCAGCCTGTCGCCGAGATTCAGCGCGATGCTGTCGTGCTAAAAACACATTCTCGGCGGCAAGCACTGTATCTCGCAGTTCTTCTAAGGAGCAGAGTAAGTTGCCTTTCATCAAGTCCTTTAGTCTTAATGTGTCCGAGGTTGTCCATCTCAGGTACATCCCACCCCCCTTGCCCGGCGGGAAGTAGTCTGTACCTGTAAGGGGCAACAGCAGACTGCTATAGGGCCATTTTCCTTTTTTGCATATTGCGTCCCAGATTTTAAAATATTCTTTTGTCATTGATGGAGTTTCCTGGGGTAAATTTCTGTATTGTTTTGGTATCCATATTCTCTTTCCCAGCTCCTTTTTTACTTAAGCTTTCCTCAACTTCTACCTATTTTTTCCTTTGAGCATCTTCCTGTAACCAGTCAATTATTCTTTTTAATACCGCTGATCTGTAATATCTCTTAAAGTCTGGAAAAGATAGGCCCCCCTCACCTCTAGTTAGAGTCTCAGCTGATATTCAGGGTTTTCTTTCCTTCCATATAAACCTCCTTACTATCTTCCCCAAAGTTCTAAAGTATGCTTCTGAGATTTTTATCGCAATTGTTTGGAATATATACAGGATTTTGGGTAATATCATCATCTTAATTATATTTGTTCTACCCCACCAGGATACTTTATCTGTTTGGTACCCTTTGAGATCTGATTTAATTTTATTCAATAAGGGGACATAATTATCCTCGTACAAATACCTTTCTATGTTTGACATGAATATCCCTAGATATTTCATCTTCCTCTGTTTCCATGTAAAGGGGTAGAGAGCTCTTAACCAGACCAATTTTTAGCTTTCGGTGCTCTCACATTTTGAATAATTACTCAGTAATACAACACTGTAACCAAATGAAATTATTGTATTTTTTTTCCCCACAAATAGAGCTTTCTTTTGGTGGTATTTAATCACCTCTGCGGTTTTAATTTTTTTTGCTATAAATGTAAAAAGAACCAACATTTTGTAAAAAATTATAATTTTTCTTCATTTCTATTATAACATTTTGCAAAAAAGTAATTTTTCTTCATAAATTTGGCTCAAAATGTACACTGCTACATATCTTTGGTAAAAAAAAAAAAAAAAAATGTTGGATATTATTTGGTCTGGGTGAAAGTTATAGGGTCTACAAGCTATGGTACCAATTACTGAAAATGTATCAATTTCATTACACCTGATGTACTGACCGCATCTCTCATTTCATGAGACCCTAACATGCCCGAAAAGTACAAATACCCCCCAAATGACCCCTTTTTGGAAAGAAGACATTCCAAGGTATTTAGAAAGAGGCCTGGTGAGTTTTTTGAAGTTGTTATTTTTTCCCACAATTCTTTGCAAAATCAAGATTTTTTTTTTCACCAAATTTTCATATAAGCAGGTTATTTCTCACACATAGCAAATGCATACCACAAATTACACCCCAAAACACATTCTGCTATTCCTCCCGAGTATGGCGATACCCCATGTGTGAGACTTTTACACAGTGTGGCCACATACAGAGGCCCGACATGCAGGGAGCACCCAGGCCAATTCTGACATTTCTCTCCTACATGTAAAAATCATCATTTATTTGCTAGAAAATTACATAGAACCCCAAAACATTATATATGCTTTTTAGCAAAGACCCTAGAGAATACAATGGAGGTCATTGCAACTTTTCATCGCGCATGGTATTTGCAAACGCGTTTTTTGGAAATAAAACAGTTTTGTGCTCTTAAAAAAACCCATTAAAGTTAGCCCAATGTTTTTGCATAATATGAAAAATAAAGTTACGCTGAGTAAATAGATACCTAACATGTCACCCTTCAAAATTGCTCACGCTTGTGAAATGGCGCCAAACTTCGGTACTTAAAAATTCCCATAGGCGACGCTTTAAATATTTTTACTGGTTACATGTTTTTAGTTACAGAGAAGGTCTAGGGACAAAATTATTGCTCTTGCTCTAACGTTCGCAGAGATACCTCACGTGTGTTTTGAACACCGTTTTCATATGTGGATGGGACTTGCGTATGCGTTCGCTTCTGCATGCGAGCTCACGGAGACAGGGGCGCTGTATGCCCAGAGTATTGCCCAGCAGAGTATTGCCCAGCATTGCCCAGTATTGCAGAGTATTGCCCAGTATTGCAGAGTGTCATGGACCATGAAATACTGAAATCCTAATTCATGTATTACAGAAGATTTAATTCTGAACCTCAGCCAGGTCAATAGACTCAGAAGAAATACTCATTGTCCATTGTGTGATAACCCTATCTAAAGCCTTTCTATTATCAGGTGTAAATGGCTTCTGCCCTGTCTCAATTCTCCAGACGGCTCCATTGTTCTGTGGCTGGCTATTGTGTACATTGATTGACCCCCTGGGGCTTTTGTCTGAAAACACATCACAGGCTTCTGGCCACACATATTCAGGCTATTCAAGCATTGGGACCAATCTCTGCAGAGACATTTTCAAGTCCTCATTTGCATGGTTTAAGAGGACCAGAGTGAGGACTGCATACTTTACAATGGACCAATAGGAAAACGGTTGTTGGGAGCGGGATGTTCCAAATCCTGTATAAAGTGTGCTGTGTACTTTCAATAAAGTGTGTCCTGTTACATTCAGCATTAAGCCTTGGCTCATGTGTGGATTATTCGGCGACTCCAGGGATATTCCTAGTCGGGGAATATTGGGTGATTTATTTTATGGGAGAAGAAGGGAATGCTTGACAGGGATATGTTCTACTACCGTCACAACTGGTTGGCAGCAGCGGGATTTTCCCTTCTACTTTCCTTTACACCAGGATTCCAAGCAGACACTGGGAACAGTGAATGGAAGATTGGTACACCCGGCTTAAAAGAAATACACTGAAAGAACTACTAGAAGTTCGTGGAAGGATTGCTAGCAACAAAACCGAGCGTGTCATCATAGCAGAATTAATGGAGCTAGACCAGGAGAACTTGGTTGCAGCAAGGCCTGCAGTACAAGAGATGGAGACACCAGTGATTCAGGATGAGGAATCACCAGCCAACAAGCTAATAAGAGAAAAATTTGCATGGTTCGGTCCGAACCCAACGGCGGATGTGGTGCTGAAAGTGATGACCCTGTTAGCGGAGGAGGCTAAACAAATAAGAGACGCAGAGCTACAGTTAAAACTGGCAGCATTCCAACAAGCAGCCGCACATTCTCTAAACAGTGAGTACAGCACAGCAGACACAAGGAAGATTCCGTTTAGCGCTTTTGAAGCTTTTGATGAGAAAGAACGAGAGCGGCAACATGAGCTGAGAATTTCAGAAATACGACGATCGGTGACAACGCCTAAAGAAGCAGCACCAAATGAAAGACGAGGAGAGGTACAGATACCAGTAACCATGGAAGAGGAATTCAGAAGAAGGTTACAAGAGATGCGGATACAGCACACAGGACCAGAATCAGAGGAGGTCCTGCTGGGATGGGCGGATGTGATCCGGTGCCAACTCTGGAAGGAAGCGCTAGCTCTCGAGCAGCAACTCCAAGGAGAGGTCCTGCCCTACATCTATGCAAGGTACTGGCCGCAGTATGACGTACGACTGCCGTTGTTGGGGGAACAACCGAAGCAGGAGTGGATAGCGGAATTAAACAGGCTGATCCGGGCAGAGATGCAGCTGGATGAGAGCTACAGAGCCCTCCGGTGGTATGTAGCCCAAGAGTGCCCGTGGTCAGCGGATGACAGCCCCACAGAAGGCTATGACTATGATGGCCTGGGATTGTTGTATTGGAGGATGTCCAGTGATCCCGACTTTGGGGATGATCGGGAGTGGCGCTTGGAGGACATAATGGAGCACAGAGAGAAAAAATTTAATATCTCGGAAGCGCACTGGCTACAGGAAGATTTGGAATTTCTGGCCGCTCGGGAATGGGACCTTGAGATCGCCTACAAACAGCTGCTAGACTCTGCTCAGCGCCAGGGCCGGGCTCCCTTTGCCTGGGACTATCAGAAAATACCAGTGGACAATGCGGAAATCCTGGCTGAAGAATCGTCCATGTGGCAGGTTAACAGTGTGCTTTTCCAACCTGCCCCTGCAGCTATGGACCAGGAGGTTATTTGGCGGATGCAGCAAGTGCCGACTGACCTTGATGATCCCGTTTCTGCATGGGACGATCTTGAATGGAGGAATGTGACTGTCCAGCAGTATGCCAGTGAATCGGCAGTGGAAAATCTGGAGATTGCCATTCCCAAAGCTGAAGTTCTGACCGCAGGGCCGAGCTCTGCTAACCTCTGCTCAGTACCTATAGCATCTTCTGGGTTACATGGACAGGAGATGGTGAACCTCTATCCCCAGACACCAGAGACAGGGGATTTAATAGATTTTTCTGCTGAGGACAAACAACCTGATGGGCCTCCAGCAGAAGAGCTGGTATCAGGGCCAAACTTCACTGTGCTCTGCCCAGCACCAAGAGCAGTATTTGTGGAGTTACAAGGAACTTCCCCAGCTGAAGCGCTGGTCACCGGACAGAGGGTTCAAGACCTCTGCCCCACCCCTGTGGCAGTTTCGGAGGCTCAGGGTGAGAAGATAGCGATCACTCCCCAGCCACAGATTACAGAATGTATGGACTGTTCAGAGGATGTTCTGGATTATGCACCCCCAGCAGAAGTGCTGGCAACAAGGCAGAGTGCTAGCCATCTCTGCCCAGCACCGGGACCAACTGTGGAGTTCCAGGGAGCCGGGGCGGTTGGCCCCCCTCCCCAGCAACCAGCTGAGGTGGTAAAGCTCTTACTCCCAGCTGAACCACTGGCAGCAGGACAGGATGCTACTGGCGGCTGCACCCCACTACAGCTTGAGTGGATATCAGTGGATGGGACTGTGGTCTCCACTCACAGCAACCCAGCGGAAGAGCTGGCAACAGAGCAGAGTGCCCCGGGCCTCTGCTTTCACCTAACAGAAGAGGGGGTTCCTGGGGTAGTGGATGGGACTTCAGTCTCCACTGGCATAACCCCAGAAAATGGTACAGGACTGAAACAGGAGGATGTCGGCTTTGCTTTGCAAGCACTGGGGGATTTTCACCTCACATCAGTGGATGGGACTTCAGTCTCCACTGGTATACCCCATAAATGGTGGCCAGTTGGCCCAGATCCCCAACAGCATGATGGACTGAGCCCAGCCACCCTGTCATCTCTCCAGCGGCTGAAAGGACTCCAGGGAGAAGGGCTAGTCCAGGCCTCTCCCCAGCGGCAGACGTGTTCCCTGAGAGAGGCAGAGGATGGCGGGGTGAGTAATGCTCAGTTTGGAGCAAGTGATTTGGGGTACTGTATGGATACCGGCATTGGGGGACTGGAACTACTGACTGAATTCAGAGACAACCCATCTGGTGTCTCCTACTGGGTTAGTCCCCTGCCAAAAGGGGAGATGTGTGACAGGCCTAGCCGGGACAGGGGCTTTTGGAGAGGACTGAATGCGAGCCTCTTGCCATCCGATTATGGGCCAGGGCCTCAAAGCAGGAAGGCGGATGGGTTATCCTGGCAGACAGTCCTGGAACCTTAAGACTACTTGCCCAACATCCTCGAGTGACCCGTTTGGGTCCCACTGCGGATGTTGAACTATTTCCCAGGGGGAGTAATGTCATGGACCATGAAATACTGAAATCCTAATTCATGTATTACAGAAGATTTAATTCTGAACCTCAGCCTGGTCAATAGACTCAGAAGAAATACTCATTGTCCATTGTGTGATAACCCTATCTAAAGCCTTTCTATTATCCGGTGTAAATGACTTCTGCCCTGTCTCAATTCTCATGACGGCTCCATTGTTCTGTGGCTGGCTATTGTGTACATTCATTGACCCCCTGGGGCTTTTGTCTGAAAACACATCACAGGCTTCTGGCCACACATATTCAGGCTATTCAAGCATTGGGACCAATCTCTGCGGAGACATTTTCAAGTCCTCATTTGCATGGTTTAAGAGGACCAGAGTGAAGACTGCATACTTTACAATGGACCAATAGGAAAACGGTTGTTGGGGGCGGGATGTTCCAAATCCTGTATAAAGTGTGCTGTGTACTTTCAATAAAGTGTGTCCTGTTACATTCAGCATTAAGCCTTGGCTTATGTGAGGATTATTCGGCGACTCCAGGGATATTCCTAGTCGGGGAATATTGGGTGATTTCTTTTATGGGAGAAGAAGGGAATGCTTGACGGGGATATGTTCTACTACCGTCACACAGAGTATTGTCCAGTATTGCAGAGTATTGCCCAGCAGAGTATTACCCAGTATTGCAGAGCATTGCCCAGCAGAGTATTGCCCAGTATTGCAGCAGGAATGGCTGAGCAGGGAGGGATGGATGGATCTGTGACTCCCTACAGCACTGCCGCTGACAATCCGCTCCCTCCCCTCTCCTCTCACACTGTACCGATCGGTACAGTGAGAGGAGGGAGGAACCGGCGTCATCAAATGATGCCGGTTTGTTTACAAGTGATCGCTCCGTCATTGGACGGAGCAATCACGTGGTAAACCGCCGCTATCAGCGGCGATTTACCGTGATCCGTGATGAGCCGGGTCCTCTGGACCTGGCGGTCACGGACGCTTCCGTGTGCACGCCTTAGGGGGCGCACGGGAGCGCGATTCTGGGAGGCTGTTAATTAACGGCCTCTTAGAGTTAAGCAACCGCCCTGTGGACGTACTTTGTCTATAGGGCGGTTGTAAAGTGGTTAAAGACAAGTAGAAGACAACATATGTCAAAACTGCAATCCTACCCCATACAGCTCGTACCCGAAACATCCCAATCTTTCTTTCATTAGACATTAAAAAGGCATTTGATTCCTTATCTTGGCCCTACTTAAATGTAATCCTCCATAAATGGGGATTCGTACACACTTCCTAAGATGGATTTCTGCTTTTTATTAAGGTCCAAAAGGTTTATATCCTATTCTGGATTTAGTTCAGACTCTTTTGCCATTGAAAGAAGAACGCACCAGGGATGTCCCTTGTCCCCACACCATTTTGCTTTAGCAATAGAACCCCTAGCCCAACTTATCCAATCTAACAACCGATATCAAAGGACTGGAACTTGACAGCCATCACCATAAAATATGTCTATTTGCAGACAAAGTCCTAATTTTCCTTACTAATCCCCTGTTATCAGCACCAATTCTTCTAAAAATCCTCGCCACATTTGGAAATCTATCAGGCCTTATAGTTAATATATGAAAATCCAAAGCACTGATAATATCATTATCACCTGAACTCCAATCACAGCTCTCTCACATTTACTTAGTCAACGACTCACATCACTTACCTAAGTATTAATTTCACAGCTAATCCAAGTGATCTTTATATGTCCAACTATTCCCTGATGTTAACACAACTATCCAAGTTACTTTCCAAATGGTCATCCATACCTCTAGCATGAATGGGTCGGATAACTGTTATCAAAATGTCTATTTTCACAAAGATCCTCTACCTCTTTAGGGTACTTCCTATAACAGTTCCCTCACATTTCCTACGCATCCTCCAACGCAACACTAGCCAATATATCTGGAATAAACGTAGACCCCGCCTACCTTAACAATCATTATATACTCCCAAAATAAAAGGAGGCTTTGGGGTACCTGATTTTACAAAATATTTAGTTCCTGCTCAATTAGCTAAATTTAACCATCAATACTCTGCTAACTGCTTTAGAGTATGTATAGCACCAGGCACACATACACACATTTGGTGGGACTGTCACATAGCCAACTCATTCTGGAAGAAAGTATTCAAAATCCTCTAAACAATATTTAAAATAACTTTACTGGCTGATCCAGCTGTAGCACTATTAAACTACAAACCTCGATTTCTGACCCTTCCCTAATTTAGACTACTACTGTTTTTTACAACAGCGGCTAAACAATCCATAGCGAAAGCATGGAAAACAAATTCCCTTTGTATACAAACAGTCAAACAAAGAGTGACACAAGCCATGGTACACGCAAAGACTGAAGCAATTTATTTAGACAAAATCCCCAAATTAGATTTTGTATGGAAACCATAGATAGATCATTCTCTTCCAGGTACAAATAAATCATTGATATAAACATACAATATGATAAATACTCCAATCCTTTTGTTCCACAGCCCCCCCCCCCCCAAAAAAAAAAAAAATCCCCTCCCTTCCTTTTCTATGACTACCTCTTCCCCTCTCCCCACATTATTTATAGTATAACCACTTTAGCCCTGGACCATATTGCTGTCCAAAGACCAGAGCACTTTTTGTGATTCGGCACTGCGTCGATTTAACTGACAATTGCGCGGTCGTGCGACGTGGCTCCCAAACAAAATTGGCGTACTTTTTTTCCCACAAATAGAGCTTTCTTTTGGTGGTATTTGATCTTCTCTGCGTTTTTTTTTTTTTTGCGCTATAAACAAAAATAGAGCGACTATTTTGAAAAAAATGCAATATTTTTTACATTTTGCTATAATAAATATCCCCAAAAATATATATAAAAAAAATATTTTTTTCCTCAGTTTAGGCCGATACGTATAATTCTACATATTTTTCGTAAAAAAAAAAATCGCAATTAGCGTTTATTGATTGGTTTGTGCAAAATTTATAGCGTTTACAAAACAGGGGGTAGTTTTATGGCATTTTTATTAATATATTTTTTTTACTAGTAATGGCGGCGATCAGCATTTTTTTTCAGTACTGCAATATTATGGCGGACACATCGGACACTTTTGACACATTTTTGGGACCATTGGCATTTTTATAGCGATCAATACTATAAAAATGCATTGTATTACTATAAAAATGCCATTGGCAGTGAAGGGGTTAACACTAGGGGCCAGGGAAGGGGTTAAGTGTGTTCCTGTTTGTGTTCTAACTGTATGGGGGGGGGGTGGACTCACTAGGGGAAATCATTGATCTTCTGTTCATACATTGTATGAACAGAAAATCAGCGTTTCCCCCGCTGACAGGAACGAGAGCTTTGTGTTTACACACAAAGATCCCGGTCCCCGCTCTGTAACGAGCGATCGCGTATTCCCGGGGGGCGATCGTGCCCGCCGGACACGCGCTACGTGCTCTCGCGAAACAGTGCCACCGTCCCGCAGTAATATGACGACGGGCGGTCGGCAAGTAGATAAATTGGGGTAGAAAACATGTTAATTTATTTTCTCAGGCTACGCCAAGCCACATAGCCGGACCTTGGCCCTGATTGTAGTCTGTTATCCCTCATTACTTTATCGTTACCCCATCCTCATTTTTAGCATTTATACTTCTAACTGATTATTGATCCTATATTTGTAATTTATTTTTTACTCTGTGTATTCTATAATATTAATTTTTCTTATGTTAATATTCTATATTGAAACATTATTTGTTATACAATCTATTGTTAATAGGACATGACTTATGGTATATATATAACTAACCTTTATTTACACTAGAAGCTTTCATGTATAATTTGATTTTATATTTTGAAACATATTCTTACAATACTGATTTATTGTAATTTTATTATTTGTAAACAAAATAAAAATTATTTAATGAGAGAAAGAAAGTGTCTCCAAAAAAGGCAGACACTGAAGTGGATCTCACTTTGTCTTATGTGAATAAGACCCTGGTGGTTTCATTAGACAATGTTTTGGTTTTGAAGGACCCTCTGAATTAAACATTTGAATCTCTCTTCATAATAGGTGTTGCCATGCAGCTACCATGGACATTTACCAGGCTTTATTGATCTAATGGCTAAACCCATGAGTAATGAACCTTACTACTCTGAATTAGTCTGTCTTTTATTAAACACAATTTGAACATCCTTCAAGGCATTCCTCTCCATCTTTCTCCTAATTGCCTTTTCTTATGGCCATTACCTTGGTTAGGAGGTTTCTGTTTTGCCTACCTTATCATGTAAGGAACCATGGCTCTTGCTTCACAAGGAAAAAAAATATTTTAGGGCCTAGAGCCTTCTCTTAACACAGGTTGTCTCTGCCTTCCACCTTTACCAGGACATTGCTTTACTATCCTTTTGTCCTGCTACAGCTTCTGTTCGTCAATCTGCTACCTAAGGGTAGAAAAAGGCAGCCTGTTTCCTGTGCCACCCTTGATAGTTATATTCGGCAACTCATCACTAAGATATACAACCTGAAGTTGAGGATTCCCCCTTTTGCTGTGAGAGTTCATACTTCTAGAACTGTTGGTTCTTCATGGGCTTTTCAGAATGAGGCCTTGGTTTAGCTGGTCTGTAGGGCTGCCATTTGGTGTCCTACTCACACAATTGCTAAGTTTAATCAGGTGGATGTTTGAGTCTGGGCAGATAGAGTTAATGTTTAATAACATCCAATCACAATATGACTTGTGTTGCAATAGTATATGCTATATAATTTATTTGTATTTGCTTTAAGTAAGCCCATAACTAGTATCATTTAAACTTCATGCTTTCTGCATATGTTCACTTTGCACCAGCTTGCTCAGTAAGGGGAAGCTATGTTTACTTGGTTACTTAGTTACCTAATAAATTATAAGCAACTATCCTGTGTTTCTTTATCATACATCGCGGGACACAGAGCAGCCATAGTAATCACTATGTGGGTAATAGGCCACCTTCAGGTGTTAGGACACTGGCATAATAAACAGACAGGAAGTTACCCTGTATAACCCCTCCCATACCGGGAGCACCTCCATTTTTTCACCAGTGTCTAAGGTGTTGGTCACGGTTAAAGAAGTGCTAAGAGAGCTCTGCAGTAATATCCTTCACAGGATCAGTGGGGCTATGCAGACGGATCCATTTAAAATGCCAAATAGACTAAAGTGGATGGTACCCGGGCCTCATGGCAGAACGACAAGGTTTTTGCCTATAATGCTTCTCTTTTGAGAGCTGGACTCTATAAAGAGAGGATCCAGTCCTTGAAGGTCTGTCATGACACGGCCCATGGGGATGGGTGAAGGTTGGGTCTGTCTGTGATTTTTCCAACAGCCCTACGGCGGGGACAGGTAAGTGTAAGAAGATCCTTACATTTTTTGGGGGGATTTCTTGTGTGAGTAAAGATGTTGTCATGCCTATTGTTCGCCACTAGAGGGTGTAAATTAAGACATCCTTAGTATCAACATACTATTCTTTTCCAGGCTCTGTGTCAGCATTGCTTGTGGACAGCCTTGCTCTTCTCCACTCATGTCAGTTTTTAAATGTGGATTTGTTTGGGGGACCCTTGCCGCCTGGGCTCTGAGCATCCTGCTGTGGTGGATTCTCTCTCCCATGTTCCCCCTCTGGTCCTGTGGATTTCAGGTTGCGCTGAAAAAATGGTGAGAGGGGAGGCGTGGCTACATCACAGGGGGCATGGCTTAGTGGGGCTGACACGCACGATGTATTCGGCACATGTGCGAGGCGGTAACCTTTAACTGGTTAAGGACCGCCGCATGTACATATACGTCGGCAGAATGGCACGTGCAGGCACATTGGCGTACCTGTACTTCCCTGCCTAGACGTGGGTCGGGGGTCCGATCTGGACCCCCCCGGTACATGCGGCAGTTCCCGTGGCTGTCCGAGCGATCCGGGATGAGGGGGCTGCTTTTGGTTTTTGTCCGCCCCCTTTGGATAGCTCCCAGCCAATGCGTGTCCTCCCCGCGTGTCACTTCCTCTGCCTTTGTAATGTAAACACTGGCAGAGGAAGTGATGTGAGCGCTCCTCTCTGCGGTATTTTCAATCCGCCAAGAGGAGAGAAGACTCACACAGTAAGTTGCACCAACACTACACTGACACCACACACATAAACACATTTAACCCCTTCCGATCAACCCCCCCACCCCCTGTCACAGTGTCACTGATTGCAGTGCTCATATACTGTATTTACTGATCACTGCATTTAGTGTCAGTGTGACAGGCAGTTAGTGTTAGGTTCAGGGTAGCCCCGTTCCCCCTAATAAAGTTTTAACCCCTTGATCACCACCCTAGTTAACCCTTTCACCCCCTATTGCCAGTGTCACTAAGCGATCATTTTTCTGATCGCTGTATTAGTGTCACTGTTGCCGCTAGGTAGCTATCGTATTTATCTGCGTATAACGCGCACTTTTTTCCTCTGAAAACAGAGGTTAAACAGTGCCTGCCCGTTATACGCCAATATCATGTTTCACCAGCAGGGGGCCCGGATAGTCTGTGTTTTACAATGGTAAAACGAAGCTTGTAAATGTTTCTATAGCTCAGTTTTTGTAGGCTGCTCTCCTCCTCCTCTGAGTGTAGCTTTGATTGGAGGAGGAGAGAAGTCACATGCCCATCAGAGGAGGGCAGTCATGTGACCCTAGGTCAGTGAAAAAAAACGGAGCTATTGAGGTAAATGCAAGCTTTGTTTCGTTTTGCAATAGACACAGGAGGAGCAGTGTGGTAGGGGCTGACAGTGTTTTTTTTTTTTACTTAACTGTAGAGAATGCTGGCAGCGCTGTCCCAGGAGACTGGGGGTCTCCTGGGAGTGCAGGGGGGGGTATAATGGATGGGGGCTGTTTACTGGGGAGGGGGGAATGTATAATGGATGGGGGGATGTATAATGGAGGGGGGTGTGTACTAGATGGGGGGGGATGTGAACTGGATGGGGGAGGCTGTGTACTGTAAAGAGTCCTGAGAAAACATTTTTTCCCTAAACTCCCCTCTTAAAATTGGGGTGCGTGTTATATGCCAGTGCGTGTTATACGTCGATAAATACGGTAATTTTTTTTTTATTGCAATTTTTTTTTTTTACTAAAGACATGTGGCTGAATACATTTTGGCCCAAATGTTTGACTAAAATGTAGTTTATTCGATTTTTCTTAGAACAAAAATTAAAAAATAGAGCGACATTTTTGAAAAAACAATCGATATTTTTGTTTATAGCGCGAAAAAAAAAAATGCAGAGGCGATCAAATACCATCAAAAGAAAGCTCTATTTGTGGGAAGAAAAGGACGCAAATTTTGTTTTGGAGCCACGTCGCACGACCGCGCAATTGTCTGTTAAAGCGACGCAGTGCCGAATTGTAAAAAATGCCTTTAAGGCATTTAGCAGCATATTGGTCCGGGGCTTAAGTGGTTAAACACTCATTCTGTTGTGAACCTGACTGAAGGAGAGACACAGCAGCATGTCTGGGCACAGAAGCGTTATATAGTATTGAATACAGGCATTAAAAAGGCACATCTATTCAGCATCAGCCTGGGCACTGATAGCAGCAGATTAAACAAGTGTTTGACTAAAGCTCAGCAGCAGATATATTTGATGGTAGTTCCTCTGCTTTGTGCTTAGGACTATATATTCCTGAAGGAGGAATGGAAAATCAGGAGCGCAAGGGCACCGTGGTCGGTTGATCCTAGTCTTGCTTCGACCGTATCAATCCTCCCCTGATTGACCTGGAGTGGCTGACCGGGCTGAGCCAGTTTTAGCATCAGGTTTTGTAGCCAATTCCAACAATCCAGCCTCTGCATACGTCACTAATGATGATTTGGCTGCAGCATTAGCTGGTTTGGAGGGTAAGATAGCTAATATGTTTGTAATCTCATGTCAGGCTGGAAAGAAACATTATAGGTCCCCCTCTCCTGCCCCAGGTCCCTTAGAGGAGCAGGAATGAGTAAATGATATGGAATCACTCCTGGGGGACCAAGGAGAGAGGGAAGAAGGCCCCTCATTTGGGGGTTCAGCCTCAGAAGAACCCTCTGCAGTCTTGCAATCCCAGAGATTGCTAGTCCAATCCCTGATGGAGTTAGTCCATTCAGGATATAAATTGCCCCTGGTAGAGGCGGCTGAAGTTCCTTTTTCAGCTTTGGGTTCTTTAAAACACCCTCAGTGTTCTGCATTCCCTATGCACCCATTTCTGAAGCAGCTTATATATGCAGCCAGATAGGCACTTTATTGCTCCTAAGAGATTTTCACTTCTCTATCCTATAGAGGAAAAAATTCACGAAGAAGTGGAGTGTACCAGCAGTGAACACTGCTATTTCTTCTGTGAACAAGAGTCTTGTCCAGTAGACAATGTCCAGGTGTTTAAAAGATCCAGCAGATAAAATATTGAAATCTTTACTTAAAGCCTCCTACAGTAGTGCTTCCATCAGTAGCAGCAATTAAAGTTTGTCAGATTGTGCATTACAAGATTCGGCAGATCACTAAGGAAGGATCTGCTGAAAGAGACAAGGCCCGGGAATTGGCTGAGCTACCATGGGCCTTGTGCTTTGCAATTGACACTATTAAGGATTCTATTTACCAGGCATCACACCTTACTCTCTTATTGGTGCATATGTGCATGATTCTGTGGCTAAAACATTGGTCAGCTGAGTATACATGCAAGAAGCTGCTGGTCGGTTTCCCTTTTCATGGGGAACGGTTATTCGGGTGTGATCTGGATAAAAATATCCAAAAGATTTCAGGGGGTAAGAGTACCCTTTTGCCAGTTAAGAAGAGAAATAGACGTCCCTCTTTCAAATGTTCTGCCTCTCCAACTTCAAGGCCGACAGACTCTAGGTAGTCACGACGGCCTCCGCCATCAGGTTCAAGAGCTAAGCCTCAAGCCCAAGCCCAGGCTCAAAATAAATACTAGGGCAGAAGTTGGCAAAGTAGAATCCCGAGGCCTCCTTGTGAAGGAGTGCCCCCGCTCAATCGAGTGGGGGGAAGGCTCCTGCAATATGCAGGAGCTTGGCAGGGAGAGATCCAGGACAGTTGGGTCATCTCCGCAGTGTCTCTGGGGTACAAACTAGGAGTTCCGAGAGTTTCCACCATTTTAATTTCTAAGATCAAACGTTCCCAAGGACCCAGTCAAAAAAGGGTCTTTAATCCAGGCGCTAGACCGACTGATGTCTCAGGGTGTAATCATAGATATCCCCTCAGTAGAGCAGGGAAGGGAAATTTATTTTAATCTCTTCACGGTACCAAAACCGAATGGGGATGTCAGACCCATTTTAGATCTCAGAGACCTGAATCGGTTCTTAAAAGTCCGCTCCTTTCGCATGGAGTGCATCCGGACAGTAGTATCCACCCTACAGAGATGAGAACTTTTAGCGTCAGCTGACATCAATGATGCATATCTACACGTGCCAATCTTATCTACTCACCAGAAGTTCCAGCGGTTCGCAGTGGAACAGCGCTACTTTCAGTTTGTGGCCCTGCTCTTTCGGGTTGGCAACAGTACCCCAAGTGTTTACAAAAGTTCTGGCTCCACTTCTGGCAATATTGAGGTCCAGGGGCATAGCGGTAATGGCATACCTAGATGACATGTTGCTGATAGATCTATCCATGCCACGATTAAATCAGAATGGCGCCAGTACAGTCAAATATCTGGAACACCTAGGTTGGATTCTCAACCTAGAGATATCAGCCTTACATCCTGTATGGAGGCTGGCATATTTCGGTCTGGTCATAGCCACAGCCCAAAAAAGAGTGTTCTTACCTGAGACGAAGATTAGCGCCATAAAGGAGCTGGTTCAAGTAGTCAGAGAAAGGAAGAGTCCTTCTATTCACCTTTGCATGAGGCTGCTAGAAAAGATGGTGGCTTCATTCAAAGCCATCCCCTATGCCTAGTTTCATTCAAGGCTGTTACAGAACATTATTCTGTCTGCCTGGACAAGTAAGTTTAGACCTTGTATTATCCTATACGCCTGCCTTCAAGGGTGTGCCAGAGTCTCAGGTTGTGGTTGATGACCAAGAATCTGCAGAAAGGGAAATTCTTTCTTCCAGTTACTTTGAAGGTAGTAACAATGGATGACAGCCTTTTTGGGCTGGGGAGCATTACTGTAAACCACTATCCAGGGAAAGTGGTCAAATTCCAAAATAATCTTGCCCATCAACATCTTGGAGATCCAGGCAGCATGTCTGGCCTTAAAGGCCTGGGCATTCAAACTACAGAATT
This sequence comes from Rana kukunoris, assembly GCA_029574335.1. Classification (NCBI taxonomy): domain Eukaryota; kingdom Metazoa; phylum Chordata; class Amphibia; order Anura; family Ranidae; genus Rana; species Rana kukunoris. The sequence goes on from CM056050.1 coordinate 404,040,597, forward strand.
GCAATGTCAGGATTTAATCCGACAATGCCACAGCAGTGGCCTACATCAATCACCAGGGTGGCACCAGAAATCAAGCAGCCCAGATAGAGGTGAACTAAATTCTGGCCTGAGCAGAGGAGAATGTTCCTTGTCTATCTGCAATTTTCGTTCTGAGAGTACAGAATTGTCAGGCAGATTTCTTAAGCCGTCAAAAGTTGCTCCCAGGAGAATGGTCTCTACATCCCAACATTTTTCAGGCCATCTGCCAGAGGTAAGGCACCCCAGACGTAGATCTGTTGGCGCCTAGGTTCAACAGAAAGCTGGACAGCTTTGTGTCAAACACAAGAGATCCTCTCGCATATGGGACAGATGCATTAGTGATTCCATAGGATCATTTTTTTTACTAATCTATGTGTTTCCCCCAGTGCCGCTACTGCCACAGCTCCTATGCCGGATCAAGGGAGAATGGTGATCTTAGTGGCCCAGGACATCCTGGTATGCAGAGATTGTGAGGATGGCGGTAGGGGTCCCATGGACGCTTCCATCTCGTCCAGACCTGCCTTCGGAGGGGGTGGTATTCCATTCTGCCTTACAAATGCTAAATCTGACATTTTGGCTGCTGAGACCCACATTCTAAAGAAACAAGGGCTTTCAGGTTCAGTGTTAACAACCCTAATTAAAAGCCGGCCTCTAGGGGCCATTTAAAGGCTTGGGAAGGCCTATGTTTCATGGTCTGAAGCCAAAGGATGACACCCTCGGAAGTATGTTATAGGTAGAATTCTGTCTTTCCTATACAGTTAAAAGTAGAGATGAAGCTAGCCTTAAGTAACTATCAAGGGTCAGATCTTGGCCTTATCAAGAAGCCACTCGCTTCTCACTCTCTGTTCCAGGCATTTATACAAGGAGTAACATGTATAAATCCCCTGATTAGGTCACCATTGTGCCCCCGGGAATTTAATTTGTTATTATCGGTTTTATAGGGACAACCCTTTGAACCGATGAGCCAGGTTTCCTTAACTCCTTTGGCAAAGATTTTTTTTTTGGTTGCGATAACCTCTACAAGAAGAGATCCAGAGTTAGCAGCTTTCTCTTGTATAGAGCCATTTTCCAAAGCCGCGCTCTGCAGAAGAAAGGTTATTGCACTCCCTGGATGTAGTGAGAACAGTAAAGCCTCGTACACACGATCAGTCCATCCGATAAGAATGGTCCGACTTGATTCTGAGCATGCATGGATTTTTAAAGCAAGTTGGCTTTTTTTTAACCAAAGGTTAAATAACCTATGGGGCCTACACACGATCGGTTTTGACTGATAAAAATGGTCCATCAGACCGTTGTCCTCTGGTTAACCTATTGTGTGTACACAGCCTAAAGGCCTATCTGTCACGATCCCTATCATGCCAAGCAGACCGCGAGGCGTGGTCGTGCTCCAAGTGGTTCTGGGTGGGCTTGAACCCAGGACCTCACCCTTGCTATTGCAATACCTTGTCTCTGAGCCACGTCTCCGTTTGGGATTTCTCCTTGCTTTCCAGCTAAGGTGGTGCTGAATGTGCTGATCACCTTAGTTGGATCTCATTGCAATCTGCACCTGAATATTCTGGTCCAGCTGAGGCAATTTACCCAAATTATCCAGGGTATAAAGCCCTGTCTCACTCTGACAGCCTTGTCAGTTCATTGTGATTTGATCTTCCTGTCTGTGTGAACAGTTCCTGTATTGTTCTTCAGTTCCAAGACTGACCCCGGCTTCTGACCTCTTGTTTATGTACCTCAGATTGCTGCTGTCCCCTGCCCTTTGACCCCGGCCTGTATTTTCGGATTCTCTCTGCTGTCTGCACCTTCTGACCTACAGAACCGCAAGTATTATGTAACATATTTAGCAACCATAAGCTTGCTGCCATCATAGTGAAATTCTAAGGGAACATTGTTATACTAGTTATTCCCAGAGACTCATGAATAGGGGTACAGTACTATTCAATGCAACCTGAACCACTTGCTTAGTCAGCAAGGGAGAGAGGAGAAAATGGGATTTTCTAAACGGTGCTGTTAGCAAAAAATTATTATTGTTAGCATGAGAAAGAAAATATTGTACAAACCAGGAGGTACAAAAGTAAAAAAATATTATTTATTAAATATACATCAATGCAGTAATTATTCACAGAAAACGAAAAAGTTCTATGAATACTATAAAAAAGACAAATGATCGGTCAGAGGAAAATAAAATCAGGTTTGAGCCAACAGTTGATTGTTGTATCCCAACAGTTTCGCTTATAATAAGCTTCCTCAGGGGTAGATGGTAACAATCACGGCTTTTAGATTGATTAAACTACAAAAGTGTAGAAAAACATCATTGTTAACCTCCCTGGCGTTATGATTCTGTCTGGAATTTTGTACCAAAAGCGTTGCAATTGTTTTGCAAGGAAATGTGGTGTTATGTATTATAGGCCTGCAATTCTTAGTAAGTACTTACTTAAATCTATCTAAACAAGAGTCTAATAGGCATCCCGGGTATGATTTTTTTTTATTTTTTTATTAAAAATTATAATATAATAAATAATTATAAAAAATTATAATAAATAATAATATAATTATAGTAAAAATTATTCAATAATGTAATCAAATCAAAATCACTGAAATTTGCTCAGTTGCAGAATTTTTGCTGTCATTATTTTTTTTTTTTTATGACTAATTTCCCCACAAATCGCTATCGCTAAATTCTGCAAGTGATTATAATTTATTATCGCTGTTTTTTAGCTGCTCTAAAACAATTTTTGCCATAAAGGGACACTTTTGGTTGCTATGGGCAATCTACAGTTTGCAGGGAGAAAGAAAAGTTTTTATTATATAAAAGAACATGTAGGGCACTGGGCAGACCACTAGGGACATGGGGGGTGTGTATTTTTTACATACAGTACTGTAATCTATAAGATTACATTGTACTGTATGTATAGTGTTTGTTTACATTTTTGAATTTGGCGCCGTTCTCCGTCCCCGTGCGTCGTAATGTCGCAGGGAACGGAGCTCGGCGGCACACGGGGACGCTGTGTGAATCGAGCGAGCACCCGCTCGCTCACACAGCGGGGATGCATCGCTGGATCCACGGAGAAGGTAAGTAAACTCTCTCTGGATTCTGCGAGGTGAGCCCGTGTCTGACACGGGATCAACAATAGTAGCAGCAAATTTTTACCCCGTGTCAGACACGGGAAAAACGCCAGGGAGGTTAATTTTATACATACACAGGATGTAGGTTCAAAATATACATATACATATTAAACATGATATTACTGGGCTGCAGAGGCTACAAACAGTTGAGCTAGCTTTATGTTTGTCTAAGCTCCATGATAACGTTGATTTCTAAGTATGAGGTTGTGATGATTTAAACCCTAAACTCTCTGTTCATACAAGAGAGTGAAGTTGTGGTTTCACCTGAGTAACCTCCATAGCTAAGAATCTATTAAACTAAGATAGAAACGTGAACGTAACATAATAACGGAAACTTCAAAAACTAATAAAATGGACTCCACTCAGGGTATGCCGTTACATACGTTACACTATCTGAAAGCAACAGCTCAGATTTAAAAGACTCGGGGCCAGATTCACAGAGCGATTACGCCTGCACAACAGAAGATGCGCGTGCGTAAGTCTAAATGTGCGCGTGCGTTTCGATGCACGGCATCCCCAAAACGAGATACGCAAAAAATCTGCTTTTTTTTGTCCAGCGTAATTTCGTTAGACAGGCGCATCCGTCCGCGCAAAACTGCGCTAGACAGACCATTGATTTGCTAGTCAAATATGCTAATGAGGGACTTACGGGGATCCACAAAACAACGTATGGACAGCGCAGGCTACGCAGTGTGCGCAACAGAAAAAAGTCCTGTCTAAAATTAGACCATATAAAAGCTGGTCTAAAAAGAGAAAAAAAGTCTACATGTTAGATAAACCAACACCGTTAGTGAGGAGCTCAGCAGTCACACGTGTTGCACATTAATCTGTATGCCAACATGCCAGGGGCATCGTCATGCATAGCTATACTACTGACTTTAGATGAGCAAAGAAGGAGGAGGGCACGGAGGATGGCACGGGAGAGGATATACCGCACCCGCATAGACCTGTTTGGCATGAGTGATTCTGAGGTGTATCACATCTTCAGATTCACCCCTCATGCCATCCTGGAATTAACCACAACCCTGCAGGAGGACATCACCAGCCCAATACAACGCTCACATGCAGTGCAGCCACTGGTCAAGGTCATGGCAACACTCCATGTCCTTGCCAGTGGCTCTTTTCAGCGTACAAGTGGAGTGGTGGCTGGCATGTCACAATCCTCCATGAGCAGATGTGTGCACCAGGTTGTCCCAGCAATCCTCAGACGCATGGCCAACCAAATAATCAAACCCACCACTGGGGACCTGCGGCTGAAGGCAGTGACAGATTTCTACAGAATTGCCAGATTCCCACGCACCATCGGGGCCATTGATTGCACACATGTGGCACTCCAGCCCCCCCATGAGACAGAGCACATGTACCGCAATCGGAAGCATTGGCATTCCATCAACGTACAGGTGATAGTCGATGCCCAAGGCCTCATATGGCACGTCCGTGCCAAACACCCAGGGTCCAGCCATGACAGCTACATATACAATCAAAGCCACATCCGAATGGAATTCGATCAGAACATGTATGGGGCCACCTGGCTGGTTGGTGAGTGACATGGGTGGCAGGCATGACTGTACCCCCCCATGATGCACACATCACAAGGGGCACATGCATGACTAACATCCTCCTGTCTTTTCCCTTACAGGTGACTCTGCATATCCACTGGGACCCCATCTCATGACTTCTATCCAGAACCCCCAAACCCCAGGAGAGGAAAGATACAATCAAGCACATGCCCAAACACGAGCAGTGGTGGAGCGCACCTTTTGCCTCCTGAAGTCACGTTTCCGATGCCTGGATAAGTCTGGGGGTACCCTCTTGTATTCCCCAAACTTCGTGTGCCATATCATCGGTGCATGTTGCATGCTGCACAACTTCGCAGTAAGAAAGGGCCTGCAGATTGACCTACGTGATGACCTGACCCCTGAACCAGACAACCCCCCCCCCTAACCGAGGGTCCCCCGTCTTCTGAGGGAAGAGCAGCCAGGAGACAGCCCACATTGGGCATCTTTGCACGTTAAACACACACATTAATCATGGCACAATGAGCATGCATGCACACCACTGTGGTCCCTAGCACACACACCCCACATCCTCATCAAATTGGATTGGCACCAGTCCACCATGCAGGACTTGTGAGCAGCAACGCCACGCCAAGGCTCCAATTATGTCACTGTACATTCATACACTATTCACACGGACCTGGGGATCACTTCTCCCTGGTCCTGGGGAACCCTACTCCACCAAAATTGAGGGTGACACCCCTTTTCCGGCAGGAATGTCACTCCCACATTCAAACAGCATTCACAACCCAAAAAAAAAACATGACCAGCAAAATCAAAACATTTCCAGCAAAAAAAAAAAAAAAAAAGGGAAAAAAATTAGTGCCCTTGATGTGAGCCACGCCTGGGGCGCCCCCGGCCACGGCCCCGGCTCCTCAGGGGAGACTCATGGGGGAGGGGGAAAACCGGGGAAGGAGGAGCAGCCCCTGATCTCTGCACACCTGGCGGCCTGCCCTCCAAGGCCACGGCTATTCTGTCCAGGGCACCACCTAGTGTTGCCCTGGATAGCCTGGGTAAGGGCCCTCACATCCTGCCCAATGCCTGCTGATGTAGTCTGCAGGTCGTTAAGGCAGTTTGTGAAAGCCCGGGAGTGGCAGTCCAGGTTCCCCAGCATATCCTTGATGGAGGACAGGCTCTCCTTCATCCGCACCAATGTCTGGCTGACCTGTCCCAGATGGCGGGTCTGGAGGAACTGGTCCCTTCTCAGAGTGGCGGGCAGGAGATCGGCCACCCCCCTGGTCTTCTGGGACGACTTCCTGCCTCCAGCTGATGCTTGTGGCCGGGGAGAAGGGGAGGCCCTTGGGAGGGGAGCCATGTTGGGGGAGGAGGACTCCCCCTTAGGGAGGGCTGCCTGCTGCCAGCCAGAGGGGAAGAGTCCTCAAAAACCAAAAGTCCAGTGCCTGACATGGACTCCTCCTCCTCATGAAACTCCTCCTCAACCTCCTCCTCCTCTTAGTGTCATTCATTTTTATTGAAACAATTATCAGAACAAACATGCGTCCAAACTGGTCAATACAATTGAGCATACTTAGTGCAGTTCAATTCGTGTAAACATACATTCCGCGGTACTGAGTTGGAAAACAGGACTCAGATCACACCCGTGTACCAATACCCCCCTTGCGATCCTACACTTTGGTCGCTCCAGGAGGTACATGTCCTAAGAGTCCATCACCACAACCAGATAATGTGAACATACTGTAGCTCGTTTCCTATTGGTAGTAGTCTTCATGGCATTATGCTCCACCAATAAGCAACATGTAAGGGCAGCAGGTGCAGTAAGAACACGTAAAAACATAACTAAAGAAAAGAGATAAACAAACCAAATAAACAAACAAAATTCTCCCATCATCAGATCCAGTTACCATGAACGTTTAGTGTTATTAATACAAAGGCTAATAGCAGAGTTAAATTCCATTTCCACTTTATCGTGCACCTTTACACCTTCAACCCTTTCCCATCTTTATACCATTCCTTCCATGTGGCCCAGTCTCGAGAAGTCACGTCATACCTATCCATAGCTGAGGAGTGAAGCAGTTCATAAGTACCATGTGTGTGTACGGTGTGTATGACTTCCGTAATCGAGGGCAGCTCTTCAGATTTCCAGTGTCTCAAGATAGTGAGACAAGTGGCTAAGGTGATATGTGAGACAATGGTCCTACATGGTGGTGATATTCTATGAAGGCCCAGTGAAAGCAGTGCCATGCCAGGGGACAACTTTTGATTAACCCCAGTCATCCTCGCCACCAGCCTTTCTAATTGGGCCCACAGGGGGCGCAGTTTAGGGCAAGACCATAGGACATGACCCAGTGTACCTGTCTCACTGCATTGTCTCCAGCAAAGCGGAGAAGCCCCAGGGGGTCAGGTACCACCTTAGTGTTATTTTTTGCTGCATCTCCCAAAGATTTGTGCTTCTTGTTGACGTATAAGTGAGTTTGAATGCTCTCTCCCAATCCTGGACAGTGTAATCCTTTCCTAGTTCTCTCCCCCATGCTAGCATAGTTTGGGATTTCTCACATACAAGTTTATTTTGCAAGGCCGTATATACTATGGAAATTCCTTTTCCGGAGTTCGAGGGGTTTTGAAAGAACCCCAAGACCGGTCTTGGTATACTGGAAAGCATATTCGGAGTACTTCTCCAAAGGTGATCTATCTGCATATAGGTAAACTGATCAGAGGGTAACAGGTCGTGTTCAGTTTGTAGTTGTGCAAAAGGTTTAAGGTGGGGCCCCTCTACCAAATCTTCCAGAAAAATAATTCCCTTCCAAATCCAAGCAGTGGTATTTAGATTCGGTATTAAGAGGCCTAGGGCCCTTATTGGGAGCTTAACGGGTGCTAAATCAACCGCATCACCTTGGGTTCTTGTCAGATAGATCCAAGCTCTGATAGAGGCCTGGATGGGGGGAGCCATTTTAGTAGAAAGAGATCCACTCATGGGTGCTGTTAACAGAAAGTTCAAAAGGTTACCTGTCGGGACCTGGGCGCCTTCCAACTCCTGCCATAATGTCCTAGATTGGGGCGAGAACCACTGCTTAAGCTGGGCCAGTATAGATGCAAAGTAGTAGTCTTGGATGTGGACATGACCAATTCCTCCTGCCCTCCTATGTTTAATAAGTTTGTTAAACGCGCATCTCGCCCTCCCCCCCTGCCATAGGTATCTGTTTATCATTGACTGCATGGTTTTAAAGTATGTGTTTGGTAGTACTATGGGAATGGATCTAAATAAGTATAGAATTTGAGGAAGAATTTACCTAGCCATGATAGTTCTGTTTTTGCTAAGACTGATAGCTTAGACCGGAGTTTATGCAAGAAAGGTGTAAAATTAGACCTCAGGAGGTCCTCTGATCTGGAGGTCAGAGTAATGCCCAGATATGCAATACCATCTTGTTTCCACGTGTAGGGAACCATACGTCTAAGGCCGCGTACACACGAGGGGATATGTCCGCTGAAAACGGTCCGATGGAACGTTTCAGCAGACATCTCCGCTCGTGTGTATGGGCTAGCGGACAGATTTCTCCACCCGACAGATTTCAAAGCAAGCTTTGAAATCTATCCGGTGGGAATCTGTCCGCCCGACATGTCTGCTGGTTAGTACACTTACCAGCAGACATGTCGTCCCCCACCGCCGCCGCGCCGCTGCCGAATGGATTCGGCGCATGCGCGGAAGTGTTTTACTTCCTGGTGCGGTGACGTGGCGGTGACGCGGCGGCGCCAACGTCACCGCCACGTCACCGCGCCGTCCGGCGGCCTGGAATTTGATCCGATGGTGTGTACACGCCATCGGATCAAACTCCCGATCGGACATATCCGATGGAAATAGTCCGCGGACCGTTTTCATCGGATATGTCCCAACGTGTGTATGGGGCCTAAGAGTGTTTATCACATCCGCAGATATACCCATATTTAAAATGTACGATTTAGTTTCATTGACCTTGTAGTATGACACAGTGTTAAAAGTATGCAAGGCCTGATGGACCGCCGGTAGGGAATTAGTTACATCCGACAACATCAGGATAACGTCATCAGCAAAAAGACTGATGACGTGTTCTTTCCCTCCCACCCGAATACCTTTGATATCAGAATGATTACGTAAATAGGAAGCCAATGTCTCCATCATTAAATTAAAAATTAAGGGCGAGAGGGGGCATCCTTGCCGCGTTCCATTGGTTATGGAGAAAGGTGTAGACAATGCCCCGGAGACATATACCTGCGCCGAAGGAAGAGTGTATAGTGCCATTATCGCTGAATATATAAAACCTAAAAATCCAAATCTACCTAGCACCTTTGAAAGAAATTTCCAGTGAATCCTATCGAACGCCTTCTCTGCATCCAGTGCAAGGAGCAGAGAAGGCGTTCCCCTATGATCAGCTATATGTATCACATTGATCAATCGACATCTAGCATCCGACGACTGGCGCCCCTTGGTGAATCCGGATTGGTCCCTATCGATCAGTCCAGGCAACACGTCCACTAGTCTATTAGCCACAACCCTAGCGTATATTTTTATATCGTTATTGAGCAGTGAAATCGGCCTGAAGTTTTGGGGGGTGTCAGGGTCCTTGCCAGGTTTCGGCAGTGCCACTATCATGGCCCTCAGCATCTCTGGAGGGAAGGAGGACCTGGTGTCACGATCCCTATCGTGCAAAACAGACAGCGAGGCGTGGTCGCGCCTCAGGGTGGAATTGAACCCGGGACCTCTCCATTCCTATCCCAACACCTTGCCTCTGAGCCATCTCTCAGTTTAGATTATGGGCCAGATTCAGGAACACTTGCGCTGGAGTATTTCGATATGCGCCGCGTAACTGTGATGATGCGCCGTCGTTTCTATGTGCCCGTACCCACCAAACTAGATGCGCCCAATAACGGGTCATTTGCGACTGGCGGAACGTTCCGACGCCAGAGTATCGTCAGCGCTTAATTTCGTTGGGCGCATCAGTCGCGCCTATTGATTTCCCCTGCAAATATGCAAATGAGGGATTTTTCACAATTCACGAACGGATTAGCACCATACGCTGGCTACATGCGCCGCGCGTATCTCGTCCGTCCGGCGCAAAGTTATTTCTACAAAAGGCTGCTTTATCTTTACTCCAGATGGCCACAGGTCAGCAGGAGAGCAGCTACAGCAGCGTTACCGACGATAAGAGGTAGCTGAGCACCCCCACTTGCAGGACAACACCTCTGTCCATGCTTGTCTGTCAAATTTTACAGCCATGGAGGAAGACATCATAGGTCTCCATAGCCGAGATGACGGCTGACAGCTCCTGGCCATTAAAGTTCAGCTTTCTCCTGTGTGTTTGCGGGGAACGGGAGCAGCCATCTCAAAACAAAAGTAACATCACTGCGGGGAGGGGGAGCAGGATATACTTTAGTGCCGAAATGGCGCTTCTACGGGCGCATTTAAACGCCCAACGGAAGGCATTGCGCTGACGTTTCCCGTGAAGTGGTGCCGACGGAAGTTGTGAGCATGCGCACAAAGGGGGCGAGTGGAGCCGCACTCACTGCGCATGCTCCGTGGTTGATGCGCTGAACGTAAGCCTCTGCGCTGGGCTCCGCCCATCATTTACATATGATCACACCCACTTCCACTTGCGTCGGGTTACGCCAGCGCATTATCGTTACTCTGGCGCAAGTTTACGCGCAACTGCTATGTGAATTACAGGACTTGCGCTGAAAGGGTCTTCAGAGTAACGTAAATGAGAAGCGTTACTCTGGAGCAAAGATGCTCTCATCTACCTGAATCTGGCCCTATGTTGCTATCCATTGAAGCCTGGTGATGAACTAGGTGTTGATTGCCTGATCTCCCTACTATTTGCACTTCTATCCTGGTCCAGCTAAGGCACGTTGCCTAATTAACTTGGATATAAAGCCCTGCCTCACTATGAGGGAGGTGTCAGTTCATTTTGGTATTGATCTCCCTGTCTGAGCTAAAGCTACCTGCTTATATCTTCAGCTCCTTGACTGACTCCGGCTTTTGACCCTTGGCTTTGTTTTTGGACTGCTGCTTGCCTGAACCCTTGACCCCGGCTTGGACTTTGGATACGCATGTCTTCTCCAGCACCTGACAACGGCTTGTGACCTGGACTTATTTTTGATTCCTGTTTGTAGGACACGTGCAGTCATCTTGATACCTGAAGATCCTTTCTATACACAGATAGCTTGCTCCTGCTTAGGACTTCCAGATATCCCCTACATCATCTGCTACTACTTCACTCTGCAGAACCGCAAGTACCATATACTACCTGCTACGTATAGTCTGTGTTTGTAGATTGGCAGTAATACCTTGTCTGTATCTGAGATACTACCCTGTTTCCCCCTCAGGTAGTTGCTTATAAGGGAATAAGCTTCTACAGTCTCTCAGTTGGTTGTCCACTAGAGGTTGTGATGAATTAACCCCAATCTCTCTGTTTACTCTGAGAGAGAACTGGTGGTTGACCTGAGAGACCTCTATAGTTTTAAAACCAATTGTTTTACTGTAGTTGCATAGCAGGGATGTTACATAATGAACTGACCCAAAACATGGAGTCCGCAGAGTTGAATAAAATGCTCAGCTCCCTGACTCTGCAAGTCTCCAGCCTGCACCATACCATTCTGGAACTTCAACAATAAGTTCATTTACTTAAAGGGGCAGCACGCCCAGCCCCGGAACCAGCATGTCCGGAGCCATATGTTATAATGCCAGAGAGATTTGACGGTAGCCGTGCAGCCTTCTCATGTTTTAAAATGGATTGTGAGCTGTTGTTTGCTCTTAAGCCTAGGACCTATGCCACGGACTATGTTAAGGTTCGCGCTACCATCAACCTGCTTACAGGGAAAATTAAATCATGGGCTCATCAGTTGTTGCAGGAAAATAGTCCAGTCTTGGACACCTGGAAAACGTTCATGTCTGCTCTGGACTCTCATATTTCCGTTTCTAAGAGAACCAGTGTTCCCAAGTCCACTTTCGGTTCACGTGGCCTACGCGTACCCAGGGACAAGAATTCCCAATACAGAGATGACATCAAGCCATACCAGTATGTGCCAAGACATGAAATCCAGTACATGCCCAGCCATGAAGCTCCAACACCACAGAGCTTTGACGCCCCTCTGGTTGCCCACAGCCCAACCCAGGAAGATGAGGAACCCATGCAGATCGGGGCCATCCGGTCCGCACTATCTAAGATAGAGAAAGACCGGAGGAGAGACTATGGACTTTGCTTTTACTGTGGGGTAAGCGGGCACTTTATATATTGTTGCCCAACTCGCCCACCTCGGCCAAAGATTTTACAGGTGGCTACTATTGGGAGTCTTTTCCCTACGCCAGAGTCTTTGCCTGCTATGCAGCTTAAAGTCTCTATGCCCCAGTCTGTCGTTCCGGCTCCAGTGTCCCAGATTCCGGCTCCAGTGTCTCCGAATCCGGTGTCTCCAGTCCCACTTCCTGTGTCTCCAGTCCCACTTCCTGTGTCTCCAGTCCCACTTCCTGTGTCTCCAGTCCCACTTTCTGTGTCTCCAGTCCCACTTTCTGTGTCTCCAGTCCCAGTTTCAGAGTCTCCAGTTTCAGAGTCTCCAGTTTCAGAGTCTCCAGTTTCAGAGTCTCCAAGTCCTGTCTCGCCACTTTCAGTGTCTCCAGGTCCTGTCTCTCCAGTGTCCCCAAATGAAGTTCTTCCACCTGACTGCACATAGGCCTCGAATGGTAATATGGTCCGTAAACAGGATCTAGAGATGTTTTGAACGAGCTTTACAAGCAGTAAGTACACCCTCTACCAGAACTTCAAAAACTTCAAAGACCAAAAGGAAAAAGAAAAAAAATCTTCAGACTCCGTTGTTGGAACTTTGTTTCCCCATGGATTAGATGGGAACTGTCTGTATGGCATGGATGCCTATGGCAACATATCTCTCCTGACGGATGATGTGCCTGACTACTCTAGTGAAGAGGGTGGTTTGGACATTGAAGACTACACCTATGAGGTAGCTCCTTCCAACGCCCGGAGGGCGTCTTTGAGGAGGGGGATATGTCACGATCCCTATCGTGCAAAACAGACAGCGAGGTGTGGTCGCGCCTCAGGGTGGAATTGAACCCGGGACCTATCCATTCCTATCCCAACACCTTGCCTCTGAGCCATCTCTCAGTTTAGATTATGTTGCTATCCATTGAAGCCTGGTGCTGAACTAGGTGCTGATTGCCTGATCTCCCTACTATTTGCACTTCTATCCTGGTCCAGCTGAGGCACGTTGCCTAATTAACTTGGATATAAAGCCCTGCCTCACTATGAGGGAGGTGTCAGTTCATTTTGGTATTGATCTCCCTGTCTGAGCTAAAGCTACCTGCTTATATCTTCAGCTCCTTGACTGACTCCGGCTTTTGACCCTTGGCTTTGTTTTTGGACTGCTGCTTGCCTGAACCCTTGACCCCGGCTTGGACTTTGGATACGCATGTCTTCTCCAGCACCTGACCACGGCTTGTGACCTGGACTTATCTTTGATTCCTGTTTGTAGGACACCTGCAGTCATCTTGATACCTGAAGATCCTTTCTATACACAGATAGCTTGCTCCTGCTTAGGACTTCCAGATATCACCTACATCATCTGCTACTACTTCACTCTGCAGAACCGCAAGTACCATATACTACCTGCTACGTATAGTCTGTGTTTGTAGATTGGCAGTAATACCTTGTCTGTATCTGAGATACTACCCTGTTTCCCCCTCAGGTAGTTGCTTATGAGGGAATAAGCTTCTACAGTCTCTCAGTTGGTTGTCCACTAGAGGTTGTGATGAATTAACCCCAATCTCTCTGTTTACTCTGAGAGAGAACTGGTGGTTGACCTGAGAGACCTCTATAGTTTTAAAACCAATTGTTTTACTGTAGTTGCATAGCAGGGATGTTACACCTGGCAGCAGCCGAGTTAAAACGATTTACTAGATGAGGAGTTAGGGTGTCTTGAAATGCCTTAAAGTACTCCCCTATGAAGCCATCTGGCCCAGGGGACTTATTGGGTGAGAGGTGCTTCACTACCTGGGACACTTCCACCTCCGAAATTGGAGAGTTGAGGTTATCTACCTGATCCTGTGAAAGCGTGGGTAGGTTTATATGGTTAAGGAAGGAGTCAATTAGGGAGGAAGATGGTTGGGAGACGTCTGGGTCATCCTTAAGGTTGTAAAGTGTGCTATAATAGTGACTGAAGTCGTCTGCTATTGCTTGTGGATGGTACAGTTTCAGTTTAGTAACTGGGTGGGTAATGAATGGTATCTGGGTTTTGTGTCTCTGACCCCTGAGTTTGTTCGCCGGCATCTTACCCGCCCTGTTACCGCATGTATAATATTTAAGCTTCAGTCTCCTAGAGGTCTTTCCAAAGTCCTCGTAAAAGAGCAGTCGCAGGTCAGTACGTAGTTGCGTCAACCTTGCCGTAACTAGTTGGGATGTTTTGCTCTTATTCTGTCTATCAAGCGCCTCTATGTCGGCAATCAAGTCCGTCATGTGTTTCTGCCGTAGTCTCTTACTTCTCGCCCCCTGCTGTATCAAGATCCCTCTCGCAAATGCCTTGTGGGCATTCCACAATACGCAGCGATCCGACTCAGAAGGACTGTTAAACTTAAAGAACTCCTTCAACTGTTCATCAGTCTTAGACCTGGTCGGACCATCCTGTAACAGCCTAGGGTTTGCCCTCCAAATAGTCCTATGTCCAGTGTTAGCGGCATTACCTACAGAAAGCGTGATCGAGGCATGGTCCAACCAGGTAATAGTGTTTATAAGAGCTTTTTTACATCCAAATAGTAAACCTTTATCTGCTAAAAACAAATCAATCCTGCTATACGTTCTATGGCTATTTGAAAAAAAAGAGTAGTCCCTCTCGTTTGCATGTAAGCATCTCCAGCAATCATACAGTTCATACACTCTCAAAGAACCCCCCAATGATGGGGGTGCCTTCCTGTGGGTAGCCGTGGAGTCCATCAGTGGGTCCGGAGTAATGTTAAAGTCCCCACACAGCAAAACTTTACCTTTCTCCACAGAGCACACTTTTCTCATAATTTTGTTGAAAAAACGAACCTGTCCCCCGTTTGGTGCGTATACGTTTGCCAATGTATAGGTGGCAGAGTCAATGTCGCAAATTAGGATCAAAAAACGACCTTGAGGATCAGCCACCATTGAGTGGAGTCTGAAATTTACTGTGTCTTTGACCGCCACCATTACCCCTCTTTTCTTTGCGTCAGCATTAGCATAAAAAAGGTGAGGGAATTTTGGGTGGCAGCAATTAGGGGGAGATTGAGACGGAAAGTGGGTCTCTTGAACACACAAAACATCACAGTACTGGTGTAGAGTTTCCTTCCAAAGTGACCGTATTTTCGCCGGGTGGTTAAGACCCTTGGCATTTATTGACAAAAACTTCAGTTCCATGGAAATGCGTGGAGAGTGTGGTCAGCATGCAGTAAACAGGTTCTACTCACTGTAAGAGGAGCACTCAGTTGAAGTCTTGCGGTAGCTGGTGCCTGGGACTGTTGCCAGGAGAACAGAATCTCGGAAGGGAGGGGCTTGTAGTACAGCTGATGGCCTTGAATTAGTCCGACTAGGGAGAAAAAACATAAAAACACAAAAACATAGGCATATCGCCTAACTGACTGAAACCAAACAAGAGTGTGGCCCATAGCCACTCAGATGTATCAAGGCAAAAAAAAAGTTCGAGCTACAGGTGAGCACAGACCGTGCCGGCCCAGCAGGCAGACAAATGAACTAGTGTACCCATCCAGGCTACTTGTGAGAACGGGCATTTTTAGAGTTCACCATGTGCCAATCCTGAGACGGAGTGGACTGGTCGGCTCTCAATGAATTTTGACTTTGAGGAACAGGCGTAATTCCCCATGTTTGGAGCAAAGCTAAGCCTTTAGCCATAGAGTCCATTACATACTCTACTCCATCTTTGGTAGCAATTAGCTTTGTAGGAAATTCCCATTTGTACGTAATGTTGTGGTTCCATATAGCTTTCGTTATAGTGTTCAAGTTCCTGCGCTTTTGCAGCGTGAACTGCGATAGGTCTGCGTAAAACTGCAGCCCATCATAGGGCACTGGTATTTTGTCTTTCACCCTGGAAGCAGCCATTAGCCTCTCTTTAGTGTGGTAGAAATGGAGCCTTAGTATGACGTTTCTGGGTATATTGTCAGACAAATACGCGGGTTTAGGCGGACGGTGAATTATGTCCACATTAAAATCTAATTCCGACATGTCAGGTAGCGTGGCAGACAGGAGTTTGGAGACATACATGCTTAATTCCGATTGTTGGACAGATTCAGGGATTCCCCTAATCTTCACATTGTTTCTCCTGCTTCTGTCTTCTAAATCAGCCATTTTTGTTTTAAGTGCTTCCAATTCATCCTCCCTACTGTCATTAGCGTCAACTAGGTAATTTATTGTGCCAGCAAATTCCCCCATCTTGTTTTCTATGTGTGACACTCTCTCTGCGACTGAGCCTAGTTCTTTGCTGAACTTATGTAGGCAGGATATCATGTCAGAATGTACGGAGCTTCTTAGGGAGACAAACATCTCCTTCAGGACAGTGTCCATTACTGGCTGGTTGGCTGTGGGGAAAACATCAATCAAATCTGGCAGCTCCCTCGTGTCCTCTCTTGAGTCCTCCCCCGCCATGTGCAGTGCGCTCACCTCTTCATCCGTCGGGCCTTGTCTGTATCTGGACTTCTCAGGGCTTCCCGAGGAAGGTGTAGACGGTGGCGAGGAAGGCGACTTAGGAGGGCTGCTCCGCTTGTTGTTTCTCCCAGAGGAGGAAGGCTGGGCACTCGATCCCGCTGACGGCATGGACGTAGCTCCGGCGCCATGTCGCTTGGTCTCGAGGGGAAAGAATTCGGTCAGCTTCTGGGGACGATTCCCCTGTTTCCGGGATCTAGTCATGCCCGCTGTGCAGACCACCTGTTCCGCAGTGATACCGCCAGTCCAGATGAGATGTTTGCCACTCGGATGGGTGCTGTGTAGCCGTTGTAATGCCTACTGTTCACGGAGCTCAGCTCTTAGGCGTCCATCACGGTCCCTGGCTAGCTCCACCCCCCCCTCCTCAACCTCCTCCGCGGACTCCGGCCTTGTCGGGGGGGCCTCATTAGGCTCCTGTCCTGGGGATGGTGCGGTCAGGCCAGATGGCCCTGCACCCTCCTGCACATCTGTGGATGACACAAAAGATTCACAGGTTGGAGGATCCACACACTTGCCACATATTCCCTTTCACCCACTCCCCCACACATGCTACACACCTGATATTAAAAAAAAAAACTTACCTGGCACCACGGGCTCCGGACTTGAGTCAAAGCCGGGCAGGCCCTCAACTTCATGCCGATGAAAGGTCAGGGCCACCGCACGCTCCTCCGCTGTCAGCCTAACACGGCATGGGGGGCCCCCTCCTGTGCCCCTGGCATGGGCAAGCATTTTGGCCAGCTTCTGTTTGACCAGACACCGGAGGTCATTAATCTTTTTATCAATGCCAGACCGGGTCCGTGTCTCCCCCTCCCCCGCTGAATTGACCTGCTCAGTGATGAGGTCCAAAATCTCCCTCCTCCTGGCCGGGGTGGTGTTGGCACTGTCCGGGCCGTGAAGGAAACGCCCATAATCGCTAATGGCCCGGGCAAGAATTCTTTTTTCCCCCAAAGTAAAATTTAGTTTTCGCTTTCTCTCTGTCATACTGAAAAAAAAAAACACTCCCAGTCAACAAAAATCAGTCACAAAAACAAGCACAACCAATCAAGCAAGAACACACACAAAGAGAAAACTAACACCCAAAAAATCACACAAGCACTCAGCAAAAAACAGTCACAAAAACAAACAGCAAAAATTAAGCAAGACAACAAACGAACAGAAATATATCAAACAAACAGTTACTCAAACACTTATCAAAAAACACTTTCAAAGATCTACTAACAAACACTTGATCACACAGTACACTAATCTGACAAATACAAAACACAACGCAACTAACAACGGGACAAAAGCACTTGGGTAAATGGGAAGGGACAAAGGGATGTATTTTTGCAATGGAAGTGCGTTTGTGTCTGTCTATTTATGCTGTCTGCGTAGTCCTTAGTCCATTTCCAATTTCACTGATTGCGCCGTTCCCGAGTTGTGAGCATGCGCACAGCGGAGCTGACCATGGTCTCCTTCAAGCGCGCATGCACGAGCCGGCCGGCCCTTCACTTGCATGGGGTAACGGCTCATTTCAATGTAGCACGCCCAGGTCCTTCCCAATTTGTATTACTTCGCCTTACGCCTCTGAAATAACGTTACGCATGCACAATTTTCTGCGCAAAAGCTACGAGAATAGGGTGATTACGCAAGTCTAACGTAAAGGCGGTGCGCTACGCCAGTCCAATAATGCACAGATGTACCTGAATCTGGCCCTCACACTTTGTGTTGCCAGAGGGCCCCAGGATGGGGGCAGGCAGCGTCAAAATCCACTATTACAGGATGGATTTGTCAGACTATTATTCAGGCTTATGGTTTGAAAGGAAAGGTTCTGCCTTTCCAAGTCAAGGCCCATTCTACTAGGGCAGTAAGTACCTCATGGGCAATGTATCACCAAGCCTCAATAACTCAGATATGCAAAGCTGCAACTTGTTCATCAGTACATTTACCCAGTTTTATCAGGTGGATATAGGACAACAAGAGGATACTGCCTTTGTGCGCAGTGTACTGCACACAGCATTATAGGTCCTCACAATTGATGGCGGTTTGCCTAATTTGTGTCTACCTCCCCTCAAATAGCATTGCTCTGGGGCATCCCACATAGTGATTATCATGGCTGCTCTGTGTCCCGTGATGTATGATAAAGAAAATAGGATTTTTATAACAGCTTTCCTGTCAAATCCTTTTCTTGGAGTACATCACGACACACAGAGGTCCTGCCCCTCCTAATGGGATATACACATATTGCTAAATAAAGAAATGGTCCCAATGGGGCTTTGAAACAGCTGGTGTGAAGTAAAGTGGCAATGCAACGTCTATGGTAAAAACGTTTTATTACAAAAAGTAATTGAATGACATACAATTTGGGGTATACAAGGAATGAGTTGCGGCAGAGTAACAGAAATTAAAATAACCATAACATTTCCAGGTAAACAGTAAAATACATAGCCTGAATAGTGGCAGGCAGGTGTATAATACTAACGCGTTTCGACCATTCGGTCTTCTTCAGAGGGTTGTGGCTGAAAGAGATTTAATTGTATAAATACGTGTATACAAAAAATATTTTTGTCTGTGTCCTCCCTATGGAGTCCATCCCCTTGTATAGGGGGGAGGGGGTGCAAAACTCCGAAATCCACAGGGAAAAACAAGGGCACAGAGAACAACATAAGTATGGTTAGTTTGAGGAAGAAAGGCTTTCCTTCTCCCTCCCAAAGTAATCAATAAAATCATCATCATCAGCAGCATATATTTACCCAGAAATAGAGTTATGGAACGTCCAGGTTGGGGTCCGATGCGACAGTGGGATGTAGAGGTCCGAAGCTGACGATACTCCCGGTCAATCCCCCAATATCGCCTAGTCCTCAAAGTGACCATCCAAGAGTGGCCCTCAGCCACTTACGGAGAAGCACCAGACAAAAATGACAGCACCCGGGTGGGCCCGAGGGATGGGGGGGAGAAGAATTGAGATGGTAGGAAAGAGAAATCCTAAAAATAAGTAAAGTAATTAATACCAAAGGAGGCCAATTCGTTGGATATAATTAAGTAGAGATCTTCAAAGGGTGAAACAATGGGGGTCAAGAGAATGGGGGTAAGGTGGAGGCAAACAGAGGTGGGTAGGGCTTGGAGGGGGTGTGGAAGAAGTGAAGGGAGTGGGGGGGAAGGGGAAAAGGTGGAAACGGGAAAGGGGAATGGACTGGGAAAGAAAAGGGAAGAGGAAAGTGAGGGGACCAGAGTATGTGTGTGAAAAGAAAAGGGAGGGGGAGGATGATGGGGAATAAGGAATGAGTGAAGGTGATAAATGTGTGAAAGGGGAAGAGTGTGAATGGTGAGGGGGAAAGGGGATAGGCGAAAGAGAAAGGAGAGGGGGAGTGAAAAATTATATATGGAGAAAAAATATAGAGAACAAATATGTATGGGGGAACCGTGATTGTTGTGTGAAAGGGGAAGTGGTGGAAAACAAAGGATAAGGTAAAAGAGTGATGATGAGGGTGTACGGGGTGAATGGGAGGAGTGAGTGCGGATAGGGGAGAAGGGATTGGGAAGGGAAATGGAAAACAAGGGAAGAATGAGAGATAGAACGCTAAGTGGATATGAGTGTAGGATGGGAATGGAGAATGAAATAAAAAAGGGAAGTGAGGAGGTGCAAAGAAGTGAAAAATGAGGAAAAGGGAAGGGGGGAGGGGAGGGGGGGGGGTTTAGGAAAAACCAGGGGTAATGAAATGGAGGAAAGGCAGGGAAGTGAGGAGTGGGGAGCGATGGGGCTAAGGTTAAGTGTGAATGAGAAGATGATGGGTGAGAAGTGGGAAGTGAGGGTCAACTGTGAATGAAGGAGTAGGAGAAGGGATTGAGGGGAGAAGAAAAGGAGAAGAAAAATTAGAAAAAGAAATGGGAATGAGGGGTGTGGGAGATGCAAAGAGTGGTGAAAATCATAGTGGTAGTGGGCAAAAGATGTGGAAGGAAACTTGGGGAATAAAATAGCAAAGTGCCAGTAAGGAAAGGACACAAGGAAGGAAAAAAGGGGGGACCAAAAATAGGAGGGAAGTGAAGGGTGACTGAAATCCAGGGTGGATGACAATTGGAAGTGCTGAGGGAAGTTGTGTTGTGAGAGGGCTGGGTAAGACAAACCGGGGTTACCTCCGATATTTGGGGTCTGAGTGTGGTGAAATATAGCAATATGTTCTCCACCTTTACAATGATGTTGAAGGTGAGATGCTATCTGTATATGGAGAGAATATTGGTAATGAGAACATTTAGAAAAAGGGGTAAAGTTACCAATTGGCTGAAAAAGGGTAGGTAATGTAGGTAAAGTAACTTACCAACTCACTGGACACTGTCACTCATAGAGATGCCGCATGCTTCTCTGAGTGCCTGCGACCGGATGCGGAAATAAATGCCGCCCACGGTCCCAGGATTGGTCCAGCTAGTCCCACGTGCTGTGGGAGGGGACAAGGTATGTCTCCCTTGTCTCACCTGGTGGCCTGCCGGTGCCTTACAGTTATCGTGATGGTTCTTCCGGCGTGGGCGAGGTTCGGGCGAAGCCGACGCTGCCGTCGCTTCCGCATGACGCATCGCAACGTGCAACGTCGCTGCGGGTGCCAGGCGGCGCTCAGGCAGTGACGTCACGGCGTCTCAGAAGCGATCGCTCACGCCGCCAGCAGGGAGGGATTCGCATCCTACACACATAGCGCCGAGGACTCGTGTATCTCCCGCCCTGCTGGGAAGTGAAAGGGGGAGAACTCAAGGACAGAAACAAGGGGAAGGCGGTCAGGGGGTGGAGGGGGAGGTAGCAGCTCGAAGGACCCACCCCACAAAACGCATCAGAGACTCCACTGGAAAAGGGGACATAACAAAAATATGGCATAAGTTAGTAAATGTTTAATTAAATCATATTGCAGCAGATTAATTCCTTGCATCCAGCCATGGTAAGTACAGTCATTTTCACCAATCGTGATATATTAATTTATGTACAAAAAGATAATAATTATAGCATCACACAACAACAACATAGTATTGGTCTAAAAAGGCATGTATAAATACTTGAACAATGATAGATACATATGATTCCAATGAGCATGGATCAAGTTAGGAAAAGCGTATCTGCGTCTTATTGGAGGAAAAGAGGGAGTGCCCGCCCATCCACAAACAGCAATAGAAGGAGTAAATTAGTGAATTATTTCTATTCAGTGTGGGGGCAAATATGTCATATGTTAGACAATGGGGGGCATAAAGAGGGAAAGACTTTACAGTTGATGTATGTGCTATTGTGTTTTTCCTGAGACGAAGCCTTTAAGGAATGGAGCAAAGGAGCAGGATTAGTTTAAACCGGGATGCATAGTGGCCCGTGTCTTAAAGATCCATCTTTGCTCATGCTGTAAGAGTATTTTGTTCCAATCGCCGCCTCTATTGGGGATATGGATCCGATAGAGGGCGGCGAAGGATACTTTGGGTACAGTATAGTGATGTTGTAGTGCTGCGTGTCTTCCAATCGGGAGGTGGAGATTTCCAATTTCCATGCTATATACATGTTTGGAAATTCTCCGCCATAATTCTTGCTTAGTCTTTCCCACGTAATAGGCCCCGCATTCACATTCCATATAATATACCACACCTTTGGTTTGGCAGTTGGTAAAGTGTAGTGGTTTCAATGTGTTACCGTTTGGTAGTGGGAAGGTCTTCTCTCTCCTCATAAGTGGGCAGTAGGAGCAGTGTCCGCAGGGGAAAGTGCCAAACGTTGTACAATGAGCTCCTCTCATGGGGGCATTGGTGTATTCACTCTTGACCAGTCGATCTTTGATCGATGTGGCCCGTTTATAGGTGATAGATGGATACTCAGGTATAAAATTGTTCAGCCGTGGGTCATCTGTTAAGATGCTCCAATTGTTTTGAAAGATCTGTCTAATCTCCTTGTATTGTCGTGAAAAACCTAGAATTATCCTGGTGGTCTGAGGATTGGAATTTAAAGAGGATTTTTTGGAATATAGTAATGCTTGTCTAGAGTTTGTATTAGCTTTATTGAAAGCTTTGCGTAGACAGGAATAGCTGTAGCCTCTTGCAGAAAGTCTGTCTCGAAGTCTTTCAGCTTCTTCAAGATAAAGAGTGTTGTTGGAACAGTTGCGACGGAGGCGCAGATACTGTCCATAAGGAATTGAGTTTTTAAGCGAAATTGGGTGAAAACTATTCGCGTGTAGGACCGTGTTCCCCGCTGTACTTTTGCGGAACAGGGTACTACATAGTTGACCTTGAGGGCCCACAAATATTTTTACATCCAGGAAGGTGATAGTATATTTGTCGTAACTCATGGTAAATTTTAGATTGTATTGATTACAGTTTAGACAATTAAAGAATTCCAGCAGGGAACTTTCAGGTCCCTCCCAGATGACCAGGACGTCGTCGATGTACCTGCGCCACAGTTTAATGTGGCGCAGGTAGCCGACAAGACTCCCGTCATCTGGGAGGGATAGCTCCCACTCCCCCAGGTACAGATTGGCGTAGGATGGGGCACAACATGTCCCCATCGCTACTCCCTGCACCTGGAGGAAGTGGGAGCCATTGAAACAAAAGTAGTTGTGAAAAAGTATATAACGTAGGGAGTCCATCAAGAACTCATCAAGGGTATGGTCATGTAGCTGACCTTTAATTAGACATCGTCGTATGGTCTCTAAACCATTGATGTGGGGTATACTACTGTATAGAGCCTCCACATCAATGGCAACTAGTAAGGAGTTGTCAGAGATGGTAGTGTGGTCAATAATTTTTAGTAAATGGATGGTATCCTTTATGAAAGAGGGTAGAGCATTAACATACGGTTGAAGATATGTATCGACTAGGCGGCTTAAATTTTCGGAAATGGAACCATTTCCGGAAACAATAGGCCGTCCCGGTGGAGGGTTGAGTTCTTTGTGTATTTTCGGAAGACTGTAGAAGGTTGCCGTTTTCGGGTATTGAGTACGAATAAATTCGTATGTATTACGGGGAATGGTTTGAGAGGTAAAGGCTTGATCAACAAGGGTATAAAAGTCTATATGATATTGTCGAATGAGATTCACAGAGATAGATTTATACCAGTCCTTGTTCGCGAGGATATTCATACACATGTTGACATAGTCGGTGTTGTCCATAAGGACAACATTGCCTCCTTTATCCGACGGCTTGACCGTAAGTGTGGTGTTGGCAGATAAAGCAATCAATGCTTTATTTTCATCGGGTGCTAGGTTCTGTGGAGTGCGTTTGTCACATGGGAGTTTACACAGATCTCTGATCATTTGTTTAACAAAAATGGATACATTAGGGTTGGAATTTAAAGGTGGGAAGGTCTGAGAAGGTTTCTTAAACCTAGGAATGGAATCAATTGAGGGCTTATCTACATCAGTAAGTAGAGCCTCTAAATCAATTGAGTCAATAAGATCAATGTAATGACTTTCCCGATAGAGGAGTGTCAGGTCTCGAAGAGCTTTAAATTCCCGCATAGTGTATCCCGACCAATCGGTCGTATCAATTTCAGTATGGGTTTTAGAGTGTATAGATTTCAAGAGTAGTTTTCTAGCAAATAAGTGTACATCAGTAATGACTTCAAACAAGTCAAAATTCTCCTCTGGGCAAAAGGTTAGTCCACGACCAAGCATCTGAGTTTCGGCCTTTGTAAGTAAGTGGCAAGAAAGATTGACCACACTTAGCTGATTTGGGGTAGTCGTACTACAAATGGGTCTAAGCCCTTCCCACTCCTGGTCGGTAGAGGGGAGCCAGGACCCCGGGGGGGGGTTTAAAGATTTTTGGGCAATAGATTTTTGAGAGGTGTTTGGAGTACTGTTGGTACTAGCTATCCTTTCAGGTGGGAGATCTGAGTCATTCCCACCCGATTGTTGCTGGTATTCTTGTGATTCCCGAGTATTAGTGGCCTCTCTATTTCCCCTCATGTCAGCATTCTCCGTAGAGCGTTTTTTACTTTTATGTTCACTGGAGCCCCTGCTGGTTCGACCTCTCTTGTTTCTGCCTCTACTATCCTGTGTGGGGTGTTTGTTGGAACCTTGTGAGGAAAAAACTGAATTCTGGGATTTGTGGGGGCCTTGGGGACCATACTGGTCCCTTTTAGGGGGTCTTCTATTAGTTTGTGTGTTCCATTTATATGCCTTTCCCTCGGAAAAGGCCATCTTATCACGCCAGTACTTAACCTCCTTTTCCTGAAGGATGCCTCGATTATAGGCCAGCAGGCTGTCTTTTAGGTTAGTTTGTAATTCTATCGACAGGGCGTGTTCTTGGTGTGGTAGTAATGCAGTTTCTAAGTTGTTGATGTCTACATCGAGAGCAATAATTTGTTTACTGTACTCGCGTGATAGAATCATCATCATCTCATTGAAGCAATTATTGAGATTCTCCTCCCATTCCGATCTGCAGGCTTGGCCTATCAGATCCGTACTGGGGAAGATCTGAATACGTAGTCCAAAGGGGTTGATTTTCTCTTTAATATACCTATCAAAGGTTTTCACATGCCAGTACAATGAAGATTTTTTCTCTAAGGTTTTGGCTAGTTGGTTGGTAAGTGAAGATATTTGTGTTTCGACTTGGTCGGCCTATTTTGGAAATAGTAATCAAATCAATAATCACAAAAATCACAAAGGAATCATGAACCTAACCAATGCCAAGCAACTCATGCCTTATCTCCACTAGGTCAGAAGGGAAGGGAGTGTTTTAGCACTCCAAAAAGAATTTGAAAAAAGGGACAGACCTAATAGGTGGAGAAAATTAGCTGCACACCCCGATATGATAAATAAAGAAATGGTCCCAATGGGGCTTTGAAACAGCTGGTGTGAAGTAAAGTGGCAATGCAACGTCTATGGTAAAAACGTTTTATTACAAAAAGTAATTGAATGACATACAATTTGGGGTATACAAGGAATGAGTTGCGGCAGAGTAACAGAAATTAAAATAACCATAACATTTCCAGGTAAACGGTAAAATACATAGCCTGAATAGTGGCAGGCAGGTGTATAATCCTAACGCGTTTCGACCATTCGGTCTTCTTCAGAGGGTTGTGGCTGAAAGAGATTTAATTGTATAAATACATGTATACAAAAAATATTTTTGTCTGTGTCCTCCCTATGGAGTCCATCCCCTTGTATAGGGGGGAGGAGGTGCAAAACTCCCAAATCCACAGGGAAAAACAAGGGCACAGAGAACAACATAAGTATGGTTAGTTTGAGGAAGAACGGCTTTCCTTCTCCCTCCCAAAGTAATCAATAAAATCATCATTATCAGCAGCATATATTTACCCAGAAATAGAGCTATGGAACGTCCATGTTGGGGTCCGATGCTACAGTGGGATGCAGAGGTCCGAAGCTGACGATACTCCCGGTCAATCCCCCAATATCGCCTAGTCCTCAAAGTGACCATCCAAGAGTGGCCCTCAGCCACTTACGGAGAAGCACCAGACAAAAATGACAGCACCTGGGTGGGCCCGAGGGATGGGGGAGAGAAGAATTGAGATGGTACACATATTGCTTTGCTACAAAACTCAGGTGCTTCTGGCATGGTAGGGGTTATATAGGGGAACTTCCTGTCTTTGATTATGCCAGTGTCCAATCACCTGAAGGTAGCCTATTACCCACATAGTGATTACTATGGCTGCTCTGTATCCCGTAATGTACTCCAAAAAAGGTAAGCTGTTATAACAATTCTATTTTTTTTGCCCTTTTGCATGTGAGTAAAGACAATTTCATCAAATTTACTTTCCATATAGTGAACATTCACTTTGCTAAGTGAACAGTCTCTATTCCTTTAGTAAATCAATCTCACTGTATCATGGAGGTTTTTCGGGATCATACATAAACTCAGATGATGGAAAATGCCTCCTTTTCTCTGCTGCATTTCTCAACTTATGTGTATTATTTTTATTGTTGTTGCAGTTATGAGGATTTTTATGTGTCTTGCTCTCTGAGTCATGGTGGAAAGCAACTGTGTAGTCCTCAGCTGACATGCAAGGTTCATGTTTACAAATACCTGTTCCATCTCATCATTTGGAATCAGATGTAAGTATCTCTCTTTCACCCTTGCTTGAATTTTTATTTTATTTTACACTATCCTTAATAAACCCAGACAGGTTTAATGAACCATGCAAATTATTGCATGAATAAATGGCCAAACTCTGATTGTTTTTATTTTTTTAGAATTTAAATTATCCAGTCCTACTTTTAAACACAGAGGGTGGGGGACATTTACTATAGAACCAATATCGATTCCACAGTCCATGAAAATAGTGCCCAATTAAGGTCAATTAGGACTTCAACTCTCCTAAACTGGGCATACATGCAAATGAAAATTGCGCTATTGCCAGCAAACATGCCTGTCGGATCACATATGCGGGAATAGTTGAAGTCAATAGGGCTCGAACATGCAAAATCCTTACTGAAGGTTTATATGCAAGTTGTTTGCCATAAAAAGTGTGGGGAGGACCCAGGTACTGTCCTACGGGAACTTGTATTGAATATATATATTTTTTTAAAACAACAGTTTTTTTTCTTTTCTTTCAGGAGCAGTGTTTTTAATAATGCTTAAAGTGAAACAATAAAAATGAAATCCTTTATTGTGCCCGAGAGGTCCCCTTAGTCTGCCTGTAAAGTGGCATATCTGGCCCATGTGTATAACAGTGCAGCAGCAAAATAACAATTATTTTTCATACATCATGGGACACAGAGGCTAATATTCATTACCTGCTGGGTTATACTCCATCAGGTGAATGGACACTGGTAGACAAAGGTCTTTAGACCATGCAATGTAATTCTGACAATCACACTGTGTTTTGCAATCTGTTTTGGGGTGTTAATCTAACATTGACAATCAGCAGATCACATGGATTTCACGTGATTGCTATGCAGTGCAATGTGGGGAAACACAGTGAATCTTCTGCCAGTGAGAGCAGAGGAGGGGTGTGGTCTAGGGGTCTGGGGAGAAGGCAAACTAGAAGCTCCAAACTGGTTTGCAAAGCTAGACTGTGGCCCTGGGAGACACAGGGCGGATCGGACCTGGATTTTATTTCCAGGATTTTGTAATTATAAAATGCAGCATGTAAGATGACAGATCATAGCAGAAAGCTGGGGGGCACCTGAAGCTGAATGTGGGGTCGCTAAGCTGCACCCCTTCACACTACGAACATCTAGGTGTTATGCCGCGTACACACGATCATTTTTTGTGATGAAAAAAAACGACGTTTCAAGTGATGAAACAAAACGACGTTTTTCAAACTTCATTTTCCAAAACGACGTTGCATACACACCATAGTTTTTCCAAAATGCTCTAGCAAAGCGTGGTGACGTAAGACACGTTCGACGGCACTCTGTTCCATTGAAGCTCCGTCTCATAACTTGCCTCTGAGCATGCGCGGCTTTAAAAACGTAGTTTTCAACATCGTTTTGCCCACACACCATCACTTTTTATGACACAAAAAACGACGTTTTGAAAAACGACACAATTTTTTTTTGGTCGTTTTTTTTTAAGACAAAAAACTATGTTTTGCCCACACACGATCAATTTAAATGACGTTTTAAAAAATGACGATTTTTCATCGCAAAAAATTACCGTGTGCACGCAGCATAAATGCTAACCTTAATGCAACTGTGCTGCCACACGTGGAGCCCTCCTACACATAAATATTGCATTTCTTTGGACATATAGGTGGTGGTATTACTTTAGTCAGGAGTTATTCTTATTGCTTTATTATGTGATATTTGGTGGTTCTTGGTGTGTGAGTGTAACATTACTATGTTACCCTCTGAGTTTTGGGAATGTCATTTTTTTGGGGGCTCAAATGATCATTGGTAAATAATAAAAAACACACACAATTGGGACTCATCAGCAATAGTATTTGTGGTATAGTAGAGAAAGTGACAGAGAAAAATATATTTTACCAAAACATGAAAACACATTTTAGCATTCTTAAAAAAAAAAGGTAAAAAATAAGTAACATTGTTGCAAGGACAATTTCTTTGAGAGAAAGATGCATTTCATCTCAACATGAAAAGGATTTATTTGTTGTACCATTAGAATCAATAACTGAAACTTGCATTGGGCTCAGGCGCGGACTGGCCATAGGGCAGACCGGGAATTTGCCTGGTAGGCCGCCTGGCTGTCGAGCCGATTGTTCTAAATTTGATCTCCCGTGCCTCCTCCACTACTCTCCCGGCCTTCTATAATCTTCTTCCAACTCCTGGGGGGACGAGGCAATGCCGAACGAGCAGCGCCGGCCGGCCGTGGTTGCTCGGTGACAGGCCCGCCCCCAGGGGTGGTCTAACCATTCAGGCTCTCAGGCTGAGTACCCGTGACAAGTAGAGGGAACTTTGAGAGGCTCCAGGATTGACGGGGCAGGATGATTTTAGCCATGGGATGGATGGCGTGAACGGGCTCCTGGTCCTGAGAGGAGAGAGAGAGGGACCGAGAGAGCCTGGGAAGGAGAAGGACACTTCCTGGACTGAAGTGTTACTTGCTGACTGACAGTGGGAGGAGGGACTGGAAAGCAGCTAAGAACTGGAGTGTGACAGCCCACCTTCTACACGGAGATGGGTGAGCCCACTCTGAGAGGAAACCTTTGTATGTGAATGGGGGATGTACTGTATTTAAAAAAAAAAAAAGATGTAAAATGCCAAGTACTATGCATTGCCCCCATGTCATGTGCCATGCTTTCTTTGTTGAATGCCATGCTGCAATCTGCGGAGACTTCACTTATAATCCTTTCCTTTGCTGTAACAATTTTATAAAGCATTCTTGTTCTGTATAATGGTGGGAGATACATAGCAGACATACTGATCAACCCACCCTATTCCTCTCAACCTCCCTCTCCCTACCTCCCCTCTCTCACTACCCCTCTTCCCCCTTCCCTCTCTCTCACTACCCCCCCTTCCCCATCCCCTCTCTCTCACTACACCCCTCTCCCCCTCCCTTACTACCCCCCTACTTCCTGTATCCCTCTCTCACTACCCCCAACTTTCTACACCCCCCTCCTCCTCTCCCCCTCTCTCACTAGCCCCCCACTTCCTACACTCCCTCCCTCTCTCTCACTAGCCCCCATCTCCCTACACCCCTCTTTCACTACCCCCCACTTCTTTCTTTTTTTAATCAATCTTTTTTATTAGTTTTAAAGAAAAGGTCATACATAGAAAATAAATTCCAGTGTCTCGACAAGAATGGGTAACTACCCCCCACTTCTGACACACCCTCTCTCACTAGCCCTGCTCTCTCATTACCCCCCTTTTCCTACACCCTCCTCCCCCTCACTACCCCTTACTTGCTAGCCCCTCCCCCTCTCTCACTAGCCCCCTCTTCCTACATCCCTTTCCCCCTCTCACAACCACCACTTCCTACACCCCCCCTCTTCCTACACCTCCACTCTCACTACCCTCCTCTTCCTACACCCTCTCTCCCTACCTCCCCTCTTTTTACACCCCTCTCCTTCTCCCTCCTAGTCCCTCTCTCCCCACTCTCTCCCTACCCCCCTCTCCCTACACCCCCCCTTCTTCTCCCTCCCTTCTCCCCCTCTTCTCCTCCCTCCCCCTCTCTCACTATCCTCTCTCTCCCTCCTCCTACCTAAATCCCCTTTTCTTGCACTCCCTCTCTCACCCTCCCAGTCCGTCTCCCTCCCTATCTCTTACCCTCCTCGTTCTCCCTCCCTCTCTCTCCTACATCTCATACTCCCTCCTAGAAATAGATATATGGCAGCAAGTATGTGATCTAGCACTTTCGGGTAGGGAGTGCACATCTCCGGCTATCTGCCCGCGTTGTGATTAAACACAGCAGATGTCGAACAAGGCAGAGCTCTGTCCTGTCAGCAGGGAACGAATAGATTTTCTTTACCTGCAAAGCAGGGAATACAATCCATGATTTCCCTTGGTAAAAGCACCAATCAAAGTACACAGAAACCTCTGGCTAGGGACACATTTAACCCTTTGATTGCCCCTGATGTTTAACCCGTTCCCAGCCAGTGTCATTAGTACAGTGACAGTGCATACTTTTGGCACTGATTACTATATTATTGTCACTGGTTCCCACAAAGTGTCAGTGTCCAAATGTCTGTCGCACTATCACAGTCGCTGATCGCCATTATTACTAGTGAAAATACATAAAAAATACAGTATATATTCCACAGTTTGTTGACACTATAACTTTTACACAAACCAATCAATATACTGTACGCTTTTTGGGATTTATTTTACCAAAAATGTGAAGCGCATAGTTTTTGATGTTTTATGGCAGAAAGTAAAAAATATTGTTATTTTGTTTTTCAAAATTGTCAGTCTTTGTTTATAGCCCAAAATAAAAACCGCAGAGGTGATCAAATACCACCAAAAGAAAGCTCTATTTGTGTGTGTGGGGGGGAACGGGGAACCTACATTTTGTTTGGGTACATCGTTGCATTACTGCACAAGTGTCAGTTAAAATAACGCAGTGTCGTACTGCAAAAAATGGCCTGGTCATGAATGGGTTAAGTCTTCCAGATGTCAAGTGGTTAAACCTGGAAGTGCCCAAAAACTTCTATGCAAAAAAGCCAGGAAATTCCAGCAGGCTTTGCTGCAGTTAATATTTAAATGTCCGCTCTATGCAGCTTAGCTGCAATATGTAGTTGGAGATTGTGCAGCTGTGGCGGGGACACAGGGGGCCTCGTGATACCCAATAGCCACAGGGCCCCATGAGTTGTCAGTCTATGCCTGGTATGGGCTGATCTAAAATGCCCGGGCCTAATATTTATCCCAGTCCGGACCTGATTTTTTTTTTTTTTTTTAATCAGATGCAGGTTTATTGAAAATAAAGACAAATGCATAAACATACACAGACAGGTCAGTGGTAATTGCAGTTACAGAAGAAGATGTCATGGTGCAACCATACATTTATACAGAGTAGTCCATTAAGCAATAAACTCATGCACATATATAAACCGGATTTTAAAAACACCAAGAAGACGTAGGGTTAGAAATATTGCCAGATAATCCACTGCACAACAAAGTCTATCTTTTAAGAAATGAGACCTGACTGTGCTCCCTGTAGTATTACACAGTAGCAGAAGCAAGTAAGGGAAACAAACAGAAAAGAAAAACAAAAACTACAAAACAAGAAATGGAACAAAAAAAAAAGAAAGCAACAGTACAAATACAGCTCACCGGAGTAGTCACGTCCCCCAAAAAGTACCACCGGGGAGACCATACACCGCCCCACCCCCAGCATTTCATCAGCATCACCCTCTACATCACATAACCCAAGTCAACCACCCCCCTTAGTAGGTAAATTTTCCCTGAAGCAGTCTTTCCCTCACCAATTGAAGAGGGCCTAAGCCTGGGGTATCTAGCCAAGGTTGCCACATTGAACATAACTTCTTCAAAACATTTTGATGTTGGTACGTAAGTTTCTCGCGTATCAGTAAACTATTGACCCGTTTTACCCATTGTCCACCCGTCGGTACCCTTGGAGTGATTCAGAGCCGCGCAATCTCTTTGCAGGCAATGTAGAGTGAGCGTAATACAGCAATATGGCCATTAGGTGACAAATCAGGTAACTCCAAGGCACCAAGCAGGCACACAACTGGGTCCTGCAGAACTGGTATTTGAAATACTAGAGAAATAGTTGCGAGCACATACCTCCAGTACCTGAAAAGTTTTAGACATTTCCACATCATATGCAGAAGATCCCCGTTATGTGTGCCTCACATTTTGGACATAGAGGGTTGTCTCTGAGGCCCCACTTATGTAGTCGGGCCGGGGTTCTATATACCCTATGCAAAAGATACAGATGGGATAACCTCTGTGATGCAGAGACAGAGACCTGGGGAGCAGATGTCAGGCATAAGTCCCAGACATCCCCATCAATAGGCTCCCACCCTCTCCGGCAGGGAAGTCTACTCGCGTTGTAAGTTGAATTGAGTAGCCTGGCATACACCCTAGATATCATTCCTGTCCTTTCATTCGTCAAGAGTACCTCCCAGAGGGTGTGTTTTCTGGACGAATGGGGACAGCCTGCCTTCGCACTGTATAGCATGCCGTAATTGCAGGTACTGGTAGAATTGAGAGTTGTGTAAATGAAATTCCTCTTTTATGTCCGCAAAAGATCTAAGTATTGTTCCAGAGTATAACTGAGTGATGTAGTGAATTCCCGCCTCCTCCCATGGGCCGAACCCCGTAAGCTTAAATAGTTCCTTAAAATATTTGTTTTTACATATTGGAGTAAACTGACACACCGCTCTGAGCTTAAAAACGGACCTAACATATCCCCATAGTTTATTCAGTAATAGTGGGGAAGAGTAGTTGGAAACTGTGTAAGGCCTGTTTCGAGATACACCAAGTCTGGAAGATTAAAATTCCTGGGAACTATCAAGGACCTAATAGCGTCAGAATCATCTACCTCCCCCCAATTACTTAGGTGTTGGAGCTGTGAGGCTATAAAATAATTCCTGGCATAGGGGACCACCATACCACCTTGGTCCTTCACAAGTTGCTAAGAACGCAAGCTGATACTAGCCGGCTTGTTACCCCAGATCAATTCTCTGAACTGGGCATCTATTCGAGTGAACCATCTGTGTGTTATCCAGATTGGGGTGTTGTGGAAAATATAAAGAAGCTGAGGGGCCCATATCATCTTAATTAAATTAACTCTGCCGGTAACGGAAAGCGGTAGCTTCCGCCAGGCCGAGCACTTCAGCCAAAGTTTCTAGAGCATCGGGGACAAGTTCTTAACCAGATATTGAGTAGGGTCTGGGGTTACCTGCACCCCTAAATATCTGAATTCATCAACCACGGCAATGTCTCTTGCACAGACAGGCATGGGGCCCGGTAAAAGGGTCTAAGGGCATAAGGACTGACTTATTCCAGTTGATACTGAAACCCGACAGGCCCACCACGTTCTGCAGAGACCCAACGGTGTCGCCCAGGTATATCAGAGTGTCATCCGCATAGAGGGAGACAACATCCTTTCTTGGTCCCCTGCAAAATCCTACTATGTCCTGCGACTCCCTGATATGTACAGCCAGAGGCTCTAGGGCCAGGGCAAACAACAGGGGCGACAAAGGGCACCCCTGACGAGTGCCCCTAGCAAGGTGGAATGAGTCTGAAGCATCACAATTAATACGCAATCTCGCCGTCGGGAAGCTATATAACAGTTGAACCCATCTCAGAAATTTAGTCAATACCTCCCAAAGATAGGGCCATTCCACACTGTCGAATGCTTTGGCAGCATCCAAAGATAAGACCGCCCTATTGCCCATGTTGTCCGTGGGGACCTGTAGATTCAGGAATAGCCTGCCTAAATTCTGAGATGTAGATCTCGTAGGAATAAACCCAGACTGATCCCTATGAATCACTTTTTGGATACAGCTAGTCAATCTATTCGCCAGTATCCTGGCCAGTAATTTAACATCAAAAGTGAGTAGCAAAATTGGTCTGTATGAGTCTGGAGACAAAGCATCCTTGCCGGGTTTTAACAGCACCACAATGGATGTTCATGGATGAAGGGAGAGACCCTGTTTCAAATGCATGGTTGTACACTTTAAGCAGAATCGGAAGAAGTTGAACTGAGTACCGTTTGTACACCTCGGAGGGTAACCTGTCCACTCCACGAGCCCTACCATTTTTTGCATGAGCCAGAGCCTCCAACAATTTCTCCTGGGTCAGTGGGGCATTGAGCAGAGCAGCATCCGACGTGGACAAGCATGGTAAGGGGTATCTATCCACAAATGTACAAATGTCACTCTGGGTAGGCCTACCCTTGGATGCATAAACATCCTGAAAAAAGTGTTTAAAAACTTCAGTGATATCTTGAGTAGAATAACAGGGAGTCCCGCTAGCCCCCAATATAGATACAATGTGTGAGGATGATTGCTGCGACCTGGCCACCAATGCTTACATATGCACTGTATTCTCACCCTCCTCAAAATGACTTTGTTGTAGGACAAAACTTTTATTCTCGGCTAATTGCAGAGACGGGTCCCTCAGCATAGATTGAGCAGCCAGCCAAGAGTGTTTCGTATCATCCGTGGGATCAGCAACATATCTGGCCTCAGAGGAGTGTGCCTCCTCCAGGACTGACATCTCCCACTTCTTGGTGGAGGTTTTAATCCGGGAAATTACACTAAGCAGATTGACATGAGTATATGTTGGCATCCGGATTGCGCATTCTCCAGACATCAGTTAGGCCCATCTCTAACAATAAGCAGGCATCCCCCCCCCCCCCCCCCACTAACG
The DNA here is from genome assembly GCA_029574335.1 of Rana kukunoris. Taxonomy (NCBI): domain Eukaryota; kingdom Metazoa; phylum Chordata; class Amphibia; order Anura; family Ranidae; genus Rana; species Rana kukunoris. The sequence goes on from CM056050.1 coordinate 404,075,139, forward strand.
GGAAGTCTATCTTTGGCCTGGTCTAGACAATTATTGAAATCACCAATCACCAACACCGGAATGCCCGGGAAGTGGTCAAAAAAGTCTGTCAATATATTCAGGGTAGTAGTGGAAAATGGAGGGGGAATATACATCCCTGCAAGAATACATTTGGTCCCGTAAAGGGAACATAGCGCAAAAACATAACGACCATCTGGATCAATTTGTACCTCTAGAGCTGAGAATTGTATACCCTGTCTAATCAGAAGGCTCACTCCCTCGAGTACACCGATAAAGTAGCATTGTATTGGTGACTGAACTGTCTTACGGCAAATTGGGGTGTAGAGGTCGGGGAGAAGTGAGTCTCCTGCAGACAAACGACATCCGCATTTACCCGCTTGACTGTACGATGCACAGCCAAGCGCTCGACAGGGTTGTTCAGTCCCCTGATATTCCAGGACATAATTCTGGTCATCTTAGACATTGTAATACACAAACTATCGCAATAAGGATACTTCCGGTAAAGTCATAGCATCGTGAGGTGAGGTAGCAAGGAACACTGAAATGGAAAAACAGCAGAAAATCACTGAATGAACCTGGAGGACGGCAAAGTAAAAAAAAAGCAATGCAGTAGCGGTGGGAGTTCCAACATGAGGTATACCCCATGGCAGGCGGGTGAGACAGTCACGAGGGGGCCAGTGGCCCCAAGGAACATCTGGAGTGACAGTGATGGTGATCCCACAGCGGAGCCTTAAAAAAAGTGAAAAACCAGCAAAATAAATAAATAAATAAATAATAATAATAGAAAATAACAGGCCAACATGGTCAAACTTGCGTGCCCTGGGGGAAAAGGAGGCCTGTACCAGACCAACGTGGGGGCAGCAGTGGAAGCGCACATAAGCATCCAAACTTCTCAACAGCTAGAACAGGTAGCCCTGGTGTCAAAAAGAGAGTCAAACGTCAGCAGCTCTTCCGCCTTGGCAAGTAAGAATAAGGGTCAGAGCAAAAATTTGTTTAACAGTACATCACCTGTCTTGTTGAGCATGATGTCGGTTACGGCTTTCCGTGATTGACTGTTCCTCCCTGTCCATCCATTGTGTGGCCGCAGATGGTAGATCAAAAAAAGTGATCGGAGCCCAGTGCTTCCACTCTCAGTCGGGAAGAGTATACCATAGAATATTTTACATCCAGAGCTCTAAGGCGACGTTTAACATCCAGGAACTTTGCACGTTGTTTTTGCAGCTTAGCAGACAAATCAGGGAAAAAATTAGATTTTGGCGTTATCAACTCTCATGGCCTCTCCTGGCATTGTGCAGTATAGCATCTCTATCCTTGTAGTGGAGCAGCTTGAAAATAAAGGGTCTTGGGGGGCCTCCCGGTGGATGAGGCCTAGCAGGCACCCTGTGCGCCCTCTCCACAGAAAATAATGGAGTGAACACCTCCCTGCCAAACGCAGCCACCAACCAGTTCTCAATAAATTCAACAGGATTCTTCCCTTCTGCTCTCTCAGGCAATCCCACAAGCCTCACGTTGTTTCTTCTCATCCTATTCTCCAATTCCTCTAAACGAGATGAGTGTTGTGTGAGAAGATGATTGTTGTATGTAAGATCCCTCTGCATGGGGGCCATGTCATCTTCAATGGAGCTCACTCTCCCCTCTACCACAGAGGTCCTTTCCCTTAACTATTGTGCATCCTGTCTTATAAAGAATATTTCTGCCTTTACCCCCTTCATATCAGCGGTTAGGGCAGTTATGGAGGTATTGCATGAAGTTATGGTTGCAAACATTTCTCTAAGTGAGGGTTCACCATCGGAGGCAGGGCTGGTGGAGGCCTGAGGCCTAGTAGAGCTGCCATCAGGAGTAATCACTACGTTCTAAGGATACCCTGATCCGCCTCCTTCCTCCAGGGGAACAGTGTCATCAGCATCCAACGAATCACCGGATGATTCCCCCTGCATCCCCGGATGAGTATTGGGGTCAGCAACGAGCGCCATGTAAGAAGAGTTTTTCCGCCCCCTCCCTGTGTCTCTCATTGGCTGTGCATTGGGACTGGGAGCCATTTTGGTGGGACATGCTGTCCACGGATCGGGCCGCGTATTGCTGTCTGGCAGCCGACTTTCGACGCAAATTGGGACACAGACGGTACCGGGATACTCAGGGGACCTTCCAGCAGCGATCGGGCTGTAATAGCAGGTGAGCCGGGTGTGAGATTAGGATAAATAAAGGAGATTCGGCGGTTATTTTGGTATTTACTATAACTCTTGGTAAAAAAAAAAAAAAACATGGGAGTTAAAATGACTGTAGTTTGCAGGTCTGAGCATGCTCACTTGTGTTTGCACCTAGTTGTAAAGAGACAGGGAATGTATCTCTTATTTTAAAACTATTTCAGTGTAGAAGTCACTTTTTCACACAGTTTAAAAGCAGATTATCTTTAAACAATATGTAAAAGAAGGGGGTGTTGTCTGCGCTGAAAGTAACAGGGGGGGAGGGGGGGGGTTTGATAGGGGTGAATGGATGGGACGGGTGGCTGGAGGGTGGATGCAGGTGGGTTTAGGACATGATAACCAACATATGAAACAATGATGTGAATGAATAAACACATAAGGGTGATAACATAAATACAAAAATTTTCATAATTATTACAATAAGGAAAAACCCAACACACTGCCAGTGTAATGTGAAACCAGTGAAAAACAATCCTAAATCCAAACTATAAGACCAGAGAAAATCCATGAGGAAATGCCTCTGGATGGAAAAAATATGAAATAAATAAAGTCTCTAGTGAAAAAACCCAAGAGTCCAATAAGTCCAAATTGAAATGGTGGTGCCAGGAAAGGGTGACAGCAGAAAGCACCTCAGGGCCCCAGCTCCTCACCTCAAGGCTTGTCGGATAGCCTCAACAGCACCTGGGAGGACAGTGATCCCTCGGCAGGGCAAGCAGCAGAGGCACTCCTCAGCGGTAAAAAAGCAAAAAAGAAGAAAGCGAGTGAGTGACAATGACTTTAGGCAACTAGTGTCAGACATCCACTCACCCCGTATTGATGGGCCTTCTCCCACGAACCAGCGCTTCTATAGTATCCTCTTCTAAGCTGGCCAGATGGTCACTCACAACAAGGGATTTAGATGGCATACATGATAAAAGAAACAGACCATAGCGCATCCCGCAAGGTAAAAAACACATTTTAATAAAAAAATAAAACTCACATTTAAAACGATCCAAAAGGAAGTCTAAGGAAGTCACGAGGTGTGACGAGACGCGTAGGGATCCTAGGAGCCACAGAGTCCACACGCCTGACGCAGTGTGTTCCTGACGTCTGTTTGTTTTGTGCCTTTTGGATCGTTTTAAATGTGAGTTTTATTTTTTTATTAAATGTGTTTTTTACCTTGCGGGATTGCGCTATGGTCTGTTTCTTTTATCATGTATGCCATCTGAGAGATCCCTTGTTGTGAGTGACCATCTGGCCAGTTAGAAGAGGATATCTGCCATAGAAGTAGAACTGTGTTCGTGGGAGATGCCCATATCCATCACCCCGGGGTATGGATTACGATACACTAGTTGCCTACCAGACGTCTTTTATTGACACTCGCTTTCTTCTTTTTTGCTTTACCTTTACCGCTGAGGAGTGCCTCTGCTGCTTGCCCTGCCGAGGGATCACTGCCTCCACCGGGAGTGCTGTTGCAGGCTATCCGAGCTATAGCCTTGAGGTGAGGAGCTGGGGACCACCTGAGGTGCTTTCTGCTGTCACCCTTTCCTGGCACCACCATTTCAATTTGCTTATCTGGACTCTTGGGTTTTTTCATAGAGACTTTATTTATTTCATATTTTTTCCATCCAGACATTTCCTATGGAATTTTCTTTCTTATAGTTTGGATTTAGGATTGTTTTTCACTGGTTTCACATTACACCGGTGTTGGTTTTTCCTTATTGTAATAATTATTGTAATAATTTTTGATTTATTGGTTATCCCCTTATGTGTTTATTCTTCACATCATTGTTTCGAAGTATCATGTTGTCTAAACCCACCTGCTCCACCCATCCAGCACCCGTCCCATATACCCCTAAGTTCACTTTCAGCGCAGACAACACCCCCTTCTTTTAATAAATTTTTCTCTCTGCCCATAAACTGAATTATTATCCCATATATCCATTTAAACAATATACTGAAAGATGTTTATTTTCAGATTCTCTCTTTGGGCGCTATCTATATAAAAAATTTGCATAAATATAGGATTGAGTTTAGTCTATCTACTAAAATACATCAGTCTATAATGCTAAAGTATTTAATATTTGAGACTAGTCTACTAGAATATGCTAGGCCTAATGATATAATGAAGACAAAGAAAAATGGATAGCCGCACTCCAAAACCTGATGGGTGGTCTTTTATTCAATAGACAGCATGTACAAAAATAGGGTCACAGCAGTAGAAACAAGGAACAGCCGACGCGTTTCGCACTGGATCAGTGCTTATTCATGGCTGACCCTATTTTTGTACATGCTGTCTATTGAATAAAAGACCACCCATCAGGTTTTGGAGTGCGGCTATTCATTTTTCTTTGTCTTCATTTTGCTTAGTGCACCGCCAGCACCCTCGGTATCCTGACCACCTGTAACCATTTAGTGATCCCACCTGGATCGGTGACTCCTTTCTCCCTAATGATATAATGTTGGCTATGAAGACAGACGCATTTGCTTATAAACAAGTTATATTTATTTTCTTTAAAAATAGGAACGTCATACTAACAGCAGATATAAAGCCTATACCAATAATGTTAATAATGGAAGATTCTTATCCCCTCCTCTAGGTAAGCCTTGCTGGCTGCGCTCTAGCTGGAAAAGGAGTAGGCCTCTGTGAGCCTCTGTGCCCCGTATGTCTTAGGCCCAAAATGGCAGTCAGAGCAACGCCCCAAGATGACATATAGATAACCTCATGGCAGGCTTGCATTGACAAGAGAGACTGAGCTTCCTCCAACAGCCCTTTTTACAAAACAGTCACTGTAACGGCATGACCCGTGACAGACTCAGATTCTTCTATGTCTAGGGTCACCTTATGTCCACTAGGGCCATAGGGTGACAAAGAAATGATATCATGTATTACAGAAGATGGGACATTAATAATAATTCATATTGCAGGACTGGAATATTACAAAGGAGTTCATTTTGACTTGAGACCAGGTCTACAAGACAAGTGACTCATCCCTCTGTATAATAGGCTTTTGAAATGCTAAGTGAAGCCGGACTTGTGAAATACCTTTCATTCTGTTAAAAAGGTGCTAATTACATCAGCTCCTGGAAGACCTTTCCATTTAGATGTATTGAATTAGCATGTCAATTATGTTTAGGAATGTATTGATACTCAGAGGTAAGAACCTTCCATTTAGAGACAGTACGTCTGTCTAGATAATGTGATTGAGGTTCCCTTTCTGTGTGTGAAGATTATCTGTGATTGTGTATTGTACTACAAAGTAGCAGCCTCTATTCAGGTGTATTGAATTAGCATGTCAATTATGTTTAGGAATATATTGATGCTCAGGTGTGATAGCATTTGGTTTTGATGTCATTATCTACAGGAATGTCATTCTCTTTGAGTTAAGTCTATTGATAATGCGGTGCCGACATGTCTAGCTACAGATTAGATAATTAGCCTCAGTGTGTGAATAGGGGGGTGGGGACTGCATTGTCCTGTGATTAACTGTACTGTATAAAAAGAGCTAAGAAGAAACCATTAACCACTTTAGCCCCAGACCATATTGCTGTCCAAAGACCAGAGCACTTTTTGCGATTCGGCACTGCGTCGCTTTAACTGACAATTGCGTGGTCGTGCGACGTGGCTCCCAAACAAAATTGGCGTCCTTTTTTTCCCACAAATAGAGCTTTCTTTTGGTGGTATTTGATCATCTCTGCGGTTTTTATTTTTTGCGCTATAAACAAAAACAGAGCGACTATTTTGAAAAAAATGCAATATTTTTTACTTTTTTCTATAATAAATATACCCCAAAAATATATAAAAAAAATATTTTTTCCTCAGTTTAGGCCGATACGTATTCTTCTACATATTTTTCGTAAAAAAAATCGCAATTAGCGTTTATTGATTGGTTTGCGCAAAAGTTATAGCGTTTACAAAATAGGGGGTTGTTTTATGGCATTTTTATTATTATTATTTTTTTTACTAGTAATGGCGGCGATCAGCGTTTTTTTTCGGTACTGCGATATTATGGCGGACACTTCGGACACTTTTGACACATTTTTGGGACCATTGGCATTTTTTGAGCGATCAATGCTATAAAAATGCATTGGATTACTATAAAAATGCCATTGGCAGTGAAGGGGTTAACACTAGGGGGCGGGGAAGGGGTTAAGTGTGTTCCTATTTGTGTTCTAACTGTATGGGGGGGTGGACTTAGTAGGGGGAATCACTGATCTTCTGTTCATACATTGTATGAACAGAAAATCAGCGTTTCCCCCGCTGACAGGAACGAGCGCTGTGTGTTTTCACACACAGCTCCCGTTCCCCGCTCTGTAACGAGCGATCGCGTGTGCCCGGCGGCGATCGTGCCCGCCGGGCACACGCACGGGACTCGGGGGCGAGCGGGGGGCATGCGCGCGGGCCGCCGGCGCGCACGCGCCCCCTAGTGGCCGCGAAAGGCGCGACGTAGAGCTACGGGCTCTCGCGCAGCAGTGCCGACCTGCCGCCGTATTACTGCGGCGGCTGGTCGGCAAGTGGTTAAAGTGTTCATATCCTTGGAAGCAAGTACAGAGCTTGTGTCTCATCTTGATTATGGAAATTGATATGGATCGTGTATGTAGTATTGTCGGAGTGTGTCGGATAAGCTTGTAGTGGTTGGATGAAAGGTCGTAAACGGTGGTGACCGTTACAGTCACCATTTAACCCCCTGCTGCCAACCCATTTGCCTCTGGCCCAATCGTTGTTCACAGGGCAGTCCTTCTCAAGCTGGCTTGTAGGTCTTATTGTTCTATACACACATGAGCTAGCCCCCCTCCCCCCACGCAATGCAGATTCTGCTTGGGGCCAAATACTTATGTGCCTTTTAAAAACCAAGCTGACTGCAAGTGTCAGCTTGTTGTAAAAACCGATGTGTATAAACTTCAGAAATTACAGATTACCCCATGTTGCTTCCCACGCAGCGGCCTCCAGACAACATGGCTTCCCCAATCCCATCTCTGAGGTTTGTGCCAGCCTCCTTTACCACACCTTTCTCCCAACCATCCTCTGACATCCAGGACATGGCTTCTGAAACGGGAAGTTTTGGGGGATAGTGGCCTGCACTCCCACATATGGTCTCTCTCTTCAAAGGAGTACCTGGAGCGGAGACCAGGACAACAGTGGATGAACTCATTGCTTGGTCAGCTGGATGCCTACGAAAAAAAAAGGCCACTGTTCTAATATTTGCTTATGGGGCTTTCCTGAGGCCACAACCCCTAGAGATACAGTGGGGAGAATAATTATTTGATCCCCTGTATATTTGCCCACTTACAAAGAAATGAAGGGTCTATAATTTTTATCACATGTGCATTTTAAACAGAGACAAAATATCAACCAAAAATCCAGAAAAAAACACATGATACAAATGTGATACATTTGAGTTGCAGTTCAGTGAGTAAAATACATATTTGATCCCCAAGCAAAACATGACTTTGTACTTGGTTGAGAAACCCTTGTTGGCAAGCACAGAGGTAAGAAGTTTCTTGTAGTTGGTTACCAGGTTTGCACACACAGGAGGGATTATGGTCTCTTCTTCTTTACAGATCTTCTCTAAATCCTTAAAGGGGTTGTAAAAAAAATCCCTAAATAACTTCCTTTACCTTAGTGCTGTCATCCTTCACTTACCTCATCCTTCGATTATGCTTTTAAATGTCCTTATTTCTTCTGAGAAAATCCTCACTTCCTGTTCTTCTGTCTGTAATTATAGACAGTAATGCAAGGCTTTCTCCCTGGTGTGGAAAAAGCCTCTTGAGGGGGGAGGGGGCGAGCAGAGGGTCAGGACGCTCTCTACTTTGCAGATAGAGAACATAACTGTGTGTTAGTGGGAGTCCTGACTATCCTGCTTGCCCCCTCCCCCTTCCAGAGGCTTTTTTCACACCAGGGAGAAAGTCTCAACATTACTGTGTGTAGTTACAGACAGAAGAACCGGAAGTGAGGATTTCTCATAAGAAATAAGGACATTTTTAAAGCAAAATCGAAGGATGAGGTAAGTGAAGGATGACTGCACTAAAGTAAAGGAAGCTATTAAGGGAAAAAAATGTTATACCTTTACAACCCCTTTAAGGTTTCTTGGCTGTCGCTTGGCAACTCAAAGTTTCAGCTCCCTCCATACATTTTCTATAGGATTAAGGTCTGGAGACTGGCTAGGCCACTCCATGACCTTAATGTGCTTCTTGAGCCACTCCTTTGTTGTCTTGGCAGTATGTTTTGGGTTATTGTTATGCTGGATGACCCATCCACCACCCATCTTGAGTGCTCTGGCTAAGGAAAGAAGGTTTTCATTCAAGATTTTCCAATACATGGACCATCCATTGGTCCCTCAAAGTGGCAAAGTCAGCCTGTACCTTTAGCAGAGAAACCACATAATGTTTCCACCCCCATACTTGACTGTGGGGATCATAGTCAGTATTTGTTCTTCCTCCAAACACAGCGAGTCAAATTAATGCCAAAGAGCACAATTTTGGTCTCCTCTGACAACAGCACTTTCTTCCAATCCTTCTCTGAATCATTCGGATGTTTGTTGTCAGAATTCAGATGGGTTTGTATGTGTGCCTTTTGAGAAGGGGGACCTTGCAGGCGCTGCAAGATTTCAGTCCATGGCAGCATATTGTGTTACCAATCGTTTGTTTGGTGACTCTGGTTCCAATTGCCTTGACATCATTCACAAGCTCCCATGTAGTTCTGGGCTGAGCCCTCACCTTTGTCGTGATTATCCTTACCCCATGAGGCGAAACCTTGCATGGAGCTCCAGACTGAGGGTGATTGATTGTTATTTTGTATTTCTTCCATTTGCAAATAATCACTAATAATCACTCTAAGGCCTCGTACACACGAGAGGATATGTCCGCTGAAAACGGTCCGATGGACCGTTTCAGCAGACATCTCCGCTCGTGTGTATGGGCTAGCGGACAGATTTGTCCACCCGACAGATTTCAAAGCATGCTTTGAAATCTATCGGGTGGGAATCTGTCCACCCGACATGTCTGCTGGTTAGTACACTTACCAGCAGACATGTCGTCCCGCACCGCCGCCGCGCCGCCGCCGAATGTATTCGGCGCATGCGCGGAAGTGTTTTACTTCCTGGTGCGGTGACGTAGCGGTGACGTGGCGGCGTCAACGTCACCGCCACGTCACCGCGCCGTCCGGCGGCAGGGAATTTGATCCGATGGTGTGTACACGCCATCGGATCAAACTCCCGATCGGACATATCCGATGGAAATGGTCCGCGGACCGTTTTCATCGGATAAGTCCGATCGTGTGTACGAGGCCTAACAGTGGTCTCCTCCTCACCAAGCCTCTTGCTGGATGGTCTTTTGTAGCCCATTCCAGCATTATGTAGGTCTACAATCTTGTCCCTGATGTCTTTTGACAGCTCTTTGATCTTGCTCATGATGAGGAACTGTCTGATGTATTACCCTACACTAAAGTATGTCTGGAGACTGGGTGGGCTAATAAAGTCTTGGGTAGTGCTGGTTCTGGAAAGAGGAAGCATTTACAGTGGACATAGTCCTGTTGAGGACAAGGGTTCATCACACCTCCTTACACCCCCCCCCTCTTTTTTTTCTTGCCTACCATTTCCTTCTTTTCTCCTCTTGGTTTCTTTCAATTTTCTTTTTTTTTTCTTCCTCTCTTCAGCCTTCATTTACCTGCACTTTCTCTTTCTTCACTCTGCTTATTTTTTCTGGTTTGGTTCCTCAGACCTCTCTGGTAATATGCAAACATGCAGACATCTGCATTGATTTATCTTTGTGTAAAATGTAAGTGATAAAATCAATAGATGTATGTTGTTAAATGGGGGGCAGGCGGAATGATTGGCAAGAGAGGTCTGAAGAGGGACCTCATACTTTCCCATGGGCTAAAATTAATTGCCAAACACTGGATATCAGGATAGCGACCATGTAGTGCATCCAGCTCGGGAGCTGAGGAGACGGAGCAAACAAAAACCACAACAGGGGAACATCCGGAGGATCAGCATGGTCTGGATGGAGGTATTTCTGACTGCAGTCTCCACTGAGCCTCTTGTGATCATGTCTAGGAAGTATATGCAAGGATGCACATATATCAGAAGGCATCATGGTTGCAAAATGAGCTTGATGTGTACAGTTATATTAGATGGAGTATAATCTATATATAAAAATGTAAGTAAATAAGTTAAGCTTACTAAAGTATGTTAACATGGAAGACTAACTGAGATATGGTATATACATGAATGCAAACCAACATGGTTACAGAGTTGGTATGGGCATGGAGACTACGGGACAAAGTAAAAAATATATAAATATTACATGTGTAAAAGAACAATGTAGCAGACCCAATAGGGGTAAGGAAAGTATACAAGTTGTACCTCAGTTTGTTCTTAACCACTTCCCGCCCGGC